>JBBCBC010000029.1:23600000-24200000 GCA_037126765.1 Stenogyne calaminthoides | reverse complement strand
ACAAAAATTCAAACTCCTCTTGTTATGGTATTTTTCGAAAAATAAGGAGTAGGAATCCAAGATTTGGATCTTCTTGAATTTATGAGATATTCTTGTATTCCAAGAATACATATCTTCCATAATGTATTTTCAAGAAAATCAAGAAAATCCTTCCTTCCCTTATTTAATCAAAATTTTCGAAAATCCCTTAACAAATAACCAAGTGGGAGATTTCTTGAATTTAATGAGATAATCTTGTATTCCAAGAATACTTATCCTCATTCCATAACAAAATTCAAAGAAAATCTTTCTCCCTTTTATTTATTATTTTTTTCAAAAAAATAGGAAAATTAGGCAAAACAAAATTTATTTTATTTTTAAACACCTTTTTTAGGTTATTGAACTTTATGTTTGGGCTACTTGAGGGGCCTTTGGGAGAATTAAGATTGAACCTTCCAATGGATCTTGAATTATCAATATTGAGCCACAATATTATTTAAGCCCATAAATATTAATTAATCTCACTACATAATTAATATTGCACTATCCATCTTAACACATATTCTTTGTTAATATGGCTCCGGTTATTATTTTCCGTGTTTAAGATTATCTAGCCCATTAATTAATTCAAACCCTGAAATAGCTTTCCACTAATTAATATCTTTTTGTCGTTGGTTAAGAGCGGTTCAACATTATTATCCAGATTGGAGGAAAAAAAAACCATCAGAAGGGAAAAACTAGTTCCACTAGCAAAGATTTAGTATGATAAATCTTATGAACCTCCAAAGGTGATAAAACCGTCGAACAAGCGTACTTGCACACGATTCTTCAGTATTAAATCTTAGCAATCGCGTGTGACCAATAATATTGCCCAAGATATAAAGTATTGAATCTCGTTGATTCTCCCGTAATAAGTCAAAGCAATAATTACTAACCACACGCGATCCTATTTAAAGGGACGAAGATTAAGAATCCACCGACCAAACGAACAAGCGGAGTTCGAGGTCTAATTCTTCCTAGTTAAAGAAAAGGTCTTTGAAGAATTTGTCCTCAATTGAGAAATTGTTCTATTTAGTTCTATGCCAAAATATCATCAACTCATGCATTAGTATAATCTCTTGGTCAAGACAAGTCAATTGAGGGAGCTTTACAATTCAACCTTTAACGATGGATTGTTCATTTCCATCTAGGTCGTGAATGGTGTACTTTTGGTTACAAGAAGGTTGTTAATTTAATCTTATCGTGATGCGGTATCACTAAATTAACTACAATGTAACACGCTATTCTTATTTATTGAACAATTATGCAGTAAATATATGTAACATTCAATGATATTTAAAGCATCAGTGATAAATAATTTATTTCAGTAAATAAGACAGAAATTCAGTTTGATTATACAAAGTAAAAGCATACTTTCCAGTATAATCCCAACAGTAACACGTTTTTCTTCATAGGGTAACACTTTTTGGTCATGTAGTAACACATGTTTTTTTAGTAATATGTAACACTGTTCACATATCGTCGTAATACTATGTGTACTCATGTGTTACCATATGAACAACTATATGTTACCTTGTGAACCATGTTATCTTATGAATATTTATGTGTTACAATATGTTTTAATACGTGTTACGTAAGATATGAAGTTTTTTCACTATAACAATGTAGTAACACTTACACAGAGATGTAGTAACACATAAAAACTTGACAAAAAAATTATTTTTAATGGTTTTGTTCATGTGGTAATATGTTTTTCTTCATAAGGTAACATTTTTTGTTCATGTAGTAACACATATTTTTTTAGTAATATGTAACACTGTTCACATATCGTCGTAATACTATGTGTACTCATGTGTTACCATATGAACAACAATATGTTATCTTGTGAACCATGTTATCTTATGAATATTTATGTGTTACGATATGTTTTAATACGTGTTATGTAAGATATGATTTTTTTCAATATAACAATGTAGTAACACTTATACATATAGATGTAGTAATACATAAAAACTTGACAAAAAAAATATTTTTAAGAATTATGTGCTTAATAAGGATTGAATTTGCTTTATGTTCTTATATCAAATACATTCAACAATAAGCAAAAACACAACAAAGCTCAAAAAAGAGAAAAATTTGTAATAGGCTTTTTATAATATATATTCAATAATAAAATGGGTTTATGCATCTATATATATATATATATATAACAATGTAGTAACACTTATACATATAGATGTAGTAATACATAAAAACTTGACAAAAAAAATATTTTTAAGAATTATGTGCTTAATAAGAATTGGCGACCAAATACATTAACAATAGACCTAAACCACTAGGCTATAATATATATTCAATAATGATATGCATCCGTCCTTCCCGCCTTCAACTCGCAACCCCCGATCGATATGCCGTGGTCCCATAAGGCCTAAATTTTTGAAAAATTTTTGAATTTTTTGCCTTAACTATGGTGTATTGCACATATTAATTGGGTGCAATATTTCACAAAAAACCTTCTTATTACTTAATGAATTTATAGTCTAATAACTCATAAGAGTGCCCCTTAAAATAAAATTTGACTTTTAAATAAATAGGGATTTGACTTTTAAATAAATAGGGTGTTGACTTCTGGATTTTCACTTACCACCCATTTCGTGAGATAGTCGCTTTAAAACTTGGTCTCATTTTAAATTGATCGACACATTAATCATTATACAATATAGTTTGTCAGCTTCGTGATTTATGTCAACTACAATTGACATTAATGATAATTAAGGCCATGCATGTGATGTGATCAAGTCTTAATTAATCTTGCGTTACATTAAATAAACTTGAATTAAATTAGGTGTGAAGGTGGAGATTCCCAAGATGATTGGGCTCGTAATAAGAAATAGCAAGAATCTAATTGAGAAGATGATCATCAACTAAAACAAAATAAATTGGAGATAAATTGTGAACCAATAATTAACCGTAATTGTCGGCTAAAGGAACGGTAAGAGAATTACTATAAGACGAAAATTCATATGTGACGTTCTCATGACGGTCTCATGCATGAGATGAGATATAATTTAATACAAATTACATCCACATCTCTCAAAGTGTTAAAGCGTCAATGCACAATTTATGTCCCGTCTCACCGTGAGACCGTCTTATGCAAGTATGACTCTTAATATAAATGACGAAGTTGAATAACTCAAGTGGCTAGAGCACCAATACCTATGCCGTGAGGTCATGGATTCGAGTCACCATTTGTCCGATCAAAAAAAGAAAGAAAAGAGAATTAATATAAATAATTTGATTTCATACTAATACTATTTATAAACACAACTAATATTGTTTAGTGAAAATAATTAATACCATTAATTAGAAAATGCATTTAAATAGTACATTATGCTTCGTTTTTTTTTAAAAATCAGACAAACAGTGCCTCGAGCCCATGACCTCACGGTATAGGTAGTGATTCTCTAACCGCTTGAGTTATCCTACTTCGTCTCATGTGCATTGTGCATTTTATAGTGTATTTTGAAATCATGCAATTTATTTTCAATATTAATAATTGCACAGTTCAATATAAATAAGATGCATATTTCAATGCAATAAATTACATAATTGCAAAATACATTATTAAACATACGATTCACTTGGTGCATATAAAACTTGACCTAAAAAATTTACTTTAAAAATATAAAGTTCAATTGAAACCGCGTTAATCAGAGACACATACTCTTAATATTACTATTTGATCTCCTTCACAAAAAAAAAGAGTTCAGGACCTAGTATGACTAGGGAATGATAATGGTAATGAGTATTATTGAGGGGTCAATTATTGAGAGTTATTAATTATATTGTTATTACTTGGTTAGAATATAAACAATGAGTATCATGTGAGGTGGTTGAGTAGGTAGGGGCAACCAATTACTTACTTCTATTCCCATTACTTGTGTATCAAAACTATCAAACAACATTAATAGAATTGATTTCCATTACCTACTTACATTACCCCCAATCAAGCGGGCCCTAAGTTTACTCACACTTACCTTTTCAGTAAATACATAATACACCACTCGTATAATGAAGATATTCTCCCCAATTTTCTCAAAGTATCCTAAATTATACTCCTTCCGTTCCAATCTTAACTGCATTCTTTCCATTTAAGGCTTCCAAATCTTAAATGTACATTTCCTTAAATGGAAATACTCACTTTATCACTTTATCACATTAAATATTAATAAATAACTCTTTCAACCCTTAATACTTTATCACTTTATCATATAAAATACTAATAAATAATTCTTTTTACCCAACACTTTATCACTTTTTTTTAAACTTCGAGCACACAGTAAACCACCAAACAAGATTGGGACGGAGGGAGTACTTCATTATACACTCCCTCTTATTTTATCACATGTAAAGTTTCGAAAAAAAAAAATTCGAATGATGTACATGAATTCAAAAAAATTTCTCGAACTTACTATAAAAATTCAAAAAATATTTTCTCGAACAGTAGGATCAATACTTCACATGTAAATCGACGGAAAAACTTTTCGAATTAGTACAATAATTCTAAAAATTTTCTCGAATAACATGAAAAATCTCGAAAAATATTTTCAACCAGAATGATCATTTTCTCACATGTTAAATTTCGGAAAAAAAAATCGAATTATTTACATGAATTCGAGAAAATTTCTCGAACTTACTATAAAAATTCAAAAATAATTTACGAATAGTAGAATCAATATTTCACATGTAAACCGACGGAAAGAGTAATTTTGCTATTTTATGTATTTTTCCTTTAAATGATTAAAAAGTGTATTTACTAAATGGGTAGGCGTGAATAACCTGAGCCATAAAAATATATTACTATTTGATGTGATATATACCAAAACGTAAGTACTGTTATTGGGTAAAGTTTTTCCGATACCACCCCATATTGAGGCCCAATATTATGCTAGATTGAAAAATGGATCAGCCCATTTCAGAATCGAAAACGATGAGCATTTGAATTTCCAACTTTACAGATAATGCGAGGAGAAACAGTCGCACCAGAGGTACAAATTGTGTCGACGATGGCGCGAGTTTTAACGGCCACTGGGCGCCTTCTCGCTCCGCCGCGCTCGTTATTGCCGGCGACCAAAGCTACAACATCTTCTGCAATTTCGTCTTCGAAATGCTACACGAGCCTGAGCTGGAATCCCCTGCGGCGCGCGACCACCGTGCTCCCCTCTCGCAAGCTCGTGATTCGTTCAGCCAGAATCGAGTCCACAGAGGCCTCTCTTGGTTCCAGAGCCCCTGATTTCGAGGTCAATTGAATTTTTTTTGAGTATTATTTTTCTTTTTCTTTTTTGAGCGTTTTTAAGATTGTTAAGTCCTCGAATTTTTGTATATGGTTTCTTATTTGTTAAATTTGAATTATAGCTTCCGGAGCCTCTCACTGGGAAGATGTGGAAATTGGACGATTTTGAATCTTACCCAGCATTGCTGGTAATTGCATCGTTTTTGAGTTTGATTTATCCATTTATTGTATTTTTGTGATTTATTTTTTCTTTGTTGAAAGGAGACTGGGTTATGGGCTTAATTCTTTTGTCCATTATAACGTGATTAGATTACAGATAACTCTGGTTCTACTTAGTTAGGTATTGGCATTGCTCTGGAATGTTTAATCAAGAATAATATTCATATTGTGAGAGATTTGTGCATAAGTCTAATTTACAAGCAATAAGCTATTAACAACACTTGAAGGGTTATTTAAAAATTGATATAGCTTTGGGATGTTTGATCAAGACACAACCAGTGATGTACAGAGGTCATGATATTGGTATATTTTGATTATGAAAATGAAACTCGTCTGTCTGTGTTATCATCCCCGTGATATCCAAAAGGATTATTTCTACACATATTTGGTTCACTCCAAGGCCATAGTAGCAGTTATATATATTTAGGAACTTCAATGTCCTTAGTTTATGATGCCAAATTACACCGTTTGAGTTTGTGAGATTGTCCTTTTGTTTTCTTTTTCATGACCTATTGAGTATAGTTTGTACGATACATTTTTGCTGCTAAGAAATAAGTTATACTGAACCTCCAGACAGTGAAGCCAAAAGAGAATAAGGAAAAACTAAAATGAAATTGGTACCCACTGCCTTGTAAAGCTAAATTCTAATCTAAATTTAAAATCATTTAAAGAGATGCATGCAAAGTCGAATTCACATGCCATAACAAGCAAAGGTTCCATCTAGATAGAATTACAATTTTCACCTTGCAAAAGCAAAAATAATCTGTAACCATGTGGTATGCTTTCTTTTGTTTCCTCCAATCAGATATGTATATACTTGGAGTTTAAAGAGAATATTAATTTTTTGTTTATAAATCAGGACACACTTCAGTTGCCTTGTGTGATAGTGCGAAGTATCTAAAATTGTTGAAATAGTTTGTTCAGATTGTACAGTTGCAATTTATAGCACCTGAATCAGTCCATAATGATGCTCTAGATACAAATTGACGCTTTATAGTAAGATACTAAGATGTAGAATGGTGGTTTTTTTGGACGGATGATATGGCCCTTGTTCTATTGGTTAATAATGTTGCTGACTCAAAGAAGCATGCATGATGCTTGCTTCTATGGGGCGATAGCCTGATCAACTCATTTTTTTTTTTAAATAATGTATGATTGATCTTTAGAATAAAATTTTGCTCGTGCAGGTAATGTTCATATGCAACCACTGCCCTTTCGTCAAACATTTGAAGAAAGATATCGTAAAGCTCTCAAATTTCTACATGAAGGTAAGTTACTATCTTGTTTGGTTTCTGTTATATGTTTTGCATGGCACTACCACCATATACTTTTGCAACAAGAAACCGAAGAATAAAAGAAATCATTCTTGATGTCTGTGTGACAGAAAGGACTTGCTGTGGTTGCGATTTCTTCAAACTCTATAACTACTCATCCACAGGTTCAGATGACCTTATATCCTCCAATTGAGCAATGTTGAAGACATTGAATGTCTCGCCCAGCATTAACATATTACTCACAGGATGGACCAGATTTCATGGCTGAGGATGCTAAGATATTTGAATATCCGTTTCCATATCTCTATGATGAGGTAATAGTTTATCCGTATCAGCTCCAGCTTCTATGAAGTGAATCTTCTATGCCATGTATCCTATTCATGTTGAGTAAGTCTCTTTTATACCAGTTGCACTCTGCAACTATACACAACTCATACTTTTCAGTGAAAACAACCAATACTGTTCAGTGGAAACAAGTAACACTGACCAACTAATGCCTTTTAGTAAAACAACTAATACCATTTAAAAATGCACTTGAGTTTTGAGCTGCCCCTGGTGCATGTGCATACAAGACTTTGTCATTCATGTTTGATTCTATGATGTCATTTATTGTTGCCTTTTGTAGCATGTAATGTAACTAATGTTAGAATTGTGTCTCTAACCTCTCTTGTTGTTTTGTTACCATTTTATCAGGGAACTGATAGTGAAACCAACTTTATTGTTTTGACATATTTTGACCTTTTTCATTTATATTTTGAGATGCTTAGTGTTGAAAATTTTTGTGTACTAATTGTTTTCTAGCATGTAATAAGGTAGCCTGTAAAGTGGCGATTGTTTCATAGGAAACACTACTGATCGAATTAGCTGTTTATCTACAGTCCCAGGATGTTGCAAGAAACTTTGGAGCTGTTTGTACACCAGAGTTTTTCTTATATAAAAAGGTAGTCATTAGATTAACTACTTCCGTTTTGCAATAAGTGTCTTTTTAGAGTCTAAATTTTGTTTGTAATTTTCTGTCCTTTTAGCTATTTTCCCGACATTTCTTCCCAATTTACCCCCACCTAAAAGATCTCTTAGTATATTTTAAATAAGGATTTTTTTTTCATCTATATATTTAATTCTTCAATTATGTCTCATATCTTTCATATACCATAAATTACTCTTTCCTTTAATGGGTTGAGAATAAAATTGTCTAAATTTTATATTGCTTAAATTTCTTGTAAATCTCTAATGAGACACTTATTGCAAAACAGAGGTAGTAGCTCTTAGCTTACCTGCTTGAAGCTTTACACATGAGAAAATATATGAATTTTTATGCTTAAAATTTTATCTAATTTGATGGTGATATGATTTGCTATCTTGCAACAGGATGGTCGTAGGCCATTTGAGTTAGTATACCATGGGCAGTTCGATGATTCGCGGCCGAGTAACAATATGCGAGTCACAGGAAGGTTGCTGCTGCACTCTTATGTTTAAAAACATAATGAAGATAAATAAATTACTTACTGAGAACTTAATGTGATATGTATTTAGGGACTTGAGCTTAGCAATAGACAAAGTTTTAAGTGGACAACCAGTACCATCCACTCAGAAGCCTAGGTATTGCTTCCTTTTACTGTTTTGCAGTTGACATTCCATATTTAGAAAGCATATTATTCTGTTTTTTAGTTATTTTTGGCTAAGCAAATATTTTTTGTCTGCCACCAGTGTTGGATGCAGCATAAAGTGGAATCCTGAAGCGAAGGCCTAAAAAAGAGGTGGTTAGTGTCCCTTGAAGATGACATTGCGAGTCTTTCTATAATCTAGCCTCCACATGCATGTATATTTCAATATCCTTATATAGTGGTTGTTTTTTACAGGATGTTTTCTAAGTTTATGGGTTTTTGCACATTCATAGGTTATTTTTGTTACACTGTACTGCTTCTTCCCTGATTGAAGAACTTCTTTTAACCTGTTACTTGGACCGGTTGTTGCATTTACTGTAGATCAGTAAGAAACTATTGCAAAGTGAATCTACTAAAGATACAAAAATGTTAATTTAATTGGATGTATTCAGTTATTAACAATTTAAGATGTTGAAAGTAATTAATAGTGTACAGGATATGCTTTAAAGTTGAAGTTTAGTATGTGTGGGAATCTTTACTTGTAGGGTTTTAACTATACTAATTTGAAATTTAAGGTTGATAATCTACGGTTTTAGTTCATATATGTTATTTATGTTCCACTTCTGAATAGTTGTTATTTTCAATTTAGGTTCTGAAAGTGTTTCATATTTTGCACAATTGATTTTAGTATCCGCAGAGGTGGTAAATTTTTATGCAGCAGTCAATTTAAAAGAAAAAAGAAAAAAATCAATCTAATATCAGGGATTAGATATTTTATAATTAAAGGCAGACTTCACTATAATTGAAGTTGCTTTATGCAAACTGTCATCCATGAATTTTTTTTGCCCCATATATATTCTACGCTCTCTTGTATTTATTACAAGAGATATGGCTGATAAATTTCAGTTTTATGTACTAATCACTTGGACCTTTACTAATTCATGGCATGATTACAAATAGATATTCCTTGATGCATTGTGATCTAAGAAGGGATCGTAGTTAGTAACTTTCAATTGAAAGAATCAGGACGATGGATCTTAGGCTGTTGAAGAAAAGCTTTTTGTTTAGGTGAAGATTCTGGGATGGAGGAAAGAGTCTTAGCTTAAGAAGCTAGAAGAAGAGCTCGTGCAGGTTTCCTCTTTTGCTAATAAGATATGGGAGTTGGTCCAACCCAGGATATAATATTATTTGAGTTAAGGCCTTAGGTGATTCCTTTTTTTTTTTTTTATAACTCTCAGATCCTCAGGTCAGGGATCGACTAATCCAGGATCGAAACCCATGACCACTAATGGGCCCCACTTCTGCCAGAATAAGTTTAAGTTTTGTATGGACTGACCCATCTCAAGAGTTGATCGCACCTTAGGGGGTTCGAACCACTCCTAAGTCCCAAGCCTACAACCACTAGGTCAACCCCTGGGGGTTGCATTGTGATTACTGTTAATAAAGCTTGATAACATAAAATAATTAGGTGGGTTCGAACTCGAGTTAAAACTTTTCAGAAATTTGATCCATCTCAAGAAGTTAATCGCACCTTAGAGAGGTTTGAATCCAAGACTTTAGAGAAGACACCCCAAGCCTCCCCAAAGTTCACAACCAACCACCTACCAACCCCAGTTGTATTGTGATTACCGTTAATAAAGCTTGATAACATAAAATAATTAGGTGGGCCCGCCTAATATGATCACCACAAAAAGAATGTTGCTTTCAATAACATGCATGCATGTCACTTCAACTTTACTGATAAAGATGTTTTGGATGCATTAATTATGGAGAATGATGGTCCCTTTGTTTCCCCATGATGCTACTTTTCATTAGAGTACTGCCAAACAGAGTTTTATTTTATTAGCCTGCTTGTTTTGCATGGAAGTGAAAGCAACCATTCTAATTTCAGGTCCCAGTCAGGATAGCTTGTCCAACCAAATATCTTAGTTTATTGTTAGAATCAATTGCTCTTGACAAAGTCTTGTATGCATCAGGGTGCTGAAGTGCATTTTTGAACAGTATTAGTTGTTTTCATTACACAGTATTAGTTGATTTCACTGGACAGTATTAGTTGTGTACAGTTGTATCTTACAACTGGTGTATAAGAGACTCATTGCTCTTTAGTTTTTTCTGTGTAGTTTGACTTCTTGCTGCTTATTTTGTTAATTTATTTTGCCGACTTTAATTTTTTTTTTTTTGTTTGCTGCTTCTGACCATCTGCTAAGATAATGAAATGGAACTACTGTAACAAACAGTGTACAATCTCTAATGCCATTCCAACTAAAACTTGATACAGAAAGAATCTTTACAGTTTCTTCGAACCTTAAAAAGAATAAAATTGAACAAGTTACAGTACAATGTAGAACAGGAAACTAGCTACTGGGAATGAGAGGGTGATACAATAAGACTTCTTGACGACCTGGAAAAACTCGAACAATGATCTGCTGCTCTTGGGTTTGAGACCGAGTTTGGTTTCTCAGACTCTTCATTTTCGTGTTTGACTCCTTCCAGCATTGCTATTACATCCCTCATTGTTGGCCTATCATCTGGACAAGGATTCACACAAAGCAGAGCTATCCCTAGTACTTGAAGCATCTCTTCTGTCTGTGTGCTTGACTGTAGGAGTAGTGTTTGATCCACAATAGATGTGAAATCTCTGAGTTTAGTTCGGAGTTCTTCGTAAACCCAAGGAACTATGTGTTTTCCATCTGGGATTCTCGGATCAGTTGGTTCCATCCCTGTTAGAACCTCTAGGAGCACAATGCCGTAGCTGTATACGTCACTCTTCTCAGTAATTTTCAAGCTGTATCCGTATTCTGCAACACTTGGAATTTCAGACATATTAGTGTTCTCTTCTACTTAGAGTATGTGAACAAGCTTGATGATGAAATTTCCTGAAGAGTATTAGTTCATAGTTCATATAAACGAAAGTGTTTAGTTTTGTAGGCTGAAGAGTATTAGTATTTTTTCGAATATACAACTAATACTTTTCATCGTATGTACTGATACTTTTATTCACGTGAACTAATACTTTTGGAATTTTTTATTTATGATTCGCGAAAAATAATAGAAAAACAGCTTGGTTGAAATTTTATATCAAAATTGGGTGAAAATTGCGCTAAAGTATTACTCAAATTTGATATAAACACGAGTGATAAAAATTGTTATTCAAGAAAACATTCTTACCGGGAGCTATGTATCCATATGATCCTGCTACAACATCTGAAGCTCTTGCAGACTCTGAAGAACTCAATAGCTTTGCCAGACCAAAGTCAGCAAGAAAAGCCTCAAATGTTGGACCAATCAAAATGTTGTTGCTCTTGATGTCCCGATGAACAATCGGAGGGATACAATCATGGTGAAGGTATGCCAAACCTTGAGCAGCTCCCATTATGATATTGTACCTTGAATTCCAATCTAGTAACATTTTCTTCTCATGAAGCAATCCTTCCAAACTCCCATTACTGATGTAATCAAACAGGAGCAATCTTGTTTTCCCATTGTCACAGCAACCTAGAAGCCTCACTATGTTTTTATGCCTTATTGATCCTAGTGTTGTTACTTCTGCAGAAAATAAGTCCCTTTGAGGAATCTCACCTCTCTTCTTTGGCCACAGTCTCTTTACTGCTACAACCTGCCTCGTACCCGTCTCGACCCGGTAAACAGTCCCCGAACAGCCTCGTCCCACGATGTTCGAATCACAAAGCTTCGTCACCACATCTTCGACTGAGAAGTTGAGCATTTGGTACGGTGTGAATTTCCACTGAAGCCCTTTTTCTTCGTCATTATCAAACTCTATGTCTTGCTTTCTCTTGTAGTAGGTAACTCCCCCAGTTAGCATTATCAAAGCAATGATGAAAATGAGCACAAAGAGGACAGTCATATCTCTGACAGATTTCCTCCTATGAATGTCATTATTTGAATGACAATAATGACCCTTATTATTCTTGGTGAAACAGAGCTCTTGGTTACCAGCAAATGAGTCAGAAGGAAGGTCCTGAAAGAATTTAGAATCTGGAACAGTACCTGAGAAGTTATTATACGAAACATTCAGAGAAACGAGGTTGTCCAGGTCAGCAAGAACTTGCAGGCTTCCTACCAGCATGTTATGAGATATGTCCATGTTGGCAAGCTTTGAAAAGTTCGAAAAGCTTTGTGGAATTTTCCCTGTTAAAGAATTCATACTCAAGTTCAAAAGTATGTCTAGTTCCTGCAAATTACCAATCTCATCAGGGATAACACCATCAATTCTGTTCCTGCTTACATCGAGCAACTGCAAATCCTTACAGAAGCCAACTGATTTTGGAATCGAACCCGAGATAGTGTTTCCACTCAGCACAAGTTTGTTCAGTGACACGAGGTTTCCAATCTTTTCTGGGATGTTACCAGATATCTCGTTCTTGGAAAGATCAAGAACATTGAGTTGAAGCAGAGATACAAAAGAAAGAGGGATATCTCCTTTAAGCTTGTTTCCATGCAAATCGACCATTTCCAGCTGTTTGCAGTTTCCTATATCTGGAGGGATTCTCCCATTGAACTGATTTGCAGACAGCTCAAGAAACCATAAATTCTCGAGCTTCCCAATCTCCGATGGAATTTCTCCGTCCAACATGTTTGCTCCTAGGCGTAGCCTGATCAGGCTGCTGCAGTTCCCGATTTCAGGTGGGATTTTACCAGAAAAATGATTTGAAATCAGCAGTAACTTTGTTAGATTCCTGAGATTAAAAAGTGATGTTGGAATCGGCCCCGTGAGGGCATTATTGGAAAGGTCTAGATCCTGAAGGCTCTCACAGTTGGCTAGCTCGTTCGGTATTTCTCCTTGGAGACGATTCTGCCATGCAAAGAATAGAGTGAGCTCTTTTAACTGGCCAATGGTGGATGGAATCTGTCCAGAAATGATGTTGTTGTCCAATTCCAGCTGCTTTAATCCCGAGAAATTGCCAATATATTCTGGTAGCATTCCACTAATCTTGTTGTCTGACAAAAGAAGGCCCTCCAATGTGGCAATATTTTGTAGAGATGGAGGTATTTCTCCTGAGATAAGATTCAGTGAGAAATCAACAACTGTCAAACTCGAGCAGTTACCAAGATCTCCAGGAATTTTTCCTCTGAGATTGTTCTGCCATAATAGCAGCCTCGTGAGGCTTTTAAGGTAACCGAATTCTGTTGGGATTTCACCGGAAATTCGATTCTCATAGATGAACAAGCTTTCTAAACTCGAACAGTTTCCCAATTCTGGTGGAATTTCTCCTCTAAGATTTGCTGTGTATACTGAAAGAGTCTCGAGATTCTTCAATGCTCCTAAGGTACGCGGAATCTGGCCCGTGATTCCAGTATCCGAGAGGCCTAGAAAACGTAGCCTCGTGCAGTTTGATATCTGAACCGGAGTCTCTCCATCAATGAGGTTTCCACCTGCTCGAAAGATTTCAAGAGCCGTTAACCAGCCTATTTGTACGGGAATTTTTCCAGTGAGCTGGTTATCGTAAAGTTCAAGCTCCTGCAGTTGAGTACAGTTCCCGATTTCTTTAGGAATTTCTCCACGCAAGAAGTTGGAAATCAGAGACAAACGCTGCAGTGCTGATAGTTTTCCAATTTCTGGTGGGATTTGCCCTGTCAGATTGTTGAGACCGAGGTCCAAAGTGACGAGCAACGACGCGTTCCCCACCGAGGATGGGATTTCACCGGTTAGGTTGGTGTTTGAGAATATGAGAACTGTAAGAAAGTGGAGGGATAAGAACTGGATGGGAAATGTAGTGGGGAGATGGATAGATGTGATGGTGATTTCAGAAACGAAACCTTGCTCGTTGCATTGGACGTAATTCCAATTGCATGGAGTTTGATCTGTCGGATTCCATGAAGAGAAGAAACGGGCGGAAGAGGAAGAATTGAAGGTCGAAAGCCACGATAGAAGAGACGAGCCTTCTTGGTTCGAAGCAGAGGTGATGGCAAATAAGCACAGTTTAAGGAATAAAAGAAAAAGGGTAATTGCTGCTTTTCTTGGCATGATGATCAAGTTCTTCTACCAAATCTGAAACAAGAAGTATCATGAAATGATTTACCAATCATATTCATTAAATGGCAAAGGGTCCCTCTGATCACTCTGATTTATGGAAATATAAAATGATTGAATTTGTTCTTCTGTTTCTGGTTTCTCACATATGCTTATCTTCTGAAATTTTGGTATCTTTTGGACAGGACAGAGCTACAGAGTGGAGTTAATTAGGTAATGGGTAATTTTTAGTGTTTGTGTATATATGCATTCATTTCTGTTATTACATTTTAAGATAAGATGACTTTTACTACACATGGTATTAGAAAATCTCTCTTGTCCATAGGTTCTTTGTCCCTACTTTGATTTTTTGTTGTAGCTTTTGTCCTCTGTTTCATCTTCTGACCACCCCATACAGAACACCCCTTTCCCAAAAAAAAAAGATAAGGATATTGTTTTTACATTGAGACCATGAATTAATCTGGGGTGATTCAGTAATGGCCCAAAATTTAACAGGACTAATCAAAGACATATTAAGAGAGGATAATGCATGATTAATATTCATTTATAATTTTTAAATGAATCTATTGATTTGATGGTGTGTTACTTTAGAGTTGTTACACTATAGCTGAAAAATGCGAGTAAACATAACTATAAATATGATATGTATATTTCTCCAAAGGAAGGTTTGTATTTTCAGTGCTCATATTTTATATATGTTGTGCAGGTTCTAGGCCTCTAGGCTCTAGCTATTCCCTTATTCAGTCACATATAGTATATTTTGAGCGTCTGTTTCCGATCTCTAAAAAAGTGATTGAAAATTACTTATTTTAAAAGTTATTAGACACAACTTTTAAAAATAAAAAGTGTTTCTATTCATTAAATTGAGTTTGCAAACATGCAGTGATTTAAGTATCAATGAGTTAATCCTTCTCCAATAATTATTGGTATATATGTAGCAACTAGCATCCATTCATGAATGCACAAGCTTTTATTCGGCATGTGACTGAAGATATTATGAAAGTGGGGTTGGTTTTTTTGGTAGCTCTGTAAAATAAATTTTAAAAGACAAGATTTATGTTACTCCCATTCTTCTGAAGCTCAAGAGTGATGGGGGATTTACTGTCATTTACTATTTTATAGAAAGAAAAGTAACACAACCAAAGGCAACGATGAGTTTATAAGATTGAAACACGATATGAACTCAATTAGGACATCGTATGTTTGATCTAGCACTAGTTAGCTCATTATTGGCGTGTTTACAAACTCAAGTAACAATTTTCAGAATCATTTGTTTTTAAAAGTTGTTAGTACTTAGTAGGAGTTTTTGAAAAATAAGTGATTCTCCCCTTTTATATGATTTGCAAACACGGTTGATCGGATCATATTATCTCATGAATCATATTGATTGTTCTATCTTTGTGCAAAGCAATCACAAGAGTTTCTAGATCTTGTATCTTGTCCCTCATTTTATCTTTTAATTATTGTGTCCAATTAAATATCCAACTAAATAATGAGGACAAATATTGCCACCCAGAAAGATGTGAAAGACATAACTTGCAACTAAAAAAATGTTCCAAAATCTACTTTTTTTTTTTGTTGATAAAAGTAGGTCTCAGAGTTAGATGGGAATTCTAAGTACACCATCCCTTCATGGGATTAGATGAAGCCCACTTTTCCCCATACATGAACCTTCTCAATAAACCTTTGTCACTTTCTTCTTTATTTTCTATGCCTCCAATTATTGGATAAGATTACACATCTTATGTACAATTCTTTGTCGTGTAAGAAGTCACTATTTGTGTTTTTGGCTTCATTAGTTCTTAATTACACTTATTTAGATAAATTCCAATATAAAGCATGTGCTAATTTGAGATGATGAATGCGTAGAGGTTTTTTGGGTGTGATGTCGAAATGGCCGGTTTAAAGGGTCCCTCCACCATGTGTGCTCAAGGAAATACTTGATTTTTTTTATATAAAGTTATAGCTTATAATTCTATGAATTTATTTTCTTGATTTACAGCAGTCCAAAAGCGACACGAATGGCTAACACTGTTTAGACCCAGACACTTTTGTGAGACAGTCTCATGGTGAAATGAAACATAATTTGAGTTGACGCTTTAAAACTTTGAAAAGGATGTATATTAATTTGTACCCTATCTTATTTATGAGATCGTCTCATATGAATTTTTATTAAATAGAAAAAAAAACTATATAAAAGAAATAGAGAGGATTAATACACACTTCTCTATTGTGAATACCGAATATTATGATTGAGGAAAAATAAGAGTTGGTGTTGACGTGAAATCGTCCCAAGGTGAGATGAAATAAAATTTGAGAAATATGTTTTTGTATTTACACAAAATTAGTTTGTATAGTGAACCATATTGTATTTTTCTATATAAATAAATTTTTTTATTAACTAATATTCTTCTTTCCATATTATTGTAGTATCTATGATCCATTAAAATGAACAAAAAATACATTAAAATTTAACGCAGAAGTTTTTACTTCTGAATAGTTTCTTTCCACAGAGGTCCGAGAGGAGAAAATGGCTGGACCTCTCGAAGTGAAGGGTTAGGCTTAGCAACTTATTATTTGGGCCTCTTTGTATTAGTCCCACACAATTACCCTATTAATAATTTCATTTTATCAACTATACTAAAATTAATATTTTCAATTATCAGATTCAATTTATGTAACTTTATATTACTTACATAATTTACACATATTAGTCGCCTAACTAGAACAAATAAAAATCCCCTTAATTTGATTAGTAAATGATCGTTAACCACCACATTGGGTGAAGGTACTTTTTGATTGTTTGATGGGTTGAATATAGACTAAGTTTTGTATGCATTCAGGTGCACCGTGCATTTATAGTACATTTTAGAATTGTGTTACTTGTTATACTGAAACGTATAACAATTTTTTCATATTAATAGTTGAACGATTCATTGTAAATATATTGCATCTTTCAATCTAACAAGTTGCATGATTCTAAAATGCATTATGAGTTCAAGGTGCATGGATGAACATGGAATCCATTCTTAAGTATATAATAAGGCTTGTATAAAAATACAATTATCTCAATGACGTATAATTGTCAAGTAAGTTAGTCATGCTTATTCTCAATAATGCCTAAGGTTTCAATTTCAAGCTGTCAATTATTCATTATGATGTGACTATAATCAATGTATTATCTGTTTGGTGACCTTTTTAATTACATCTTAACTAGCTAGCTGCAACATGCAAGAAATCAATTATGCAATCAATTCATCCCACCATAAAATAGTACCAAGGGAACAACAGTTTGTGACCAGTGGTCCTTCACTTCCTAGAGTAGTGGTACTGTCAAGGATTCTGTATTTTTGGCATTATTAATATAGTCATAATTCCTTTTAAAAATATATATATAGAGTCATAATTTGTGCAACTCCAGTTTCAACTGTATATATATTTTCATTTTATCAATATATGTTAAATGTATATACTATAATAACAATAATGTACATGTGGTTCTCATTTCTGAGATGGAAAAATTATATGAAATATAAGAATTTCAGGTTACAACACACAATCACTAGAAGGAAAAAATATTTAAAGAAAAAAAAAATCTAGATGAAATTTGTAAAATGCGAGTTCTCATGCAACATGTTTACAGTAACAAGAAAACCTTTGGAACGATGTTCATGTGATTATATTTATTTGTTATAATTTAACTTTTTACTATATAAAAAGAATTTAAATTGTTATTCAAAATGTGCACGGAATAAATTCCGTTAAGTTATACTCCATTCGATTCATAATGATTGTTATTTTAAATTTTCAGGTGAAAAATTATAAAATTACATATATAACCTCATTAATTACTCCATTAAGATAATATTAGAATCATGCATGATTAATTGGATAGTTGGAGTAAGGGTAGAAAAAAAAAAAATAAAAAAATATGTAAAATAATAATCAATTAGAAATAAACACTATTCTCTAAAACAATAATCATTATGAATCGGGAAGTATTAACTCTCAAAATTACACGAGTATAAAATATAAATCACAACAGAATGCAGTTCGATTGAAACACGTTGATACTAAATTTTAATACATATATTGGAAAGTTAGACATCTAAGCATTTGTTTCTTAGTTATTTGAATTTCAGTTAGATAGACGTCTACATTAAATTTCATAATTTCCCACGTGTATAATGTGGAGACAGATTTAACTTTTAGGAACTTTGAAACTCATATAATGCTGCAGTTTCTAACATGTATATAATGTTTAGTTATTTTTATCATAATAATTATCCTTAATACCCCGTGTCACATATATATTATATATATATACTAGTGCCTCATGTCACATGATAGTGTGCATTTTATAAAAGTGACTGAAAACAATGTATATATATATTTTTTTTCAAGAGAAAACAATGTATATAAGTTACTAGCAAATTGCTAAAAACATATATTCCTAAAGCAGTTTTTTTCCTTCTATTGCAAATATACAACTACGTGACTGGATATTTAATGCACATATCATAATAATATGAAAAAAAAAATGTAGTGTGAAATGGATCATAAGATGGGCTAAATTGAGTTCACCTTATTCATTTACCCACTAACTCTGTACTTATTTTCCATTTTGATTTCCTTCTCACAAGATATTGTCACTAATGCATTGTAGCAAAATTATTCTTCACTATATATCGAAATATATCTAGCCTCCGGTTGATTGGGGGTAATGAAAGGGGCTATGAGAATTATGCATCTCCAATAATATTGTTTGACAGTTTAATTTTATTCTTTCATAATAGGAATAAAATTAAGTAATTGATTACCCTACTTACTAAACCCTTCTAAAATTATATTCATTATTGATATTTTAATCAAACAATATCAATATAATTAATAATTCCATAATAATTAACCCTTCAATAATACTCATTATCATAATCATTCTCAAATCATTCCAAAGGTGTCCTAAATGACAATGTTGCAATTTTTTTTTTAACGCAATAATGCTTAGCTCATATTATTGCAAAGGCAAAAAGTGTAGGAAAGTCCAACCATAAACTCCGGTAGATCAGTCCAGCAATGAGAGCTTCCGTAATGAATAGAAGAACCTCGCGAATTCGTGAACCAATAAATTGGTTTTCCGATTGAAAAAAATAATTTTAAATGATGAACGAGAATTAAAAATTTCGATCTAATTAAAAATTCGTCAGACTGGATCTACGTACTTGGGTACTTGAACGTGCGATTGACGTCATAATCTTGTTTTAATTGAAATGGTCATTTTCCCAATTCAGATCGGTCTTATATTAATTAATTCTTCCATAAAAAGGTTCGTTAATGATCATTTAGGGAACTATATACTCCATGTAACATTTTTTTGGGTAGATGAGATATCGCTCACTTATATTATACGCATACTCACTAAACTAATTCGTTAATTAATTATGAACGTATATAAATTCTTAATTACTGTTCTGTGTATTCCATGTAGATACCAATTATGATTATGTTCTCTTTTAGTAGCCCCACCTAAAAATCTACATATTCACTAATATGTCGAATTTATTGTTTGATTGTACGATTGATATATATTTAGAAAATAGATAAAATTATTGAGCATTCTACTACAATGGAGTCGATATAATTATATATATTGCACCTAGTGATATAAATTGAATTTGTTTTTTTTTAGGAATAAATTGAATTTGTTATTGGTAAAGCCTTCGTTGCACCAGGTAAATGATGCTATTTTGACCAGATTTTAACCCATAAATTTTCAAAAAAATTGTTGGTCAAATCACCTAGGGAAATGCTGTCAAAAAAAATCACCCAAGGAAACAATTTAATTTAATTAATAGAAAAATGGGATAAAATTATATAATTAATGAAAATAATTAGGTCACATGACAAAAATATTATCTTGTGTATATATATTAAAAAAATACTAATATTATTCAACGTATAAATTATTATTTTTTATATAAACTAAAAAAATTTCATTACAATTATTCTTAGATGCCATCTACCTTTAAAAAAAAAACTATCTACCTTTCTCAAAAAAAAAAAAAAAAAAAAAAGAACTATTCATACAAATTAAGTTACCTATACATAAATGAGATCTGGTGGAATTTATTAAATATATCATAGAATATAGTACCACAAGAAAAAGTGAGACATAAATTGCAATTAGTAGCCCCATGTGCATATATATATATATATATATATATATATATATATATATATATATATATATATATATATATTTTAAGAAAGACAAGTTTAACACAAACCCCACGCCGGCATTCTTGGATAATTTTACAGTAAGTGAATTAAAAAGTTTGTTAGTCAAAAGAATATTACGTATAACATTTTAACACACAGTTGCATGGTGTAATTGGTGCAATTTTGACAAAAAAATCACATTGTTCTTTATATTCTTTTACAAATTATAAAAAGAAAGAATGAAGAGTACTATTAATTCAAGTGAGAAAATATATCAACTTATATGGAAAAAGGAATAAAAACTGTTCAGAGTATGAATTTACACTCTTTTTTTATATGAATAAATATTTTTTAATATTTTTTGTGAATGAGTCAAATAATAAATAATAAATAGATAAAGCCAACAATTATATTTGATCATCCTTTGCAAGGCCAAAACCCGTCAAAAGATAAGAAATTTCATTATTTTCTTATAAAAGTATATAGTATATTTTATAGACAACATTATGTCTTAATTTGCCACCAAGTCCCTTTCAGAGAATTGTGACAGTTAACTCCCAAGAATTAAACCTTCCAACCACCCCTTCACAAAAAATTAAACCCAAAAAAAAAAAAAGAAATAGAAAAAAAAAATCAAGAAGTTGAATAAAAATCGTAGGCAGAAATATCGAAAGATGCCCAATTCTCTGCAGAGATTCTCAATTGATCATCATGTGAAAATTGTCCAAAATCTTCCATCTGCACCAATGGTTGTGATCCTACGCTTTGCAGGGTTGTACTCTCTAACCCTAATATATCTGCCACTAGTTCATCACAAAGTACACCCTGCTCAAGCTCAAATCCGTTGGGATCTTGAAACACCAATTCTGGACCAATAATATCATGACACGTGGAGAATTGAGAAATCACGTGCCCCATTTGATCATCCGCCCCATTGATATATTCCAACGGCGCCGTTTGATACTCAACATTAATACCTTCTTCCATTTGGCTATCAATTTCCAATGGACTTGCTTCAACATTATCATATGATCCACTACTTGCTCCAACACTTGAAGAGTATTCCTCATTCTCAACATCTTGATTCACATATTTTGCGAAAACGGCCGCCATATCGATAACCGCGTCGTTGCTCGATTCACAGGGCCCGCAGATTGCATCTTTGGGGCCTCGACCGGAGTGCTCGCTGACCTCGCCTTTTGTTTTTTGGCCCCTGGATCGGCGGCTCTTTGCGATGACCTCCTCCGCTAACCGGGCACGTTATGTGAGGAGCCGCCCTTGGTCCAAGAAGATCCCGACGTGCCCACAATGTAAGCGGGGGATAGACTGTAATTGTTGTAGTAGCAAAATTTGGTGTTGGATGAAGCACATCTAGGGCAATTTGGTGCCAATTCTTGAGTGTTGCTATACTTCCATTTTGTTGTGGCTTTATCCATGACCAATGGCCTAAATCCAATTGAGTTTGAGTATTCACTAGTGAACATGATTGGATATTTATTTTTGGTTAGGAGAAAGATTAAGTGGAAGATCTAAAAGATAGAGAATTTTGGGATAGAGTGGTTTGTTGAGAAAGGAGGGGAATATATATAGATGGTTAATATGGACATGTGGAGTCATTTATAGGGTGTTGGCATTGGCTAGTTTGAGAGTATAGATGTTTTGGTGGGTAGGGTCAAGGGCTGTGATATGAGTAGTTGGATTCTTATTTATAATTTAATATTATATATGTTACATATTTTCTCACTTTTTATTAGAATATTTAGGATGTTGAGTCTTGAAATATTTGTTTTCTTTTCTAGTTATGTTAATATATATATATATATATATATATATATATATATATAGTATATTATTATTAATTTATATATGGTTTTTAGGCAAAAATATGCTAAATTTGGTTCAAGTAAACTCTTTTTTTTTCACGTATCATTGTTGTATATATACAAAGTGTCATTGTTATAAATACAAAGTATCACTATTGTACATATGAAGTGTTATTTTTAAAATTCAAAATTTTTTAAATAATTATATACATAATAGTGATACTTTTTATGCACAATAGTAATATTAAAAAAAAGAAAATTTACTTGAACCCACGTCCACATAAAACATATTTGTATTATTAACACTCTTATATCAATGTATATATATATATATATATATATATAAATCTTCATTACAGCATTAATCATAATATTTAAATCCCTACCCTCATAATATAATTTTGTTGGGTTTTTCTCTTTAAGTATATGTGGTTGTCTAGACACCAAGTATTATAATTAAATATAAATTCTTACGATTGGATTTGAATTAAATGTATTGTACTCACTGCTTATATTTTTCAAAGTAATAACGTGTGTATGAACGTACTAAATATTGTAAATATATACGTAGTGATAAAAAGTTATGAATGAAGAACTAAATGAGAATTAAGAAAAGATGGAGTGTATATATAGATTGATTCATTAGATGGAGCGTGGGCGGTTAGCGAGCCGTTAGGAGTATGGAAGTAATCACATGCTCATGCAAAACGTATTAACATATTAATCATCATTCATTCCAAGCTAATCCTTTACGTTTGCTAATGTGGCATTTTTGATTGGTTTATATTAGCGTGATTGATGAACTTTAGTCAAGCCATCAAAATAATAAAAAAGAAGATGATCTTTAGTCAAGCCACCCACGTTTGCTTTTCCATTTTTTGCACCTTGGTCATCGTGAAGTTTACCCTTATTTTCTCTTTGAGAGGAGAAGTTATTTTTATGATCATTTCAATTCAGAAAATCCTTTGATTACAGTTGAATTAGTGATCTAACGTATAAATTTATTTTTAAATTATTGTATTTTACACTAATGCGTTTACATTTGTTCATATTGCAATCGCACTGCATCATCCAAATAATAAATTAAATTAATAATTATAAAATTATAAAAATATCCTTTTCATTTAAAAATAATTATAAAACAAATTGTAAAATTACGTATAAATCACTATTAATATATTATTATTCAAATACAATATTTTTTAGAAAATAAAAATTATAAAAATTATATTTTTAAAAAAAAATATTATAAGGACATGTTAATATTTCTACACTAAAATTATTGCTGCCAAGTTAAACTCTCTTTTATATATATTGCATTACCAATAGCTTTTTGGAATAATGTTGCAGTGCATACATAGAGAAGATTTTGATCTTGCATATTAAAAGACTTTGAGAAGTTGATATTGAAAAAATAGAGCAAGTATTGTAAATATTATCAGGAGGGAGGGATAATAATTTATTTATTTTGGTCCGTCTCACAATAATGTATACATTTTCTAAAATAATAAAACACTCAAAATTTATATTCTCACAATATCATTATAATTAATTTAAATTATAATATTAATAAAATAAGATTTTTTAATTTTTATGTTCGAAAAGGGGTGCACGTTATCCCGATACGGAGGGAGCATGTTATTACTGTCTTATAGAAATTTACTTTAAACAATGAACCAAAAATCAAATGCAACGAATTTCATTGGCCTAGGATCAACAAAAAATTAGTGTGCAAAACATTAATGAATTGTCTTGATTAACGAGAAATGGTGCACTCCACGTGCCCATGTGCTACGTGGCATGACTTCCTTCTTCAACTGGAGTGAAATTTATTCTTCAATATAGAAAAAAATACTAGATTTTGTATGTATATCAGCCGGGGAAGAACTTTTACATCACTAATATAAAGTGTACTGTATGTTTCATATTATTTTTTAAAATTAATTATACTAAAATATATAATTTGTGTTCATAATATATTATAAGTTTTAATATAATAAAATTTTAAAATATACTATAAAATACACGTATTTGATACTCACCCAAAAAAAATATACTTAAAAAATATTTTTTAAATTTTTTATGAAATTATCAAATCCTTAAAAATAATAACGGTCTTATATCAGTACTACTTTGATTTATGTGTTGCATTTCACAGTATACACTGATTCAGTTGCTCAATTAAATTGCGCGTTCATTTCAAAGTCAACCTGTTCGCTCGAAATTAAAATATTATAAACAAATTTTAGGTTGCCTTGTAACCTTGTTTTGAATCACAACTCGAAGAGTGGAATTACCTTTATATTAAAAAAATATAAAAAAAGTTGGATCACATGTAGTATTTCTCAAAATGTATTATCGTTGACTCAAAACTTGTTGCCTTGTGGGCTTATGTGTAAACATAACATTTATTAATGTGGATGTCATTTGATTTATAAACTGATATCATGTAATAAAATTATATAAATATTAATTCATAAAAACAATTATAATAGTTTATAAATATAATTGTATTTTATTTTATAGTATAAATAAACTGTATAAAAAAATTGTGTTTAATTAAATGTGAAATTAACGAAACCTTGAAAATGATAACGGGTCTATTAACGGTACTACTTGAGTGGGTCTTCTGTGCATCATCCACTCTATAATATATTTTAAAAACTTGCAAGTTGTTGCACTGAAATTTGTGACTATTATATTTAAACATGCAACATGCGTTCGTGAAATATAATTGCACATTTTAATATAATAAATCCTTAAATTCAGTACAATAAATTATACATTTTTAAAATACATTATAAAATATATAATGCACCTGGTGTATATGTGATTCGACTCCTTTGATTTCTATGTTGCATTTCACTTCATTATAGTAGTGATTCAGTTGCTTAATTTGTTGAGTTCATTTCAAAGTCACCCTATTCACCAAAATTAAAATACTAAAAAAGTCAAACTGGTTTTGCCCTGTATCTCATTTTCCCGATTGGCGTCTCTTTAATTACATGACGTTTAAGGACATTCACCTCATACGCTATTTGCAATTTACATATTCGTAATGAAATAAGGTGAAATAACTAAATATAGTCTATACTTTTTATTTTTTTAATAAATTTTAACACATATTTTCCACTCTCTAAATTTAGCATATCCTTTTATTTGATACGTAAAAATATTTCGAGTTATCATATTCGGCAACGTCCATAGTAGTTATATAATTTTAAATTTTGATTGTATATTACTTGTAACATTATTGCATTATAGAATTTAATTTGTACAATTTTTTTACCTTTAATTAACTCCTTTATTTTGTGTTTGTGTTAAAGTTTTGCATTTCAGGATATAAAATTACTTGATTAGCGGAGCTATCGAGACAGGCGGGCCAAAAATTTGATGGGTTGCAAAAACCCCTCGTAAACTATTATTTTTTAAATATTTTTAATATTTTGAAATAAGTTATTTAACAACACTAATACATTAAATTCATTAAAATAAAATATAAACAAACAATTTATCTTGTTAAATATCACCACAAAAATATTTCTTATAGATAAAAGTATCATTCATTAATAATAAATATAACTTTTTACATATTGAAGTTAACCATTTATCAATCATAATGTTTAATCTCCTGTAAATTATCCATAAATATAAAGGTTACAAAATGTTCTGAAAAATAATATTATAATTGTTAAAATATATAATAAAATTGTTTAAAAAAATAGGAAGAGGGCATGCCTGCCCTCGGCCCAACTAAAGCCCGTAGCCCAAAAAGACTAACTCACCTCCTAAACACTGCAGTGGGATTGGCCCAATGAATTAAACCTATTTTGAAATCTATATTCACATGAAAATATAATTGCACGTAAAATTTCGTAAGAAAAAAGTGAAATAAACTATATTATACTTTTATCACTATTATATGAACATTTTAAAAAATTACTATTATCAACAATTATAATCCAGGAATTATATTCTATGCTCTTCGAACGTTGTATTTGTTGATTGATCTCCAACTTCATCATCATTCTCTACAAATACATGAATATAGTTACTTTAACCAAATAAATATACCAATAATATAATATCTCATAAATTAAAGAAATAAATTTGGTTTAATTGTAAAATCACTACCTTAAGAATATTTATGAATTGTATCAAAAAAAAAAAGAATATTTATGAATTAAAACATATCTTTTTATTTTTGCAATTCAATAAACCATCTATGTAAGTTTTGGTTTTGCAATTCGATCCACCGATCTATTCACGTGATTGCCAGAGTTGTCTTCATTGCCAGGTGAGCGTCCTTGTGGGACGCCTAATAAGCATTTTCCTTTTAATTCAAGTGACGTTCTATGAAATACGTTTTAATCAAACCTACAGATAAATATGGATGACTATTCACTTTTTGGTGGTTGTTTTCGATATTAATTCAGTGGAGTTTGTTTGCTTTTGATGCAGGGCTTTGAAAATTTGGGAAAGAAGACTTGCGAGTTTTGATGCAAAAGTTTATCATTTTTTATTAAAATTTTAAAAAACATAAAAGTAATTTAAATTAAAAAATAATTTAAGACTTGGCGTCCGACGTGGAAAAGATGGCGGCTCTAGTGTCCATGGGACCACACGGGATTAGGTTATGTCAAAAAAAAAAAAATTCTAGCTATCTTATGTATGAAATCGTTTCACACAAAATTCTTGTTTTTTAAATTACTCAGTTAAATTCATGTTTTGTAATTATCTCTATATATCATTAAATGTGCTACACTTCTATGAATAAAATTATTATATAACAAAATGTTATGCTCGGTCAAGAAAATTCCCTACCACATGTTCGCCGACGAGCACGTGGATCCGACTACTCTGGGGGGCACGTGGATTCCATCAACAAGCATTGCCTCGTTGGCCGAACCTTCTGGCCAACCATCAAAACACGCCATAAAAGATCAAAGTTCGCCATCTCATGTCCATGCTCGCCAATAAAGGTGAGCACAAGGAAATGACGGGAAAAGGGTGTGCTCGCCCGAGCGAGCACATCGCACTACGACCACCACTAATTCTCCAAGGACGAACAGGGAAGGCACATTGCACTACGGCCACCACTGATCCCCCAAGGACGAACAGGGAAGGAAAGGCCGGAGGGAGGGCAAAAAGAAGAAGTAGGGCGCAGCCTCACGGCCGCATCATCCGAAGCGAATTACGGGAGCTTGGTCACCTACGACGCCACCATCACCACCTAGTTGCCAAGTCGAAAACTTCTCGAACAAGAAAAGACAAATGTCGACCAAAGCAGCACAACATGAAACGTGGCGGCACCACATAGATTCGTGCATATCAAGAAATCACCAATTTCATAAGCTAGCTAAGGCAAAGACTCGTCACCTAACTCATCAAGAAATCACCCATTTCAAGTCGGGACACCAGTCGTCCATCCACCACCGTGCTAGTCGGGACACCCCGACCCTCTATAAATAGATCCTCAGGGGTTAAAGAAAAGGTTCCAAATTTCCCCAAAAACCCACATATAGCAGCACTTATATTATTGTAACGAACACATACAACCGTGCTCGCCACGTTGTTATTGTGCTCGCCATGTTGGGGAATTAATTGCACGGATCTATTCGGGATGAATATTTAAATACAAATTTAATTTTAACAATTATTACTAGCATGAATTAATCATATATTAATTCAAATAATAATTCAACAACAAATCATGCATATAAACAGTTCACATAAATCCTACGCATGCGGAATTACTACGGGTTTACGTGAACTAACCTCTTGGAGTGACAATGGTCTCGTCGATAAAAACACACCAAAAAGCCTTCCCAAGTATTCCCTAGTCCTTGCTCGTCAATCCGGTGGAAGGAAGCTCGCGAACAATTAACAAAAGAGAAAATAAAAATTTGTTGCACCACCTTTGTGGATTTACTAATTTTTCCCAAGACATGGAATTGTCTTGGGAATGAAACATTCATCCCCTATTTATAGAGGGGTGTTGGTCGAAATTTTGTGCATGAATAAGATGGGAAAATCTTTTTCTTGATCTTCAAGAAATCTTGAATATATCAAATATATTATTTTCTCCATATTTAAAATATTCCACAAAAAATCCCAATTTCCTTTTGTTATGGTATTTTAAAAAATTTAAGGATAAAGATTCCAAGATTTAGATCTTCTTGAATTTATGAGATATTCTTGTATTCCAAGAATACATATCTTCCATAATGTCTTTTCAAGAAAATCAAATGTCTTTTCAAGAAAATCAAGAAAATCTTTCTTTTCCTTCTTTTTCTATATTTTTCGAAATCCTCATATAAATAACCAAGTGGGAGATTTCTTGAATTTAATGAGATAATCTTGTATTCCAAGAATACATATTTTCATTCCATAACAAAATTCAAAGACAATCTTTCTCCCCTTTTATTCATATTTTTTGAAAAAACGAGGAAAAATAACAACAAAAATTTATTTTATTTTTAAACACCATTTTCAGTTATTTGACTTTATGTTGGGCTACTTGAGGGGCCTTTAGGAGAATTAAGATTGAACCTTCCAATGGATCTTGGATTATCAATATTGAGCCACAATATTATTCAAGCCCATAAATATTAATTAATCTCACTACATAATTAATATTGCACTATCCATCTTAACCCATATTACTGTTAATATGACTCTCGGTTATTATTTCCCGTGTTTAAGATTATCTAGCCCATTAATTAATTCAAGCCACTGAAATAGCTTTCCATTAATTAATATCTTTTATCCTTGGTAAAGGAACGATTCAACATTATTATCCATACCGGAAACTAGTTCCACTTGCAAGATTTGATATGATAAAACTTATGAACCTCCCAAGAGGGCAAATCGAACAAAGCGATTGCATACGATTCTCCATATTAAATCTTAGCAATCGCGTGTGACCAATAATATTGCTCAAGATATAAAGTATTGAATCTCGTTGATTCTCTACCCGTAATAAGTCAAAGCAATAATTACTAACCACACGCGATCCTATTTAAGGGACGAAGATTAAGAAATAACGAACCACTGAGGTCTAATTCTTCCTAGTTCGGTTCAAGAATTTGTCCTCGCATGAGAGGTCTTATTCAAAGGCACTTAAACATGCACTAGTGTAATCTCTTGGTCAAGACAAGCCAATCGAGCCTTTACACTTCAACCTTTCACGATGGATTGTTCATTTCCATCTAGGTCGTGAATGGTGTACTTTTTGGTTACAATGGATCGTTAATTTAATCTTACGTGATCCGGTATCACTAAATTAACTACAATGTAACACATCTTATTTATTGAACAGCTTATGCAAGAAATATATGTAACATTCGATGATATTTAAATTGGCTAGAAGGAGTGCAAAAATAAATTTATTAAAAAAAGAATAAAAAAGAAATATAATGCCTCAATTTGATTATACAAAGTTAAAAGCATACTTTTCAAAAAGATAATCCTCGGCCTCGTGACCCATACCCCAAAACCATCACTCTTGAATATAATCCCGGATCCGTACGCCTTCCACCACATAGTCAATCTTCTTGACGAGAGCTCAAAAAGAGAGGGTCATCAAATCCGTGTTTTTATAGTTCACGTCACTCACATGCTTGCCAGCGGCGGGTTAAAAAGAAGACACGGTGGTTTTTATTTTGTTTAGTTGTCGTACCAACGATCCAAACAATCTAGTTTTAATATTTTCCATGTTAAAGACCAAACTATCAACAATCGGGCGCCGGAAGGAGAGTGCACACAAATAACCATCCCACACACAATCATAAAAAACCGAGATAGAAAAAAGAAATATAATGCCTCATCCATCAGACTAGCCAAGTTCAGAGGTTAGGGGGGAGCCATCATGAAAGCATGACCTCATTTTCAAAAAAAAGAGGCTCAACCTCGTTCCTCTACTCCACAAAATTTAAATGAAAAAGCCAGACCATGGAGATCATCACTCTTGAAGATATCGCCAACGATCCGACGGCCACCACAAAGGCCATTACCTTCAAGAGAAGAGCTCAAAAAATCAAGGGCCAATCCCCAGGAGTTGGCTAAGTTGAAAATTCAAGATGATGATGATCGCCGCCGCGATACACTTGATAGACGAAAGGGTCTTTTCCCAAAAAAACCGATGGTTTTCAATGGAAGTCTTTCAACAATAAGGCCGATGATTTGTTGGAGTGTCCCGAGAGACAATCTATTGGATCCAAACAATTGAGTTTTGACATTTGAGGCTATTATAGTTAAAGACCAATGTGTGTCAATACACTTGTTTGAACATTATGTTTGATTGTTTCCATTTATTCATGCAAGTGTTTTCATGAGTCATTCTTCATCATTAAAGTTGTGAGAACTCAAATGACCAAGAATGATTCTCAAACAAGAATCGATCAAGGAGAAATCAAGAATGGGATATTGACTAAATTGTCTATCCATCTTATAGAGTGTAGTAAGATCTCACTGGACGACGAGATACTAGGTATCTCATGATGGATGCTTAAATACCTTGAGGGTATGACCCATCGGAGAAAACCGTTTGATGTAGTTCCCTATATGTGTCACACGGGTGTCTCGGTAAGTTTGCGATGCTCCTCAAAACTTAAGAAATGCAAAGACATATATGGGATGATGAACTTTGACCATGACCGACTTGCACCGCCATGGGTAGATATGGCTTGGATTGGGTTCATCACGAAGCATGTATGATGTTGAGCCAAGAATGCCGATTCATTCCTCAAATGGATTTAGAGAGAATGAGTTGGGGTTAAAATCAACCAGTAATCTTTTATGTATAACCGAATGTTTATTTCGAAATAAATTATTTCCATCTCAACAAATATTGAATGATTTCATGATCGCTTGGGCGGGCGCCAATAAATAAGACGTATTACATTATAGTTAATTTTTGATATGATCTTTGATTAAATTAATAAATTCCTTTGTAATAAAAAGTTTTATTCACGACCTAGATGGAAATGAACAATCCATTTCGTGAAAGGTTGAAATTGTTAGTGTTGACTTGTCTTGACCAAGAGACAATCTATTGTAAGGACATAATACATGAGGATAAATATTCAAAGGAACTAGGATTTAATATTATAGTTCACTTATTTATTAATCTTGTATGTAAAAGGACACTTGTTTGAACATTATGTTTGATTGTTTCCATTTATTCATGATTCAATACTTTTATATCATGCAATATTATTGGTCTTGCGATTGCTAAGATTTTGTGAAGAACGTGTGTAAAATGACTTAAGCGATGATTCTGGGAAATTCATAAGATTTATCATAGGAAATCAAGAATGGAACTATTGATGGATAATAATGTTGATTGGTGTGACCAAGGACAAAAAGATATTAATTAATGGAAAACTATTTTAGAGAGTGAATTAATTAAGATCTAATGTTAAACACGAAATAACTAGGTACTTGATAATATGGGTTAAGATGGATAGCACAATTAATTATGTAGGAGATTAATTAATATTTACCCTTGAATAAATTGTGGTTTGATGTAATTCAAAACTATAAGTGTCAATCTTAATTCTCCTAAAGGCCCCTTAGTAGCCCAAACATAAAGTCCAATAAATGAAAAAAGTTGTTTAAAATATAATAAAAGCATTGATATATGGGATGATGAACATTTGACCATGACACTAATGAATGTTGGTTTACAAGTCGTCATACCGATAGATATGGCTTGGATTGGGTTCATAGACATTGACTTAAAGTCTACCTCGGGTAGTGTGTTTTGCAAGAATAGGATTCATTCTCAAAGTGGATTTAGAGAGAATAATTGTTGGGATTATTTCGAAAGTATGCTTTTTACTTTGTATAACCAAACCGAATTTTGCACTTATTCTTGAAATAAATTATTTATCATCGATGCTTTAAATATCATTGAATGTTATATATATTTCTTGCATAACTGTTTCAATAAATAAGACGTGTTACATTATAGTTAATTTAGTGATACCGGATCACGAAGATTAAATTAACATCCCTTTGTAACTAAAAAGTACACTATTCACGACCTAGATGGAAATGAACAATCCATCGTGAAAGGTTGAAGTGTAAGGCTCAGATTGGTTTGTCTTGACCAAGAGATTACACTAGTGCATGACTGATGCACTGAATAGGACCTACAGGAGGATAAATTCTTCAAAGACTGAACTAGGAAGAATTAGACCTCAGTGGTTCGTTATTTCTTAATCTTCGTCCCTTAAATAGGATCGTGTGTGGTTAGTAATTATTGCTTTGACTTATCATGGGTAGAGAATCAATGAGATTCAATACTTTATATCTTGGGCAATATTATTGGTCACATGTGATTGCTAAGATTTAATCTGAAGAATCGTGGTTTAAAATACGCTTGTTCGATTTGCCCCCCCTTGGGAGGTTCATAAGATTTATCATACCAAATCTTGCAAGTGGAATTAGTTTCGGTATGGATAATAATGTTGAACCGTTCCTTGACCAAGGACAAAAAGATGTTAATTAATGGAAAGCTATTTCAGTGGCTTGAATTAATTAATGGGCTAGATAATCTTAAACACGGGAAATAATAACCGGGAGCCATATTAACAGTAATATGGGTTAAGATGGATAGTCAATATTAATTATGTAGTGGGATTAATTAATATTTATGGGCTTGAATTATATTGTGGCTCAATATTGATATTCAAGGTCCATTGGAAGGTCCAATCTTAATTCTCCTAAAGGCCCCTAAGTAGCCCAAACATAAAGTCCAATAACCTAAAAAAGTTGTTTAAAATAAAATAAATATTGTTGCTTAATTTTTCCTCTATTTTTCGAAATTTAAGGAGAAAGATTTTCTTTGAATTTTGTTATGGAATGAAGATATGTATTCTTGGAATACAAGATTATCTCATTAAATTCAAGAAATCTCCCCACTTGGTTATCTATATGAAAATTTGAAATTTTGAAAATATAGTGGGCAAGAAAGATTTTCTTAATTTTCTTGAAAAGATATTATGGAAGATATGTATTTCTTGAAATACAAGAATATCTCATAAATTCAAGAAGATCCAAATCTTGGATTCTTGCACACACTAAATTTTCAAAAATATCCATATACGAGGACGTGGGATTTTTTTTGGAATATTTTAATTATGGAAAAAAGAATATAGGAGATATATTCAAGATTTCTTGGTGACCAAGAAAAGTCTTTTTCCCACATTGATTTTCTACTAAAATTTTCGACCACCCCTCTCCTATAAATAGAGGATGATTAGTTCATTCCCAAGACAATTCCACGTCTTTGAAATATTAGCAAATCCACGGCGGTGCAACAAAGTTTATTTTTTTCCTTTTGTTAATTGGGAGTGTCCTTCCACCGGATAGTTGAGCAAGGGCTAAGGGAATACTTTGGGAAGTCCTTTTGGTTAGTCCGTGCATAAAGTCATCGCCATCCATTACGTTCACGTAAACCGTAGATTCCATGTCGCGAGGTTTTACGTGGCTTTTATATGCATGATATGTTGTTGCAATTATTATTTGAATTAATATAGGATTAATTCATGCTAGTAATAATTAAAGAATTAAATTTGTATTTAAATATTCACCGAATAGATGGATTTCTTCGATTCTACCATGGAAGCGTGGTCCCAAATTTTTAAATAGGCGGCGAAAAATGAACTTCTTGTGGACTTGGGCGTGGTCCCCAAATTTGCCCCAAAGAAAAATCACGGTTCTTTGTGATAACGCCGAAGCGATTGTAAATTCAAGGGAACCGAGAGCCCACAAAGCCAGCAAACACATTGAAAGAAAATACCATCTCATACAAGAAATCGTTAAGAGAGGAGATATTGAAGTGGCTAAAATTGCATCGGAAGACAACCTAGCAGATCCATTCACAAAGGGTCTGCCTCAGAGCACATTCGAGAAACATGTGGAAGGAATGGGTATCAAGGACGTTGCCAATCTGCTTTGAGTATAAGTGGGAGAAATATTATTAGGTTCGTGTAGGGTGATATTAGATGTCACATAGAACACGAGACATGTTGTAGTATACTTAAAAGCAGACTTTGAGTATAAGTGGGAGATTGTTGGGGCTATACTGAAAAGTATGCTTTTACTTTGTATAACCAAACTGAAATTTCTTATTTATTTACTGAAATAAATTATTTAATCACTGTTGCATTAAATAGGAATGAATGTTATATATGTTTATTGCAAACTCGTTCAATAAGACAGTACGTATTACGTTGTAGTTAATTTGGTGATACCCGATCACTGAAGATCAAATTAACAACCCTCGTAATTAAGTACAAATTCACAACCCAGATGGAAATGAACGAACCATCATGAACGATTGAAGTGTGAGATCCAGATTGACCTGTCTTGACCAAGGGATCACACTAGCGCATTTAGGTGCGCTGAATGATGACCTATAGGAGGACAAATTCTTCGGTACTGAATATACAAGAATTATACCTCAATGGTGCGTTGTTTCTTAATCTCCGTCCCTTAAATAGGATCGTGTGAAATTAATAACTATTGCTTTGACTTATGATGGGAAGAGAGTCAATGTGATTCGATACCTTATATCTTGGGCAATATTATTAATTATATGACGATTGCTGACATTTAATACGGAGAATCACGTGCAAGTACGTCTTGCTTGATTTGTCCCCTTGGTGGGCTCATATCCTTTATCATGCCAAATCTTGCAAGTGGAAATTTATTTCCGGCATGGATAATAATGTTGAGCTGTCTTTACTCCAAGGACAAAAATATTAATTAATATAAAGCTTGTTCAGTGGCTTAATTAATTAATGGACTAAGATAATCATAAACGCGGGAAATAATGACCGGGAAACATGTTATGTGAAATCGTAATATGGGTTAAGATGGATAGTTCAATATTAATTTTATAGTGGAGTAAATTAATATTATTGAACTTGAATAATATTTGGCCCAAAATATTAAAGCTTCATAGTCCATTGGAGGTCCAATCTTAATTCTCCTAAATGCCCCCCAAATAGCCCAAAATAAAGTCCAATTAATGAGAGAGAAAATAAAATATTCTTACTATATTTCCACTTAGTAATTTTTGAAATAATTGTCTATTAAAGGAAGAAAAGATTGTCTTGATTTTCTTGTAGATATTTTATGGAAAGAGATAATTATTGTGGGAATACATAATTATCCCATAATTTCAAGAAGTCAAATCTTGACTCCTTCTATAGTGTATTTTTTGAAAATAATGGGTTGAAGAGGGGAAATAGATTTTTATGGAAAATTTAATTAAGGAGAAAAGAATATAGAAGATATATTCAAGATTTCTTGGGGACCAAGAAAAGATTTTCTTCCTTGTTTCCTAAGCCCTAAATTTTCGACCCCTCCTCTCTATTTATAGGGGATGAACTCTTCATTCTCAAGTGCAATTTCATGTGTTGGAAATATTAGAAATCCACAAAGGTGGTAGCAAAATATTTAATTTCTCTCCCATTAAAATCGTTCGTTGAAATCTTCCCACCGGATAGCGTTCGTGGACTTTGGGGATATATTTGTCGCTATCGTGGACTTTGGGAATATATTTGGGAAGACTCTTGGGTTATTCATCCGTTTGATTCTACAAGAGGTTAGTAATTCCGTAACTTCTAGTTCCGCATGTTTAGAATTTACGTGAATTATGTGTACGCATGTTGTTTATTATAATGTTGAATTGATTTAGGATTAATTCATGTTAGTAATTAACTGTTTAATTTAAATATGTATTTAAATAATCACATCGAATAGATCCGGACACCCTAATTTCCCAACAAAATCATCATCGAAATTACGATTCAACTCGGTATTATACAGAAGAATCCCATCAGGAGAACTTTCCCCAGAATTCTTCAAACCACCAAAGAGACATTCCACTATTCCCATCCGGCCTTCCTATCTGCCACCCCTGATGAACAACGTCACATCATACGCGACATAATCCAGGGCCTGAAAATCCCGTTCACCCGAGAAAATATCAACGGGGGCCTCAACTTTCCAACAGGTGAAACCCCGCGTGAAAATCTGGACGATATTATATCTAACAGGTTATCAGGAATTGTTGTTCGTTGTGCTGAAAATGATCAAATTGAATGCATGAACATTCGTAGAAAAATACTAAAAAGTATCAGCAACTGTGTGCTCCGCATGTGCAAGTAAAATATCTGGACAACTGGATTCTGGAGAATCAGGAAAGCGTTAAATTTAACAGATGTCTAGAGTTTATATATGAGCTTTGGCGGAGATCTCCGCCGGACAATAAATATTACGGGTTGAAATCGGAGAAGGTGGAATTATTTGAAAGTTGTTCGATATGTATTAAGAGTTTAGAGAAAAACTCACAAGCTATAAAAATGTCATGCTCGCATGTATTCCATGGATTCTGCATATTCAAGTGGTTGGAGATGAAGTCAAGTTGTCTTCGAAAGATTTTTCTCAATCTTCTTTTTTTTTTTCAAATATTTTTTTTTAAATTCGAAATAATTTATTAATATTTATTCTAAAATTTATTTATTCTATATATTTTTTTCAATAATTTTGTCCATCTTCTAGATATTTTTTTCAAATATTTTTTTAAATAATTTTTAAATTTGGACCAGTTTCTACTAATATATATATAGACAAACTATATAAAATAATCATTTGTATTATAAAATTAAAATTAATATTTATTTCAAATATTTATTTCCTATTTTAATGTTAGAGTTTGTAGAAATAGTCATACATATTTTTTCCAATTTTTTTTTCTAAATATTCTAGATATATTTTTCAAATCTTTTTTTTTAAATCCGATATAATTTATTAATACTTATTTTAGAGATTTATTTATTCTAAATATTTTTTTCAAAAATTTTTGTCAATCTTGATATTTTTTCCAAATCTTTTTTAAATCCGTTATAATTTTTTTTTCATAGATATGTCTCTCGATTTAGCTATAAAATTTTGCGGAAAAATCCAATGGTTTCTAAATTTGGAGTGGTTTCTCCTTTTATATATAAGAAGAAGAAAGAGACACTTTCTTAAGAATTGTAAAATAAGAAGTAGGCAAAAGAAAATAATGAAATAATGCTTATAAAATTGAAATTTATGGAACTTAAAAACAATTAAATATTCTACATGTTGTAGGATATACAGAAATAAAGGACACGAATTTTGTGACCCAGTTCGTCAGGAATGACTATGTATGGGGGCGTACCAAGCCAGGAGGTTTTCCAATGATTTCTAAATTTCGTTTCCCAATGTAGCAATTATTTTTTGCGGGAAAACTCAATAGTTTCTAAAAGCTCAATTCAATTAGATTATTTCGTTTTAAAATCGTGCACTCTCATTAAAAATTATTTAAATTAGATTTTTAATATGTCTAATTAAATTAAATCTTTTATTTTTTTATCATATTATTTATAATTGACCGCATTACAAATTGATTCGAACCATGCATTCCCCAACGAAATAATAAATTTAATTATAATCTTTTAAGATCTATAAAATATGAAATTATTTAACTATGATAATATGATAATTTATAATAGTATTTATCGGTGATATCATAGTTATCGTAATTATCTAACAAATAATGTTTGAAAATCCATATATGATATATCCAATAAAATAACGTTATTTAAGATGTTTATGGAAAATGTATGAAAATCCAAACAATATAATATATATATATATATATATATATATATATATATATATTCTAAAATTTCAAAGATATTTCAAAGATTTTTTTCTCAAATTCAATATTTGAAATTATCACAAAGATTTGTTAACATATTTTTCAAAGATTCATCTCCCAATTTAGCAATAATTTTTTGCGGGAAAATCCAATGATTTCTAAATTTGGGGCAGTTTTTGCTTTTATATATATAGATGATAATCAAAGAACAAGCTGAAATTTTATAGTCAGCTAATGCTCTAGACATAAATTTTATTTCATAGGTAATATATAGAAAAAGGAACAAAACTTATAAACTAAAAATGAAGAACGAAGATCATTATATATAAATATATATATATATATATAAAACCAACTAGTTGTTTTTAAAAAAATTAAAAGATCGTCCTATAAGATGAGTTGAATATAAATAATTAAAAATAGTCCAAAAGGACAACCTATGAATGGTATGAATTGTAATACTAAAGTTGAATTAATTCTTTATATCATTAATCTTAATCTTAATAATTCAGCTTATCTGGGAACCTCTCTCTCTCTAGCTAAAACTCAATAGATAAATAATTTGGATTTTAAAATCACACATTTCAAGTTAAAAAGTTATTTAAATTAAGTTTTTTAATCTATCTTATTAAAAAAATATACATGTAAAGAATAAAGCTTATCAATGCACCAAATAAATATAAAATCTCTCGATCATTGATATGAAATGACATACTATTTCAGTCTTGATTATTATGTCCGAGTCCTTATTTTCATCCTTCGAAGCAAAACATAGATCAACAATCGGTAACCTATAATCATTACCACCATGGCTCCAACTTCATTTCCACCAACATCCAATCTTTGGCTATTGATTAAATGAGATTCGCGATATTGGATCTTCAGAAGCAACTTGTATGTGTGATAGTTCAACGATACGTATCTAATCCAAGACATAAATGGAGGAACTTTCTGCACCATAAAATATGGACGAAAATTTTCTGATTTTACATTGCTAGTCATAAGTATATTTTGAAAAATATATATTAATAGCTAGTTTTGCACTATAATAAAATAAAGCATTGACTACAAAAATTTCTAACATTTCTATAAAAAATTCCAACAAAATAATTTCATTCTTAAACAACGAGCATAGTCTACGAATTTTTAACATTCTAGTAGATAAATATATTCTCTACAAATTGTCTACGGATTCTTAAAGACAAATTAACAAATTACCTACGAGCAAATTGTCTATAAATTTGTAATTTTCATAGGCAAATATATTATCTACACAAATAATACCATAGACAATTTACATTTCCATTGTCAATTACATTTGTAATTTGACGTAATTTGAAATTGTTTACAAATAAATTTACTTATAAATTACAATAATGTAGGTAACTTATTTGCAGGTAATTTGAGGATTGAAAATGTCTATATAATTAGAAAATTTTGTAGGTAAGTTGTAGTCCATCCTCATCATTTAGGTTGAAATGTTGAAAATTTTGTCGACATATTAAATAATTATATATATTTTTTTTATAATATTAAAAGTACTTTCCTTAAGGTGCATCCGCCAATGTGTAAATCAATTTTACTGTACAATTGCTCCGCATTTTGTGTGCATTTGTGAATTGTAATATATAAAAATTTGATTAAAACTTATTAGTTTGTTTATATTAATTATTTTACTAAAACAATATATAATAATAATTGTACCTTGATAAAGAAACCAGCAGATAACATAAATGTCATGACGGTAACCGAAGCCAAAGTTGCTGCTTTCCTCACATCCATGAATGCTGCACCTATACTTTGTCCTAGCCCTGAATTATTTTTTTTGCAAATGTAACCAAACCAAGCAGTTCCTAAAATGTTCGTAACATATACGAGTCTTTGCTTAAAACATACTCCATCCGTCCTGATTTTGATTATCCGCTTTCCATAAATTAGTCGTCTTAATTTTGTTTATGCATTTTCAAATAAGACAATAAAACAACATTTAATACGATTTAATACTATTATTTTTCTCCACCAAATCCACTTTACACCATTTAATACTATTATTTCCCTCCACCAAACCCACTTTACCCACTTTACACCATTTAATATTATTATCTCCTATTTTTTCTTAATCTCCGTGTCTACAGAAAATGGATAATAAAAAATAGGACGGAGGAGTATTATTTTTGAGCTAGCTCGTTTAACAAGATTGTGAATATAAGAAAATAAAAACTTATGCTCAATGATATTGAGTTTAAATATTAATTTGTGAACAAACTAGTGGGTGAGCTCCTGAGCTAACTCATATAATTAATTCTAATTAATAATCTGATTTTAATATCTTTTATTCACACTTAATATATATGATAAATATAATTATTTAATTAAAATTATTTAGTTAAATAATATTATAGCTATGTAATAAATTTTGTAATGAAATGAAACTTTAATTGATATTATTAGTCCAAAAATATTTTCGAGCTCGTCTCGAAAATAAACGAGTCAAATTCAAATACTCTTAGGCTCCATTTGGATGGATGAATTTGAAATCCATGAATTTCACATACAAATCATCACTCTCTAATGAATTTACAAATACTTAGATTTGAGAAACTAGTTTAAAATAGGGGATTTCAAATTCTCATCAAAACCTAGTCATTTGCGAAATTTTCTCATCTCCACCCCTTCCCCCTTCACCATCTTCCCTAAACTCCCACATCTAAGTATTTGTAAATCCATTGGAGAGTATGATTTATGTGTGAAATTCATGGAGTTCTAAATTCATCCATCCAAATGGAGCCTAACATTTGACTCAGTTCGATTACATCCCTAGATTCAAGACTCGTGAGTGTCTTACCTGAGCAGCAATAATTGTGAGGAAAATGGAAAGAAGTGTTTGGCAAAATGCAGAAAGAGTGGGCTTCAATCCCACCATGAAATAGATGATTGCAAGGAATATAACGGGCAAAAGGAGATCCAATGTTAGATCGCTCATATTTCTGGCAATTAGGTACGCGCTGAGTTTGTACATATTTACTGATCTCTCCTTTGCTAGCATTGCTCTTTCTTGAGGAAATGTGAAAATGGCTGTGAACACAGGAAAGAAGGCCCAAAATACTGAAATAAAGAACAATAATCCCGCCTGCATTTACCAAAATAGCATAAATTTAGACTTAATATCTATTTGTGAGAATTTGAATCACAACTTTGGCCTCAAATAAATTTAGTTCCATAAGTTTTTTTATCGTCGATTTATTCTCAATAACTTTGACAATGTCAATTTTAATCTCAAATCGGTCGGAACATCGTCGTTTTACTATTTCCATTTGGGGTTTTTCGGCGGGAGTTTTGACTGGACTGCCACGTGTATTTTAAAGTATGTTTGACTAAGTATTGCTGTCAAATTTGTTTTAATTAAAAAATAAAAATAATAATTATATGCGTGGAATTTCAACTGTTAAATATATATATATATATATATGTGTTTGTGTGTGTGTGGTAGTCCAATCACAACATCCGCAGGAAAACCCCAAATTGAAATGGCAAAACAACGTTGATTCGATCGATTTTGGATTAAAATTGAACATTGTCAAAGTTATTGGGACTAAATCGACAATAAAAAAATTTATGGGACTAAATCTATTTAAGGCGATAGTTATAGGACCATTAATTTGTGATTCAAACTCCAAATCCTACTATAACCGGGAAAATGCAGTTTTTTTTCTTTTATCCAATAAGTTATCCCTATTTAGTTTCAGTTGTCGATTTATACGAATTGAATTAAATATTTCAGTAACTTTCATATGTTCCAACATTTTAGTTTGTTAACCAATTCTATGAGTTGAAACATCAGGTTGACGCTGACGTGACAAAGTATAAAAGGTCAACCGAATGTTTCACCCCCTTGAACTAGTTACTGGACTAAAATTGAAACTGTTATGAGACTATTTTTAATTTAAATCATCAAAGTTGATGGAGTGAAATCAAAATAGGGATAATTATTGGACTAAGAATTATATTTTCCCATACTATAACCTGATCTTGAACCATGTGAGCAGATGAAACATCTGAGTTCCACCAAAGTAGTCCGACTATAAATGCCACTGAAATAACTTGAATTATACGAAAACTGCTCAAATACTCGTGCCGTCTCTCCTTCAATCCCCACCTAAAAAGAATACAAAATTGAGCACTCCAACTTGCACTGCATTCTTCTACATCAATCATATTCTGCTTCTCTTCCTTTTCATTTGGATTAATCAAATCAAGTTTATCAACTCGTAATTTCTCCATTTTTGAAGCTCTTGATTCATAAGCCCCCAAAAGATACTGCCCATAAAATAAAAAAATACAAGTTTAGAAGTTAATGTTTTGCAAGTTACCAAAGTTGAAATTTTTTTTGTCCTGTCACTTTTACTCTTTTCACAATTCGTTTCAAGATAGTTAAAAAATTCAATTAATCATGTAACCTTGTAAATTGTTGAATTTACCTTCAGGTTCGTTCAAACGACGTTCTTTGTGGCACTTGCCTTGGAAGTTGGAACGATTTCCCAAGAGGTGAAAGTTACAGGACCAAAAATTGAACTTAAATTGAGCAACGTACAATTTTACATGACTAAATTGAAACTTTTATTGAGTAATTAAATTAAAATAATCTTATTACTTTGCACCTTTATTGAAATTGTCTCATAATTATCAAGTTTCACAATTTAATTCCACATGTATTCAACTTGACCCAATTAAGTCCCAAATCACCGAAGGTCGCTCAGAATTGCCCAAAATGTCGTTGTTTTGTGTGCGTATACCCTAATTTTGACCGGAATATGTTAGACACGTGTCCAAAACGACGTCGTTTTGGGAAATATTGGGTAACCTCCGGCGGCGTTGGATTATATTGGATCAAAAATTGAATAAATATGTGATAAAATTGAAAAAATTGATAATTATGGGATCAATTCAATAAAGGTGCAATGTTATGGGACGATTTTGATTTAAATCCCAACTTTTATCTATCTTGGGACGAATTTGTGAAAAAGTAACATTTTATGTTATTGATTTACCTCATGGACATCAACAGGGGAAGTCCCTCTTTCCTCACATTTGGTATCCTCTAATTGTGAAGGAATAGATTTATTCTTTGTATTACAATTGGCAAGATCAATCAAGAACTCAGCTGGATTTGTTGCCATAAGTGGTAAGCAACCAATTGACGAAAAGTACAACATTGCTTCCGAGGCTTTCCCAAAGTACAATGAACACCCTTTGCTCAAAAGAATTAACTTGTCAAATTTGCTGAATAGTCTGCTTGAGGGCTGATGTATTGTAGTCACCACTGTCTTTCCAGCCTATGCAATAGTCACAAGAATTAATTAAACACAAGTTGGGTATTAATATTAATGTTTGTTTAGGATCATAACCAGGGGTAGCAATTTTTGGAAATTATGTTTATGGGCTGTCGTATTTAGGCTATAGTATATTTTAATTGGGCACATTAACGCCCGTAAAATTTAATTTTCGCATATTTAATTGATAGTGAAGTCATATATCATTCTCTTCATCTTTGCAAGCTCATCGGTTTGGTACCATCAATTAATTGTCAATTTTGTATACTACACCACCTCAAATTTGTGTTTTCGTGTCTTAGTCGTCCGTGATTCAGTTTTTGTCGTCTCAATTTGAGGTGTGTGTTAATTATATATCAAACTCTGTCTCTTTGAGTCTGTTAATTTGGTGTTTTCGATTTCTAAGTTCATATACTACAATACCAACAATTGTAATTTACGTGACTGATTTATTGTTTATTGTCATTCCGGAAACTTTCGGGTTCGATACCTGAGCAACACGTGGACAATTTACCCCGATTTGAGATTTTTGGGCCCAGCTCGGCTTAAATGTGTGAATATTAAAATTTACAGGCATGAACTTGTCAAAAGTGAAATTTAATATCTTAATGCTCCATTTGGATGAATGGATGGATTTAAAATTCATGGATTTTACATACAAATCATCACTCTTCAATGGATTTATAAATACTTAGATTTGAGAGTCTAATTTAAAATGGAGGGATTTTAAATTCTCATCAAAACCTAGTTATTTATGAAATCCTCTCATCTCTATCCCTCCACTCTCTCCCACTTCACTCTCTTCCCTAAACTCTCAAATTTAAGTATTTATAAATCCATTGGAGAGTATGATTTTTGTGTGAAATCTATGGATTTTCAAATTCATCCATCCAAATGGAGCCTAAATGAATTTGAATCCAGTACTACAACATCGTTATCATGCACGTTATGTGCAATATAACAACACAGTTATATTGTGGATTTGGATCATGTGCAATTAATTGATCATAGTAGTACCTGGGCAAGACTATGAAGCGTGTGAATGATTCCAAGGGCCGTCGTAGAATCCAACCCAGTTGTCGGTTCATCCAAGAAAAGAAGCGACGGATTGAGAAGTATTTCGTTGCCAATGCATACGCATTTCCTTTCTCCTCCCGACACTCCTCTCACAAAATCCCCACCCATCATTGTGTCTTGGCACCTACATTTAATCATGACCGTTGAAACATTTCAAGATTATGAACAAGTACTATTGTTGCATTGCATGTAGTTACGTACCTCTCATGGCCAAGCTCAGAGATGACACTCATTGCTCTTTCTTTCTTCTGCTCTTCCGATAATGTATTGGCAAGACGAAGCAACGCAGAATAAGTTAGCGTCTCTTTTACCGTAAGGTGAGGGAACACAGTATCATCTTGCAGCACATATCCAATCCTGATCAATTATTCATCACAAACATGAATCCAATATTTCGAGTTTAAATCACAAACATGAATCCAATATTTTGAGTTTAAATAGATTCAGACCCATAATTTTTTTTAGGGCGGTGAGATTTATACCCATTTTTCATAAGAAAAGAAGATTTCTATCAACTTCATAAAAAAAATGAATTTTCTACCAAATTTTGACATAAAAAGACTCAATTACCCTTAAGTTAATTATATTCATCTTTTTCAAAAAATATTTGTCTCGCTGGATATAATTTTATCTCACTGGATATAATTCTTCCTATCGAGCTATTCTAAGTTTGAATATTATCTCGATAGATATAAAATTTGTCTCGCTGAGTATAATTCTTCCCATTGAGACAGTATTCAAAGTAATACTTTGAATACGAGAAAAAAAAAATTGGTCCCATAACCCTAAACCCTAAACCCTAAACCTCTTATGCACTGTCCATTTTTCGTCCCAAAAAAATTTAATGTCTAATTTTAGTCTCACAGCTAAATAGATTGTCCAATTTTGGTCTCATTTTCACCGAAAAATTGAAAAAAAAATGTCATTTTCGGTCTCATACAAGTCACGTGCCGGTAAAATTGAGAAAAGAAGATTTCTATCAACTTCATTAAAAAAATGATTTATACCCATTTTTCATAAGAAAAGAGGATTTCTATCAACTTCATAAAAAAATGAGTTTTCTACCAAATTTTGACATAAAAAGACTCAATTCTTCTTAAGTTAAATATATTCATCTTTTTCAAAAAAAATTTGTCTCGCTGGATATAATTTTATCTCACTGAATATAATTCTTCCTATCGAGCCAATATTCTAAGTTTGAATATTATCTCGATAGATATAAAATTTGTCTCGCTGAGTATAATTCTCCCCATCGAGACAGTATTCAAAGTAATACTTTGAATACGAGAAAAAAAAAATTGGTCCCATAACTTATGCATTGTCCATTTTTCGTCCAAAAAAAATTTAATGTCCAATTTTAGTCTCATAGCTAAATAGATTGTCCAATGTTGGTCTCATTTTCACCGAAAAATTGAAAAAAAATATCATTTTCGGTCTCATACAAGTCACGTGCCGGTAAAATTGAGAAAAGATGATTTCTATCAACTTCATTAAAAAAATTATTTATACCCATTTTTCATAAGAAAAGAGGATTTCTATCAACTTCATAAAAAAAATGAGTTTTCTACCAAATTTTGACATAAAAAGACTCAATTACCCTTAAGTTAAATATATTCATCTTTTTCAAAAAATGTTTGTCTCGCTGGATATAATTTTATTTCACTGGATATAATTTTTCCTATCGAGCCAATATTTTGAATATTATCTCGATAGATATAAAATTTGTCTCGCTGAGTATAATTCTCCCCATCGAGACAGTATTCAAAGTAACACTTTGAATACGAGAAAAAAAAATTTGGTCCCATAACTTATGCATTGTCCATTTTTCATCCCAAAAAAATTTAATGTCCAATTTTAGTCTCACAGCTAAATAGATTGTCCAATTTTGATCTCATTTTCACCAAAAAATTGAAAAAAAATGTCATTTTCGATCTCATACAAGTCACGTGCCGGTAAAATTGAGAAAAGCGGATTTCTATCAACTTCATTAAAAAAATTATTTATACCCATTTTTCATAAGAAAAGAGGATTTCTATCAACTTCTTAAAAAAATGAGTTTTCTACCAAATTTTGACATAAAAAGACTCAATTACCCTTAAGTTAAATATATTCATCTTTTTCAAAAAAATGTTTGTCTCGCTGGATATAATTTTATCTCACTGGATATAATTCTTCCTATCGAGCCAATATTCTAAGTTTGAATATTATCTCGATAGATATAAAATTTGTCTCGCTGAGTATAATTCTCCCCATCGAGACAGTATTCAAAGAAATACTTTGAATACGAGAAAAAAAAAATTTGGTCCCATAACTTATGCACTGTCCATTTTTCGTCCCAAAAAAATTTAATATCCAATTTTAGTCTCACAGCTTAATAGATTGTCCAATTTTGCTATCATTTTCACCGAAAAATTGAAAAAAAATATCAGTTTCGGTCTCATACAAGTCACGTGCCGGTAAAATTGAGTTGTTCTTATTTTTACAGATTTTAAATTTTAGTTTTGATTACATTTATTGGATTATTTACACATGTAATTCATTTAAAAACGTAAAAAAAATAAAAAGAAATAAATAGTCAGTATTCACGTCATCGAGGATATAGAAAACCCCCAAATTTTACCGGCACGTGACTTACACGTCATAAAAACGGCGTTATTCGCGATTTTTTGGCAAAAATGGGACCAAAATTGGACAATCAATTTAGTTGTTGGACCAAAATTGGACAGTTAAATTTTTTGGGATGAAAAATGGATAGTAGATAAATTGTGGGACCAATTTTTTTTTTTCTCCTTTGAATATTGTCTCGATGGGGAATTAGTTTGAATACTGTCTCGATGTGGAGAATTATATTACTTTGAATACTGTCTCGATGGAGAGGATTATACCCAGCGAGATAAATTTTATATCTATCGAGATATTATTCAAACTTTGCATATTGTCTCGATGGGATGAATACTTTGAATATTGTCTCGATGGGGAGAAGTATACCCAGCAAGATAAATTTTATATCTATCCAGATATTATTCAAACTTATATTGTCTCGATGGGAAGAATTATATCCAGCGAGACAAAATATTTTTATATCTTCATGCATGAAAATTATTGAAATACATGATTAAGAAATGAAGTTAAGAAGAAAAAGTAAATTACTAAAGTTACTTACCATAATTTTGGAAAGAGATGATGAAGAGAGTAGGATGAAAAGAGTAGATAAAGTAAATATGTATCATAAGTGGTGTATGTGATAAATTAATAATAAAAGAGAAAGATTGATATATTTAACTTAAGGGTAATTGAGTCTTTTTATATCAAAATTGGGTAGAAAACTCATTTTTTTATGAAGTAGATAGAAATCATATTTTCTTACGAAATTTGGGTAAAAACATCCATTTAGTCTCAGTATATTTGAAAATGTCCAATTTAAATCCCAAGTACACCGGAAAAATCAAAACTACGTCGTTTTACCGATTGAATTTGGGGCTTTCCTGCCGTGGGCATGCCAGGACTGTCACATGTATTTCCGTCGATTAAGTCCCAATATCATTTTGTTTATAAGTGTTTATTTTTTTTTTTTAATTCTATGACCTACAATTTCAGGTGAAAAAAAAAGGAAATTACATGTTTCAAGTAACACCCACGGCAGGAAAAATCCAAATTTAATAGGCGAAACGACGTAGTTTTGGGACTAAATCGGCGACTAAAAAAATTATGAAATTGAATATATTTGAGGCCAAAGTTATGGGACCATTTGTGATTTAAACTCCAACATTTCTTTAATTCTTATTTAATTAGCTGAAATTATAACTCTTTTTTGAATAATCACCTGCTTCTCAATGATTTGGTGTATAGCTGATCATTGTAAGTGATAAGTCCACCCCTACTTTTAAGTCTTCCACTCAGAAGATTAAGTAAAGTTGTTTTGCCACCTCCAGAAGGCCCCATTAGAGCAAGAACTTCTCCAGGATTTACTGACCCACTCACTCCTTTCACTATGCTTTTTTCCACGTAATTTCCCTTTTTCTTCTCCTTAATTCTTACCTTATGATTCACATCTTCAAACTGCAATGTACCTACTTTTATTAATCAAAATAATTAACTAATACATATATATATATATATATATATATATATATTTTTTTTTTGATGAAATTATTGAAACCAATAATGTACCTTGAGAGAAATGCCAAATGCAGGGTCCATCTCTAATTTGGTCGAACTACATGAATCGGAATCCTCCTTAATCTCCTCATCAATCCACTCCTGATCCATGCCTGCATTTGATTGTAAATTTGATTGTTGATTTAACAATTGAATGTTAACTAGATCGCTAGAAGTTAAAATGTACATATATATAAGAATACGATGAAGAATTAATTAATTTGTATATTATAGATGAATTGGAAGAGAATGTACGTATGTTGCAAGAGAATGTACCTTGCAAAGTGATACATGCAAGTTGATAGATTGAATTCAACATCATGATACTAGGGGTGGAAAGCGAGAGTTTAAAGTCACTTCTGAGTTATGCCCATCTTTCATACATTAAAATACGACAAAATTGGGACACGCGCAATAAGGCTCTAGCAATAAATGCTGACAAAGTCTTCTATGCACTAGGTGCATCGTGCAGCTCCAAGTGCATTTTTTAAATAATATTAATTTTTTTTACTGGACATGAATATTAGTTTGTCAGTATTCATTGATTTTACTTATCAGTACTTGTTGTTTTCGCAGAAAAATATTAGTTGTGAAAAATTGCACCCTACAACTAGCTGGTGTACTAGAAACCTATTCATTCATGTATGTTTGAGCTATTATTTCGTGAAAGAGTCAAAATTAATTTAATTAATTGATCATATTTGAAGAAAATGATATTTTTGAGTGATTATAGCCTAATGAAAGAATTTGTCTCACGACCTGTCTCACACGAAATCATCTCATACAAGAGCCTGTATCACACTAAAACTATCTTTCTCATGGGATTGTACAATGGTCACACACACTAGAATTCTCTTTCTCATGGGATTGTACAATGAAGGTCACTAGAACCTTCCTATAAATAGACAAGTGAAAAAGAAAAGGTAGAATGAATAAGTGGTATAGAAGGCAGCACGGACAATAGAGGATGCCTTTGTAGGAAGGGCAGGGCACATTTTTTCACAAGCATAGACGCCGACATTTGATGCAACACACATGATGCGCCAAATTATACGATCACTTGTAATAATATATTTTGGTACATATATATTCCACATTGTGTTCTTTGCAGTTTGGAAACATGACACTTTTACTGTAAAAATAATAATCAATGAAAGAATTTCGGGAATCGAATTCAGGATGTGGGCGCAAGCCTGAAAGCTCTGATATAATAAAATAATTATGTCTCATCTAAAAACTCGAATTTATAAAGTGATGTGAAATTATGTCGTTTATTTAATTTCCCTAACAATCAATGGCCGATATTAATATTAATGGTTCTATAACAGTATAACTTTGGCCTTATATATATTTAGTCTCATAAATTTATTTTTTATGATCAATTTAGTCCCAATAACTTTGTCAATGTAAACTTTTAGTCCCAAATCAATTGGAAAACTCAAATAGACGTCGTTTTGTCGTTTCAATTTGGGGCTTTCCGTCAAATGCTTCGATTCGACTGCCACATGTGCATGGATGAATTTTAAGATTTTTTAAAATTTGAATCTATGGCCTCAAATTTCAGATGTTAAAAAAAATAAAAATTACATGTGGCGGTCTAATCACAGCATCCGCCAAAAAGACTCAAATTGAAACGGCAAAACGATATCGTTTTGAGTTTTTCGAATCGATTTGGAACTAAAATAAGACATTGTAAAAGTTATTGGGATCGGACTATGTTGACAAAAAAAATTACGGGACAAATTTATTTGACGTTAAAGTTATGGGATCATTTATCAAACTCAAAAATTTAGGAAGTGGAATTCGAAGGAACAAAAAAATTAGAACAGAGAAATCGAACTTCAAATGCACGTAGGTTAATTTCTTTCTATTGAATTGGCCGTTTACATAAAGTTTTCGATTTTTTTTAATTCAATGTTTTTATAAATGGGAAAAATGAGTAAGGAATGGTTCGAACACCAATCTTCTTAATTATAAAATGAGGGAGACTAGCATTCAATATTTCACATGAAATATTGGCACATTTAAAGAAGAGACTAAAAACACGTGGATCCTTCACGTGTCGAACCAGGTTAAACGGAATTTTTGAATAAAATCGTGCAAAGGCAAAAAAGAAAGACCCACTTTCAAGTATATGTTATTATAAAGATAAACATGTGTTACCGTAAGGAAATTTCCCCCTTTTTGATGATGCCAAAACCATCTTGTTACATTTAAGAAAACCTAACCTATACTCAGGTTTCAGTTTGTCTATTACAATCCAAAATGATAATTCTCCCAACAATTTCAAAACATAAGGCATATCAAACATAAAAGACATGTAAAAGATAATGAGATATTATCTTTGAGCATAAAGATAAAATTTTCATTGATGTAGGATAAGAGTTACAGATTACAATGAAAATCAAAAACAAAAACAGAAGTACAAAATCTTCAGTCTTCTTCTACTTCATCCTCTGGCACTTCCAAGTTTAACATCCCATAAGTATCTCTTCTTGGTTCATCCCTTGCTTTGATGATATCGGGTTGTTTCTCGTTTAGGCCTAATTTGGATGGCATCTCGAGCTATCTCCGAGAAATGGTTGTTTCATTCACATAGCCATTTTCAAGTCTAGGAGCCGGGTAATGTGTATGGACCAGGGCTACTATATCGAAAGTATTTCCTTCATCCGCCAAGTTGATCCAACTTTGCAGTGTTTTTAGATAGAATGTCAAGAAGTACTCAATGAAAGCTTCATTCATATCCGAAGTTGCTCCCCCCTCCATTCTCTCGAATCTCATAATAGAACCGAAGGTTCTCTTGATCTCCTCTCATGCATCATTGAACCGAATAGGCATCCATTTGTCAATGTGCGGCCATTTTCGAAGTTTTTTTCATGACCCTCATTTTGCTCAAAAACTTTTTAAAACCACTTCTTCTTTTCTGCTCTTCTTCTTTCTTTTTCCTGATCACATGAACACCTGACACAGAAGCAGCAGTCTTCTTCTCTTTTTCGATTTGAAGGGTTTTCAGAGTTTTCTTGGTATTTAAGACTTCTTTCTGACTTTCAGTTTCTTCTTTTTTGAACTTTCTTCAGATTCTTCAAAATCTATTATCAATTTCCTCTGAGTAGGCTTAGAAGTTTTAGCTCTTTTCTTCTTTTCTTGCTCCACAAATGCAACAGCCTTTCTCTTTTCAGGCCTTACTTGATCTTCACCGGCTTTGCTTGTCTCAATTATCCTTCTATCACTTAGTTTCTCAGAAATTACTTCCTGAATAGTTTGCTCAGATGTTTGAGTGTAGATAGGTTTCTCAGCTTATTTGAATTTTAATTTTTCAGTGGCTTCAATTTCTCTTAAGACTTGACAATTTTCTTTCTTTTCGGCTTCCTTTTTTTGAGCCTTTATCTACAAGGTTTGTGCCAACAACTCACTTAATTTGCCACGGGCCTTTTCCCCTTTTGGCACCATACATTGGGAATAGTTGAGTCGGTCAAGATCCATATGGTATTAATCTTTGCTTATACTTGAACTTCCCCCGCCAACCGATCATGCTCATCCTCTAGCCTTCTCATGTAATTCTTAGCCATTGAGAACTCAATTTGAAAGAGGTGCGAATCGATTTGAGAAGACATCATGCATCATCTTTGTCATCTTGGTCATGAGCATAGAGCCCATTTCCTCAACAAATTGTTTTGATCATCGATCATTCTTCTCAACCAAACTTGGCTTCAAGATAGGCAGTTCTTTCCTGATACATTTGCTTCATCTCTGTATTGAGCTCAGTTTTGACTACATCAATCTTTCCTTCCAAAGTAGTCATTTTATCTACAAGAGTTGTTTGTAGTTGCAGATGTCCAAGATGAACTCAAATTTTCCAAACTTTTGAGATTGGCTTGCCAAGGTTTCTTCTATTTGAGTCATTTGTTTCAACTATTGGCACCAATTTTCTCCAATTTATCCGGATATGACCGAAATCAATTTTCGGAGTTTGTACAACTTTTTTTCCAATCGAATTTGGGTTCTCCAAACCGAGCCTCAGTCTGCATATCATACATAACAGATTTAAAGATAGGAACTTCAGTAGCTTTGACATAATGTATAATAGTGCCGAAAGATATCTGAAGAGTGCTAACTTCAGTCTGAGGATGTGTGATATCACTCTATCAAAGATCGTTGTCCTTCTCCATCCGACTTTCGTCTTTTTTTTTTTCGAATCGTCTAAGGTTCCTTCTCCCCCTCATTGTTTTTTCAAAGATCATCTTGTTTGTCACCCTCTTTATCTTGATCCTCATCTCATTCGGATTCATAGAACCGGAGGCATCAACATCAACTTTCCTTTTCTCAAACCCACCTTTCTCTTTACTAGCTCATCAAAGTCGTAATTTTCATTCTCGAAGCTTGGTCTTCTTGAACCCAGAGAACTCTGTCAAAAACAAATGAGCCTCAAAGATTCCACCAATCTTCTCCTCTGAAGGAGGCTATATTCAGCATCTCCGGAAGAGTCTAATTCAGGATGTAGACCGTGGTTCTGAGTCGGAAGAAAAGATCCTGAAGGTCAGGATATGCGCTCAGCTCAGGGTACCTATCAAGAATGAATCGTTCCCCCTTGCTGCGCCACTCAGTTTCTTCGGTCTCTCCCTTCCTCAATTTTAGGCTTTTAGGAGTAGTTGGCTCGGATTGTACAAGTTCTAGTGCTGATGGATCGAGAAATGGTTCATTTAGGAGCGCATCCAAATTCAGCAATTCCTGAGGTTCAGACTGATCTGAAGTCTGAACAGGCCTCTCTTCAGTAGGAATCTGAGGTCCCTTGAAGATTTCCTGAGAAATTTTATCTGAGCTCAGAGAAGTCTCGAGTACCTCAGAGAAAACATGTTCCTCAGTTTCTTGCTCTTGTACATTTGTCACAACCTGAGCAAGAATTTGAAGTGGGGATTTCAACCCTTGCTGGCCTTCAGGTTGAGTTTCTTCAGTGTCACTGGCCTCCTTTTCAGCAATAGATTGAAGCCTTTTGCGCTTCTGAGGAGCCAGTGCTTTCTTTTTCAGATTCTCTCATTTCTCTCTTTTAACTTGCATCAGGGTTTTCCCCCTGGCTTGTCTGGCTTCTTCAGCAGTCTCCTCCTGAGACTCAAGTTTTTTCTCTTTCTTTCCTCTCAAAGTCTTCTTTGTTGGTTGTTTGAACATGATTTTTGACTTTGTAAAGGAAGTGGATTTGGCAAAGATGTCCTCCTCTTCTCTGCACATTTCCAAGATAAATGCAATCTTGGTTGCATGTAGAATCTTTCCTTTGACAACTACAGAGCCATTCACCTTCTGAATTTGTTTGACTTGATCGCTCACCACCTTGATTAAATAGTGTAACCAGTTGAATGCCGTGGAAGGTGAATCTTCAATTGCCGCCATTAGCCTTAACTTAGTCGTGCTTATCTGTTCAAAGCTGCCAGATCTACTCATGATGCATTTGCTTACAATGTCCAACAATACTCGATATTTAGGCTTCAAATGCCTCTTATTCAGAGTAGCTTCAAACTTTACTGGATGCTCAGTAATTTTATCCAGATATTCTTGTTCCCTACCCATCATGTATACTGTAGGGTCTTCACCTCTATCACTTAACTCATATATGGCATTAAGATTCTTAGGAATAATATATAATTCCCTAACAAAATCCACATATTTTGAACTATGCTCCAAATGTGAGACTGTAATCTGAGATTCTATACAATTCTCATCATCTAACTTTAAATTAGAGATAAACTCAATTACCTCTTTCGCATATTCGGCCTCTGGTTGATTCGCGACCAGGCAAGTAAGCTTTGCCAAACGAATCATATGCAACGCCTCCTCCTCGTGAGTTACATTGGACGAGCTTTCGAGAGAGACGACATATTCGTACCAAGGTTTATTGGAAATGGCGAGCTTGTCGTATACATAAAGTGTCATTTTTGGAGAATTTCTGGTGAAGGGTTTTGAGATAGATGAAAATTTCTGGGCAATCGAGAGTTTTTGAAGTAGAGTGTTTGAAGATGAAGGCTTTTTGGAATCGGGCTTTTAAAGAAATTTTTCAAAGGATATAGGATTTTGATTTATGGAAAATCGCGTAGATGAAGAAATCGACGGTTGAGATTAAAAACCTACTAAAATGGGTAAATAAAAGGACAATTTTGCAAATATTAAGCCGCCAATTTATCCCTATTGGTGATTAATGAACAATGCATTTAATTACTGTTCCTGCAGACCATTGACTTTCCTTGTGGATTTCAAAGGTCCCGCCTAATTTATTTCTTCAGATGTTTTGTCATTTATTGGCAATGATTACTGAGATTCAGTTAGACAATAAATGTGTTGCATGAGTCAATACTTCTTCAGACTAATTTTCTCCATCAGTCTTACTGAGTTTTGACCTTGATAAAATGTCAGTATAATACTGAGTACTGATCTTCAGGATAACTGAGTTTCCCAAGACTCAGTGTTCAGTACTTTCAATTTTATCCTGAGTTTTTCAGTAAAAACCTGAGAAAACTTCATGCATCTGAAAACCTCAAATTTTTAGATTTGCTTTATTCACCTGGATCCAACATACCTAATTCAACTGATAGTTCCTGAAATCTTGATTCTGCCAAAGGTTTAGTCAAGATATATCGGCTCTCGCTTATCAAGATGAATTTTCTCCATTTCGATGTCTTTCTTCTCAACATGATCTCTGATGAAGTGATGTCTGATATCAACATGCTTACATCTGGTGTGCAATATAGGATTTTGTGTAATAGCAATTGCACTATTATTATCACAAAATATAGGTACTCCATTGGTTATAATCTTATAATCCCTCAATTGTTGTATGAGCTAAAGAATCTATGCACAAATGACTTCCCTGCGACCATGTATTCAAACTTTCAAGAATCTTGGTTGCTATCGAGGTTTGTTTCTTTGAAAACCATGATATCGGTTTACTTCCAAGAAATTGACAAGTTCTCGTGGTAGACTTCTGTCAATTCTACATCCTCCATAATCAAGATCTGAATAACGGTTAATTCAAGGTTATCATCATTTGGATACCATTATCCTTTATTCAGTGCCTTTAAGATATTTCAGAATCTTTTTGGCGGCCTCCATGTGACTAAATTTCGGGATTAGCTTGGTATCTTGCACATATCCCAACAAAGAAATGTAATATCGTGCCTACTTGTCGTGAGATATAGCAAATGATCCAATGATCCTCTATAATCAGTGAGATTTACTGATTTGCCTTCAGGATCAGGATCCATCTTGTAGTTAGTATTCATAGGAATTCTAACTGCATTGCAATTCTGTACATCATACTTTGTAATCAGATCTCTGATGTATTTTGCTTGATTGATGAAAATTCCTTCCTTAGTTTGTTTCATCCGAAGTCCAAGAAAGAAATTCATCTCCCCCATCATTGACATCTCAAACTTTCCTTTCATCAGGGAAGAAAACTTTTCACACAGCTGATGGTTTGGAGATCCAAATATGATGTCATCTACATAAATCTGAACAAGTAAGATGTCTTTCCCATCTTCTATCCTGAACAGAGTCCTATCAACAGTTCCTTTGATAAAACCATGGTCAGTAAGAAACTGAGAAAGGGTATCATACCATGCTCGGGGGGCTTGCTTAAGACCATACAAGATTTTCCTGAGCTTGTAAACTTGGTCATTATGTTTGAAACCAGGAGGTTGTTCCACATAAACCTCTTCCTTAAGCACACCATTCAGAAATGCACTTTTCACATCCATCTAATAGACTGTGAATTTCATGTGGGCAGCATATGCAAGAAATAATCTGATGGCTTCTAGTCTTGCAACAGGTGCAAAGGTTTCATCATAATCCAAACCTTCTTCTTGGGAATAACCTTGTGCAACTAGCCTTGTCTTGTTTCTCACAACGTTGTTGTTTTCATCTCTCTTATTCTTGAACACCCACTTAGTTCCAATCACATTGTGCCTCTTAGGTCTATCCACTAGCTCCCAAACTTCATTCCTTGAGAACTGATTCAGCTCTTCTTGCATAGCAGTAATCCAAAATGAATCTTGTAGAGCTTCTTCAATCTCAGTAGGTTCTTTTTCAGATAGGAAGCAGCAGAACAAAGCACTTTCTCCATGGAACCTTCTTATTTTGACACCATCTGATAAATCACCCACAATCTGACTTGTAGGATGACTATCCAACAATTTTCTCCTGGATGTTCCCCCTCAGTAGTATCCTCAACATCAGAAATGTTAGGTTCATGTAGTTCATTAAATTTAGGGAACAATGTAGAAAGGAGAAAGTGAATCATCTTCCTCGGGAAATTCCATTGAGAACATTGTCGAGACATTTGTTCCCCATTGGTTGATAGATTTGAGTTTGCCTCACCGTGACCACATCTTCATTGGCATTACATACCGAGTCGAATTGGTGTATGTTTAGATTGGTCACTTTCGGTGTGTTTGGCTTTCCTTCAAGTGGAGAATTTTCATCCCGAATCTCACCATCCCGAAGTTTTTCCATCCGAACTTCTTTTGTCGAGTCCGATTCACTCCATTCATAGAAAGTGACCGACTTCTTCTTTTTCGTGTTCAGAGGATGTTTTATCATTCTTTTTTAGGCTAAGTCCGGTGATTCTCTTGATCGGTTCTCCCGAAGTCATGTTCCTGTTTCTTTCCGAACACAAGTAGATTCATCAAAAAAACAACATGAGGTGTTTCTTCCACAATAAGAGTCCTCTGATTTGTAAATTCGAAGGTTTTCCGACTTTCGAATATCCCAAGAATATCCCTTCATCGACTTTGCTATCAAAAGTTTTCAACCGATCTTTACCATTATTGTGTATGAAACACTTGCAACCAAACACACGAAAAGAAAGAAACAAGAGGCTTCCTTTCATTCCGCAACTCATATGGTAGTTTTTCCTTGGTTCTTGGTCAAGATGGATGCATTACGAGAGTAGCATGCAATGTTGATAGGTTCAAGCCCAAAAATCTCTTAGGAATATAAACTTCAAAGAATCATTATCCTTGCAACTTTTCGAGTCCTATTTCTTCTTTCAAAGAACACCATTCTCATTTGTGGGGTTCTTTGCGGTGATGTTTCATGAGCTATTCCATTTTCTTTGACAATAATCGATATGATATGATTGATAAACTTCGCCTTTATCTCGATCCGATTTTGACCACTTTCAGATTCTTTTTCAAGATCGAGCCTTTTCAATAGTTCAGCAGATTTTTGTGCGGGTCTCTTTTTCTTCGAAAGTAAGAATATGACCCATGTATATCTAGAGTAGTCATCAACTACCACAAGTGTGTATTTTTACGCCATTAGTGCTCACAGTGTTCTTTGGACCAAAGAGATCCATATGTAACGGTTGTAGTATTATATCAAGAGAAACATCTACTTTGCTTTTGAAAGATGCTCGATTTGTTTTCCTTTTCGACAAGCATCACATACATGATCTTTACTAAACACTTCATTGGGTAACCCCTCACAAGTGCTAATCTTGCAAGTTTGTTCGGGGTTTTGAAGTTTAAGTGATTCATTCTTTTGTGCCACAACCAACGGGTATCGGTGGAACTTTTCAACCAAACATGTATCTTTAGGAGTTGAACTCCAATCAAAGAAGATACACATTTCCTTTTCTAGTACCAGTCAGTAAAATTTTCTGTGAAGTATTGTCTTTTACATAACATAATTTCTTTGAGAACTCAACACTGAATCCTTTGTCACAAAATTGACTGATAGAAAGCAAGTTATGCTTTAGACCAGACACATATGAAACACCATGGATATGAACAGAGTCAACTTCAAGAGTTCCATATCCTTCAGTTTGTCCTTTGGAATTGTCTCCAAATGTGATCTGAGGGCCTTTTTGCTCAACATAGTTAGTGATTAGTTGCTTATATCCTGTCATATGTCTTGAACATCCACTGTCCAGATACCATACAGCAGGAGCCAATTCATTTCCACTCATCAGTGCTACATTGTTTTCATTCAGCTCAGTGCCCTTTTCCTTCACCTGAAAAACAGATCAGTTCTTAGGTACCCATTTGGTATAGGGTCCTACCAGGTTAGCTGTACCTTTTGGAACCCATAAACAGATCAGACTTAGGCTGATTTGTCTCCCATAAACATCTACATACACATTCACTACCCTAGGAGCCTTGGCAGTATCCTGTGCATGAGTGCCAGCCTTAGCATGAACATGAACCTTAGAGTTCTTCTTGGGTTCAGGCCTTTTGTTCAAGTGTCTTAGCTTTTGTGCAACTGGTCTCTGTCTCTGCTGACTTGGGTTTAGGAAACCTTTACCCTTAGGCAAGTGGGGTTTAAGTTGCCTGTACTGAAATTGGGGTCTTTCAGTAATCTGGGGGCTTGGTCTTTTCAGTTGAGAATATCTCTGCTGAGTGTTTCTCTTCTGAAAATTCCTCTGATGGTTCAGTGCAGATCTCTTTAGGTTGGTATTCTTAGCCTTAGGATTTGAAATCTTGGCACGAAAAAATTTCCTACTTGGGTGTTCGGGTTTTAGCCTTTTCGAGAGTGGCAGGCTTTCTTCCCGAACCTTGATTTTTCTCAAACCATTGGTCCTTTACCCTTGTCTAAAACTCAGGCGGTTCTTCAAGAAGAAGATTAGATGCCTTTGGTTTTAAAAAGACGATCTTGGTGCTACTAGAAGCAACATTGAAGACCTTGTGAGGTTCCCCTGGAATGTATCCCAATCCGGCTTTTTATAGTTCTTGGTCTTTGATAACTCAATTTCATCTATCACTTTAGATGCGTAATTCAATAGAGCTAACTTTCTCTCTCACAAGACTATCCTCACATTTCTTTAGAGTTTCATGCTTCTCAAAGAGGTCATTGAACTTCGATTACGATAAAAGTTGAATCTCTTTAGTAGATTTATCTAATTTTCCATTCGGGATCTCTATCACCTTCTCTTTTTTCGAGAGTTGTACTTTCGTAACATCGATTCATCAAGAGTTCCCATCAATTGAGAAATGATCTCAAAGATTTTTAGAGTCTTTCCCTTTGATTCTCAAAGAATCAATTTGTTCTTACGCTTTTGAGTTTTTGGAGCGATTCTTTAAACAGAATAGTCCTTCATAAGATTCTCAAACTAATCCATCAAAGTCAAAGTTATTGTTTACAGTTGAACTTGAGAACTCATATGCTTATGTAGGAGCAACAACAGAGATAGAAGAATTTACCTCCTCCACGGCCATATAAGATGATATCATCATCATCACTATCCGAGAAAATCTCATCTCGAGGATCTGGAACCTTCTTCGAGAATGTTCTTCTTCCTCAAAGAATCATAAGCTTTCTTCTTTGGAGATATTCTTGTCTCTCTTGGCTTGTCTTTCCTTTCTTTCTTTAGCTTTTCATTTCCAGGGCGGTCATATTGAAAGTGACCTTTCTTCCGGCTTGTAACATCTGTTGGTATCATCATGATGATCACTTTCCTCCTTGGTTTTGGAGTTCTTCTTCTTGGATCGGGATCCTTCAAATTTTCGGGTCCTTTCTTTTCTCAAACAGTATCGTCCCGAGCTTTCGAGTCTCTCTTGTACTGTGATTCCTCGTAATATTTCTTATATTTCCCATATCTCGCTATTGAGTCTTTCAAACCTCCTTGCCATCAAGATTAGTTTATCCTCCCCGCTTCATCCTCGATTTTTGGCAAGTGAGTTCTCTCGACTCTCTAGACTTTACAGATTTCTCTTTGGCTTTGAAAGCCACATTCTTGCTAGATGAAGAATCATTTTTTTCTTTGTCGATTTCTTTGTTTTCTTGTCAATCACAAACTCATAAGCTTTCGATTCCAGAGAAAACTTGTTGATATGGCATGGAATCAATATTTTTGGTGTTTTCAATCACCACAACATGTATATCCCATTTATTAGATAATCCTCTAAGAATTTTCAGTGCCACTTCTCTCTGTGGGTATCTTTTCCCAAGAGCACTCAGATCATTCATGATGCTAGTGAATCTGACCTCAAGTTTGTCAATGGATTCACTATCTTCCATTTCAAAGCTGTCAAACTTTCCAATAGCAACAGAAAGTTTGTTTTCCTTAATATGATATGTGCCTTGACACATAATAGCAAGTGTGTCCCATATTTCTTTTGCAGTTTCACAGTGAGAAATCATCCCCATAACACCATCATCAATAGTGCTATACAAAGTATCTTTAGCGATGTAGTCCAGATTGACTAACTTTCTCTCATCAGGAGTAAGTTGATCATCAGATTTTGGAAATTCATCTCTGGGATCATTCCTCTCAGTATCAGTGATTCTGTGATTCACAATGGTAAATTTGAATGGTCCTTCAGAAACCACTCTCCACATTCTTTCATGTTTTGAATACAGATGAGCCTGCATTCTCAATCTCCATAGGTCATAGCTCTCAACAGAGAACATAGGAAGTTTCTTAGAAGACATGATGACTGAGCCTTGTAAGATATCAGCAAACAGATCTATTTAGTAGACCACCAAAGTCTTTCAGCAAATTAGACTATGGCTACCAAAGCAAGTGGTCACACTGAACCACTGCTCTGATACCACTTGTTGGTCCCAGTGCTAACGAGTCTCACACGTGTATGGGGGGGAATACACGTGTTCAGTGATTCTTAAAACTTTTCTTTCACTGAGGTCAGATGGGTCAGGTTATCCTGATGATTTTGTCCCGAGAAGCATAGATTGCCCTGAGTCAAAGTCTACTGAGACAACGATCCTGAGTTGCTTTCAGAAGCTTCAGATTAGCCCAACTGAGCCTGAGTTTATCAGAGATCCTGAGGCGCTTGGATCAGATAATTATCTTACTAAACCCTCAGTAGAGTTAGTTCAGTTTGGTAACTATTTGTTCTAGCTACTCAAGTGTGCGGAATGGTTGGCCCTATGTTTATACTCGTTTTAGCTTTGCTGAAAATCTTCCCTTCGATAAAACAGTGATTAAGGCTGTGATCAATTTGATGCAAGTTCAGTGGATTGGTTCCAACTGAATATCAGTGAATTATGCTTTCAGTGAAAACATGCAACAGATAATAATGCAGTACAGAAAGCAAAACAACACAGCAATTATAGTGGTTCAGAGACTCAAGCTCCTAAGTCCACTCTCTCTGATCTTCAGAGAATTTCCTTAACCACTTCCTAAAGCTTTCTGTCTAACTCACTGTAGCTTACTCACTTTTCTACCTTGAGTTTTCTGGCTGACTCACTGCAGCTTACTAACTCAAACACACACAAGTGTTCAGACTACCACAAGTATCTTACTAACTTCTTCTCTAGAGTTTTTCGGCTAACTCATTTGTAGCTTACTTACTCTTTACAACTCCAACTCACCAACAAAACACACACAAACTACCTTAACAAAGGGTTTGGATTTTGGGATGGTTTCCAACTAGGGTGAGATATCCTTTACAATAAGAACGAATGCAAAGGCTAGGATATCTCTTCTAAGCTTTGGATATATCTATCACTCTAGGCTTAGAATAGTGAGCTCTCTCCAATGTGAAACACTTGGGAAATTCTAGGGTTTTCGAGTGCTTCAATTTGCAATAATACGAATGAGCTCTTGAGTTGCTTTGAAATTTCCCGTGACCTCTCAATGTAAAGGGTCACTAGTATATATAGGCAACTTCACCAAGGTCACTCTTGAAAAACTATCCGTTGGAGGAGATAGCTTCATGAGTTTCCTCTTATGGTGTTTGATGAACGACTATATTTAGGGTTTGAATACTCCCTTGCATGTTTTAGGAAATATGCAGTCATGTAGCCAATCACCAATTTTTGCAGTATGGAATATAGTACTACTGACATGATTCAGTGTCCTGTCGCTTTCAGTGTCAGTAAAGTATAGTGTTGTCTTTCTCTGATTGGTTTTTGTCTTCAGTAAATGTAGACAAACATAACGGCTCTTTTTGGTCAATCTTTCTGAATGAGATAACCTTAAACAACACTTAGACTTAGTTCCTTTTGTCTGCATATGAATGTTTTGGGCAATATCTACTTTTCCGAATATTTGCGTTTTTCACAGTTTTGTAGTCTTCAGATAGATATTATTTAGTGCCTCTGAACATTCAGTTATCTTGAGTATTCGATATCTTCTTGAGTCTTGATGACTCTTGGGTCTTCAGTGTATTCAGTGACATCTTGAGTCTTGATGTCTTGATGATTTCTCGAGTCTTGATGTCTTCAACGACATCTTGAGTCTTGTGTCTTTGTCTTCAGTCGACTTCTTTAGAGTCTTCGAGTCTGTGTCTTGATGACATCTTGAGTCTTGAGTGTCTTTAGCAACTTACTGAGTCTTCAGTGTCTTCAGTGACATACTGAGTCTTCAGTGTCTTCAACAACTTACTGAGTCTTCGGTGTCTTCAGAATCTAACCTGATCTATATCTGTTGACTATACATGGTGCAGATAACTTCCTGAATAATCTATACTGAATCTTGACTCAGTCTATCAAGATTATCCTAAACATGTCATACTCAGGGTTTTTGGGATCTAATCAAAACTTCTTTATTAAATTCATCTCCCAACAATAAATATTTGTATTAAAAATGACAAGTTACGTAAGGACAAATAACACATACTTTTTATTTTCAGATACATATTTGTCCTTACAGTAACACATGTAAGGTAATAAAAATTCAGTTCGATTTCCCTATTCTACATTTTTATATTTCATTGGTGTTTCACCCTTTAGGATCTTTAACACATGGACCTAGGGTATGGTGGTTCGTTGGATATTTTTTAGAGAAAGTCTTGTGTGAAATATTGCACACTAGTGTTATGTGCAATACAACATAAATAAGGCAAAAATTACTTAAATTTCGGTGGGTCGTAGGCGGTCGGGTCGGGCGGGTCAAAGTCGAGGTCTGCCGGCCGGACAAAATCGTCTTGAGGCGCAATTGGTTCAGGTTCAGGCAAGCATATATGCATTTATAGAAGGATATCTTTATCAAATATGTGTTGTAGCCTAGTGATTTAGATTTGTTGCTAATGAATTTGGTCGTAGGTTCGATTCCTACTGTACATTGTTATGTTGAATTTTATTTATTTTTTGTCAAATTTTTGTGTGTTACTACATCTATGTATAAGTGTTACTACATTGTTAAATTGAATTTATTTTTTTTTGTCAAATTATTGTGTGTTACTACATCTATATATAAGTGTTACTACATTGTTATATTGAAAAAACTTCATATCTTACGTAACACTTAATAAAACATATTGTAACACATAAATATTCATAATGTAACATGGGTCACAAGGTAACACATTATTGTTCATATGGTAACACATGAGTATTCACATAGTATTACGATGATATATGAACAGTGTTACATATTACTAAAAAAACATGTGTTACTACATGAACAAAAAGCGTTATCATATGAAAAAAAAACGTGTTACCACATGAACAAAATCAGTATAAGCGCGAAAAGAAATCACAATCCAAAATTACAGATTTAAAGAACAATTTGATGTGTTACTACATGAACAAAAATAGTGTTACCATATGAGAAAAAGAGTATTACTACATGAACAAAAACCAGTACAAACGCGAAAAAAATCTTTAGTCCAAAATTACATATTTACAGAACAACATGAAAAAGAGTGCAGAAGGATCTGAATTTCATCACACACTTTGTGTTGAGGGGTAATCCAAACACGACACACATATTCTCTCTTCTTCTCGTAGAATCCACATCGAAATCCAAATTGAATGACCTGGTTTCATCCAATGATCAGAACGAATCGAAGAAAAATTAAATTGGATAAGAAATTAGGGCACTAGCGACGAAAAGAATAAGAAGAAATCTGGACTATTGCGGCGACGCGAGGAAGAAGGCCCATAAGACCCGCCAATCTGTTTGCACTAATCCGACCCGGTCCTGACCCGCGAAATTTAAAAAAAAAAGTTCAATTAAACTACAATTGCACATAACACTAGTATGCAATATTACATACACGTTTTTGTCTATTTTTTATTATTTCACGTGTCATCCATCCTATTATATATGGAATATAAAATGAAACATCAATTATAAAATAGGTAAACTCATTCCATAAAAATTGTGGTACTATATGAATAGAATATATATAACTTCCTTTATTTCATCTTTATTTCATCCGCTTCTCTCTCTAACTAGGTCATATTTCACTAATTTTTTATCCGTGAAATGTTTCATAAGTGTCTATATTATAAATAAAATTAGCTACATGAGTTTCAGGGTATTATGTGTCATTTCGGTAAAGTCAATTTTACAGCATAATATTTTACATAGGTATAAATTTAATCGGTCACCATGTAGAATAATATAATAAATAAATTCAATTATTTTTTTTGTAAAATTACATTAAAAAATTCTAATAATGTATTACATATAATATGATAGAAGCATATAGTATATTAACTAAATAATGTAATATATATATGTATAATTATATTTTTTTAAATTAAGTAATCAGCATTTAGGGTAAAAAAAGTTGTAGGAATTTATTTGGCTCATTAATAACATAAGTAATTATTAGTGGGTATTAACACTACTCTAAACTTAAAAACAAAACCAAAAAAAAAAAAAAAATTCTCCAACAGTATTATAAATAAAATCGGTATGGGATTGGTGCAAAGGTTTTTTTTTTGAGCGCAAGTGCAAGGGTTAAATTCATGTGATTTACTTTATTAAACTCAATATAAATACACAACATAATGTCACATCTTAATGAGTGTGAATCACAAATAATCTCATAATTTTCGACTCAAATAGATTTAGTCCCGTGAATTTTTTTTATCTTTAATTTAGTTTCAATAACTTTAATAATGTTCAATTTTAGTCTCAAATCGATCGGAACAATGTCGTTTTGTTGTTTTAATTTGGGGCTTTCCAGAGGATGCAGTGACTGAACTGCCACGTATTATTTTTTTTTTAACAGTTAGAATTTCATGGACATAAATTTTTTTAAAATAAAATTAAAACGGAATTGACGGCATGAATTAGTCGCACACACTTAAAAATATACGTGGCAGTCCAGTCACAACATCCGTCGTAAAGCCCCAAACTGAAATGACAAAACAATGTTGTTCCGATTGATTTGAGACTAAATTGGACATTGTCAAAGTTATTGAGACTAAATCGACGATAAAAAAATTTAGGACTAAATATATTTGACCATTTGTGATTCAAACTCCATGTTAAACAATTAATTAATATCTAAGAATTGGCACTTAAACTATATTAACTGAAATTCTACACATCATCTTTCTAAACATATTTCAATTAAAAAATAAAAGTATTACTATTATATTTGTATTGAGTTCTTTGTTTTCATGTAGTGATACTGTTTAGTGTTTGAACTGATACCTTTTAGTTTGTGCACTGATACTTGTTCTGCAAGTGTAGAAAACAAACCATGCATAATTTCGTGTGGTTTTCAACAATTTGTACTGGATAATATTTATGATTTGCTTCATAACGTGGAATATTATAAAATATATTTAGTTAGTGTACTAGAAATTTACTAATCGTGCTACGGAAACACATCACTGTACTTAATAGTCGTCCTTTAATTTTGGCACTTATTTTAAAATGACAAAATAATTGGGTGTGTAAGGTACACACAATCAAGTCGGATTTAACTTTGCCCATGCTAGAAAAAATATACTCCATACACAAAAGTATTACTTTATTATAAAAAAAAATTAGTTCATATAAAACATCGTTTGTTGTAATATTAGCACTTTTATTTTTCATTACACGATTAATTAATACTTTTCAATATATAAATTATATAATACTATTTTTTTAAGCAAGTTGGTTAAAATTTGGTAGGGTGCATCATACACCATAAACACACAATTGTTACTCTTCTAAAATAAATGTCATATTCAACGTTATAATGAAAACATACGATCATCTGATAGACCATAAACCTGTAATGATATTTTACATCTACTTTTTTTCATCTTCCCATCTTTGTTCTTAAATGTGACTAGACATATCATTTCAGAAATAAGTGGTCACAAATATACTATAACTTTATGTTTTGGACATGACATGCATGCCACCAACAGAAATCCTATCTGATCGAGACAATTTTTCCCTAATCCATGCGTTACGTATATAGTATTATTTCTACTATGATTACGTACGTTTCTCTGTAAATTGAAAATGTAATTAATTAAAATAAGATAAGTCATTTTCATGTCTAATATATAAGGGTAAAAACGGATAGGATACGAGACGGATAGTGCTTATACCATATCCTAAATCATATTTTTTTTCTCGAATTCGGAGTCGGATTCGTATACGAATTCGAAATATTCGATATACGGATATAGGATGGATATCGGACGAATCCGGGCCGGATTCGAATAACTATAATCGGATAATATATTTCAAACGAAAAATCATCAAAATGTGATTGAAACACATAAAAAAAAAACTACGTATGCAATATTTCATAGATGTTCTAATGCAAATTATAAAAATTACATTTACTGCTAATAATATGAAATTAAAAGTTATATCCTTCGTAACCATCACCACTCCAGCACAACATAACGCCTAAGAAGCCATATATAATATTGTACTGAACTTTCAAGTTGAGACTACAACACCACACTTTTCAAACACTTTTCAACAAGCAATTAACTATGAATCTAAAATTAGAATTTAACTAAGTATAAGCACGACTTAAGACTACTGCAGCTAACTGAGATGTTAGAATAAAGAAGGGAGAACAGCAAGCAAAAATTCTCGATCTTATGGTTTCATAATTAAGAAGCACATAAAATATATTAATATAAAATATAAAATAAAATATATTAAAAATTATGGATATCTGGATTTATTATCCGGATAATATCCGATAAAATATGAAAAAACTCGAATACGGTCGGATATTATGTATTCTGAATCTGATTCCGAATCCGAAGTCAACTATCCGTATCCGAATTTGTATCCGCCCGGATACCAGTTTTTTATACCAAATTCGATAGCGACCGGATACGGCTCCGGATCGGTCGGGAAATATCCGATCCCACTACAAAAAACACGCGTTTTACCGACGGATATTAGCGACGGTTACAAGAACCGTCGCAAATAGCGACGGTTTTTACAACGGTTACGGTCAAATGGTCAAAGTCAACAGTTTTAGCGACGGTTTTGGACGTTTTGGACTAACCCCTTTAGCGACTGTATTAGCGACGGTTTTTTTAGCGACAAATTAGAGACGATTTTTTTTTTTAATTAATTTTTTTTAAAAAAAAATTAATTTTTTTTAATATTAATTATGTTTTTTTTTATGTTACAGGATTATACTAGGTTTTTAAATTGTTGTTAATTCACCTTACCGTGTATTTAATTTATAATCACTTGGAGAAGAGTTCCACGTGACCGTAGTCAGATCTATTTCGAAGAATTTACGGTTTAATTCATAGTATATTTAAATATATATATTGACTAAAATTATTACTTGTTTAAATAGAAAAGTAGTACTTGTTTAAATGAAAGTATTACTTGTTAAATGAAAAATATTACTTAAGTTTAAATAGAAAAGTAGTACTTGGTTAAATGAAAAATATTACTTGTTTAAATTAAAAGTATTGTTTAAATAATAGAAAATATTACTTGTTTAAATGAAAGGTATATTACTTGTTTAAATGAAAAGTATTACTTGTTAAATGAAAAGTAGTACTTGTTTAAATGAAAAATAGTACTTGTTTAAATGAAAAGTATTACTTGTTTAAATAGAAAAAAATTACTTGTTTAAATAGAAAGGTATTACTTGTTTAAATAAAAAGTAGTACTTGATTATATTAAAAGTATTGTTTAAATAATAGAAAGTATTACTTGTTTAAATGAAAGGTATTACTTGTTTAAATGAAAAGTATTACTTTCTAAAAAAACAATATTACTTGTTTAAATAGAAAAGTAGTAGTTGTTTAAATAGAAAAGTAGTACTTGTTTAAATGAAAAGTAATACTTGTTTAAATTAAAAGTATTACTTATTTAAATGAAAAGTAGTATTTGTTTAAATAGAAAAGTAGTACTTGTTTAAATGAAAAGTATTATTTATTTAAATGAGAGGTATTCCTTGTTGAAATGAAAAGTATTACTTGTTAAATGAAAAATATTATTTGTTTAAATAGAAAAGTAGTACTTGATTAAATGAAAAGTAGTGATTGTTTAAATAAAAAGTAGTACTTGTTTAAATAGAAAAGTATTACTTGTTTAAATAGAAAAGTAGTACTTGTTTAAATGAAAAGTAGTACTTGTAAAAGTAGTACTTGTTTCAAAAAAAAGTAGTACTTGTTTAAATAGAAAAGTAGTACTTGTTTAAATGAAAAGTATCACTTGTTTAACTAGAAAAGTATTACTTGTTTAAATAGAAAAGTATTACTTGTTTAAATAGAAATGTAGTACTTGTTTAAATAGAAAAGTAGTACTTGTTTAAATGAAAAGTAGTACTTGTTTAAATGAAAATTATTATTTGTTTAAATAGAATAGTAGTTGTTGTTTAAATGAAAAGTATTACTTGTTAAAATGAAAAGTAGTACTTGTTTAAATGAAAAGTATTACTTGTTTAAATAGAAAAATATTATTTGTTTAAATAGAAAAGTAGTAGTTGTTTAAATGAAAAGTAATACTTGTTAAAATGAAAAGTAGTACTTGTTTAAATGAAAAGTATTACTTGTTTAAATAGAAAGATATTATTCGTTTAAATAGAAAAGTAGTAGTTGTTTAAATGAAAAGTATTACTTGTTAAAATAAAAAGTAGTACTTGTTTAAATGAAAAGTAGTACTTGTTTAAATAAAAAGTATTACTTGTTTAAATAGAAGTAGTACTTGTTTAAATGAAAAGTAGTACTTGTTAAATTAAAAGTATTACTTGTTTAAATAGAAAAGTAGTACTTGTTTAAATAGAAAAGTAGTACTTATTTAAATGAAAAGTAGTACTTGTTTAAATGAAAGGTATTATTTATTTAAATGAAAGGTATTACTTGTTTAAATGAGAAGTAGTACTTGTTAAAATGAAAAGTAATACTCCCTCCGTCCCATTCTTGTTTTCATGTTTACTGTGTGCTCGGGTTTTAAGAAAAAGTGATAAAGTGTTGGGGTAGAAATAGTTGTTTATTAGTATTTTGTATGATAAAGTGATAAAGTGATGGGTAGTTGGGGTTAAAAAGAGTTATTTATTAGTATTTTATATGATAAAGTGATAAAATAGAAATTTCCATTTAAGGAAATAGGAAAACAAGAATGGGACGCCCAAAACGGAATACAGGAAACAAGTTTGGGACGGATGGAGTACTTGTTTAAATGAACAATAGTACTTGTTTAAATAGAAAGTATTACTTGCTTAAATGAAAAGTAGTACTTGTTTAAATAGAAAAGTCATACTTGTTTAAATGAAAGGTATTATTTATTTAAATGAAAGGTTTTACTTGTTAAATGAAAAGTATTGTTTGTTTAAATAGAAAAGTGGTAGTTGTTTAAATAGAAAAGTATTACTTGTTTAAATAGAAAGCATTGCTTGTTTAAATGAAAAGTAGTACTTGTTAGAAAGTATTGCTTGTTTAAATAGAAAGTAGTAGTACTTTTTTAAATAGAAAGTAGTATTTATTTTAAAAAAAATATTTTTTTAGGACATATACAATTTTAAAAGAATATAATTATTTATTTATAATTTATAAAGTAAAAAATATATATAATTAGTATTTTAAAGATTATTAGATAGTTAAATTAAACAAATTAAATATCTAATAATCTTTAAAATACTAATTATATATATAATTAGTGGTTAAAACATCATTACCTATGTCATGAGGTCATATGTTCGAGTCACCATTTGTTCGATAGAAAAAAAAAAGTAAAAGAAGTTAAAGTGGACGGAAGAGTAATTAATAATTAAGTAAATGCTAAATATAAAAAACATAAATCGATATATAGATGGAAAATATTGGAGTTAGTTTAGGGGAAGTAATGAAAAATGCAATAAATATAGGCAGGCTAGGCTCATATTTAATATATTTTGCCCATTATTTTAATTTTAATTTTTTTAATCAATTAATCTATATCTATATTATATATAAAAGTAGAAATCACCCCAAATTTGAAAACCATTGAATTTTCCCGCAAAAAATTATTGCTAAATCGGGATATAAATATTTTGAAAAAAATATATAATAAATAATAATCTATATATAAATATATCTATATATATATTTTAAAAAAATAAGATTAAGGAATAAGATCTTATGAATATATATTAAAGATTAAAAATAATATTTCCTGTCATATTTTTTCACCTCCAAATCCTGACGCAAACAACTTTTAATCACAATAGTTTCACGTCAACCATACGTTAACAATTTCATCTTTTTTTAATGAACTAAAATCGATTTAATGATTTTTTTGGATTCTTGGGTTAAGATTCAGGATTTAGGGTTTGGGATTTAAGATTTAGGGTTTAGGGGTTTGTAGTTCAGGATTTAGAATTGACGCCTAATTCTCTATGCTTAACACAAGATTTTTTTTACATAATCTTATCTAATTAAATTAATTATAAAGATATATATAAATAGATTCAAACAGTTTAGAAAAATATTTAATATATTTATTAATAATTTATTTATAAGAAGACAAGTTATCCACGACCAATTGTTTTATGCTTAACATAATTTTTTTACTTAATCTATCTAATTAAATTAATTATAAAAATATATATAAATAGTTTCAAGAAAAAAGATTTGATATATTTGTCGGCAAGTTTGCACGATATGCACTTATATATATATTCACACCCAATTTCATTATGTTTAACATAAGATATGTTTTTTTCTTAATTTGATTTTATTTTTTTATATTACAAGGAGTATTAAGATAAGTAATTTGAGTTATGAATTGGTTATATATTTATGTAACTGTGTAATTATTTTGTATATTGTCGATAATTTCTTTGTAGCAAAAGGCGAAACCCTCGCCCCCAGGGCCCCCACCCCCCGGCCCGACAGGAATGATGGAGGTGGTAAATCATGGTGACTCAGCGGTCCATTAGGTGGGAAGGCCAGTGTCTGGTGCCCACAAGGAGCTATCCCCCACATTGGAGGGATAAAACTCACACACTGCGGCTGCCAGGACTCGATCCTGCATCCTTGTAGCAATCTACCACCCAGGAACTAACTGAGCTACGCCCATGCGGGCATTGTCGAGAATTTTCTTCTTATATTGCACGAAGTATTGAGATAAGTAATTTGAGTGTTGAATTAATTATGGAGCAGTTTCTTCTAAATTGCTCATAACTAACTATTTTATTCTTCAATTCTTCACTATATATCAATCTTATAATTTATATTGATATATCGTCTTTTTAAACTGAAAAACACTTTAATACAAATTCTTAAAAAAATTAATACAAATTAATTGTGCAATCAAAACCTCGCAACAAACGAGTTCAAATACTAGGGAATTTTAATTTGTCTTTAGCAGGACTGTCTTATAGGAGTCGCATCGCAATAATATTATGTCAAAAAGACACATTCATAATCATATGTCTGAAAAGTTAATAGGAAATTATTGGACTTTTATGGACTAGAAATTTAAATCAAACGTGTGGACTGGTATTCAAGTGGGCCTTCATCTGAATATTGGCCGAGAAATTTGGGCCGGGAACTCGAAGCCCAACAAAAATCAGATTATATCACCAAGTTAAGAAAAGATTATATTATCATGATGTCACTACTTTTATAAATTAATATTTGGTGTGGTAAAAGTGGATTCAATGATGTCCTGGATTTAGAGGTTACGTGTATATTGGCAAAAAATCCTTACGACCACTTTGACCACGAAGAACTCCGATTTTAATACCTGCAAGAAAAACACGCCGGATGGATTTCCGGAACGGGCACTCTGATGATCAAGTCAGTGATTTTTCTAATAGAAAGGCGATATAATATATGTATGTAGAATTGGTGAGTGTGTTATTCGATGATTCGAAGAATTACCTCGGAGGGGATTTTATACCCCTCGGACCTGAACTCCTTTCTTCTTCCCCACGACCCACGTTCGGAGCGTGGGAGATGATAGACCTTCTTCTCACTTCCGTCGTGGCCCACGATCAGGGCCTATTTTTCTCATTATTCTTCCTTCGTGCTAAGGATCCTCTCTATTCCGAGAGTTTCGTAACCACTTTACTCGAGATATCTGGTTCCGAGTTTGTAGGAACCGATTCCCCTAATTCCGCAACAACCCTGCGCACAGATCAACTCTTTTAGGGCCGTTAGCCGTGATCTTCTACAATGGCCCAAGATTAGTCTCCCGAAATACTTGGGCTTTTTAGACCTCAGCCCACTGTAGCGACCATTGGGCTTAGCCCCTCTAAGCCCAAGATCTTTACCTCCTAATCTTCTACGCCTTGACCCACTTCTAAATACCCTTTGGCCCAACTCCATGGACCTAACTTCTCATTGACCCAATTTGACCAGGTCGACCGTTTGACTATCCACGTGTTTGATCCTTAGTGGTTTGCTAGAATATTCCCCATCAACTACTCCCCCTGACTCTTGAGAAGTAAATTAACTCTCGAGAGGAATTTTTCCTTTTCCCTGCTTTAGGTCCTTACTTTTCACATCCCTCCCTTCAGGGATGCGATGCATCGTCCATATTGTCCCGCCCAAATCTTTACTTATTCGAGTGACTTCTTCGGCTTCCGATATGTCTGGGGCCCACCTGATACACCGCTTTTACCTGCCAATCATTATCTATTAGTCCTCTCTTCTCCCTTCTCACTTTCAATCTCACTCCCGTCGCTTTCCTCTGCCTTTCATCCTCCGATCTTCTTCTTCTCCGAGACGTCCTCCCATTTTCCAGGTATATCTCTCCCTGTGTATTTTGTTGTCTTGCGTTTTTTAGAAAATCATGTCAAACCCTAGGTCTATTGAGGCGAAGTTAGTTAATTGTGATTGGGTAACCGGAGATTCCGCTTTAGATCCCGAAACTTTCTCCGATTATCGGGATGACAAACTAGTTCCTTCGTCTTACATCCTTCAAATTCCTACAGGGGGTGAAAGACCCAATCACCCTCCGTTAAGTTCGGGTAACATTAAAACCCTAGCCTTTTGGCATGCCCACTTAGAAGTAGGGATCCGCTTTCCCATTCATCCTTATCTTTGTGAAATTGCTGATTTCTTCCAAGTCCCGTTGAATCAATTCGTTCCAAATGCCATTAGAGCCATGTTATCTTTCTTTATGCTTATAAAGGGCAACGGGGGGAGCCTACTGCACAAATGTTCTGTTCTGAGTACACTTGTAAGACCTCCAGTGCCTTTTTCTATGCTTGTGGTCGTTTCCCTAATTCGTGCAAGTTCTTGGGCAAAGTTTCTAACGCGAATAAGGATTGGGGGAATCTCTGGTTTTATGTTACTCCCGAAACTCCTTGGGGTTTTATAAATCAGGACTGGCTTTACAAGAATCCTTCGCCACCTCCTCCCGATTACTCACTCCCCGCTCCCATCTCCCAAATCGTAAATGAATTAAATGTTCGATCCCTTCGGAATCCCTTTTCCTTTCCCACATTGCGTTCCAATCCTCGTCTGCTTTCTCACTTTGGATTCAGTTCTGTTCAAGTCCCTCTAAGACCTACGGATGGTAACTTCTTGTTTGTTGAACTCTGTCTTTATGATTACTTGTTTTCCTCCTTCTTTATGCTCATATTTCTATGTGTTTTTGTAGAAATATTGTGGAAAAGCAAGCTTGCTGAGGGGTCTTCCAACCCCGAGGATCAATCTAAAGTCAGCACCTCGCAGAATGTTGCCGCCCAGGAGATTTCACAAATCTTCCCCAAAAACATCCCTGCTCACAGTGCCACTCAAACTAATTTGGAGACCAATGAATCCATCCCTGCAACTAGTGATGTTTCAAAGAGATCCAAGAACATGAAAGGAAAAGGCGCACCTTGCTCCAGTACCCAGCCCACTTCAGAGGTTCATCGCAAATACCGTACCCGCCAGTCTACAGGAGCCTTTGCTACTCCTATCGATATTGAGGAAGATCTTGTTGCCACTCCCCCAGGCATTCGCTAATTTGGTAGACCCCTCTCGACTGATGAGGCCACTAAGCTACAGCTTCTCAGCGGCGAAGAAAAACAACGCCTAGTCGCAGATTATTACGCTCAGGTTATATACCCTGGTCCTTCTATACTTCTAAGCTTAGTGAGAGGGTAATTTGTTATTCACTGTCATCTATTCATTTTCTCTGGCAGCTTGGAGTACTGTTGTCGGACTTGTCTAGCTACAAGGCCGCTGAAGTTTCTGAGCAAATGAACTCGTTGGAGGATTCCTTGTCTGTTGAGAAGAAGAAGTTGTCGATAGCTCAGGCCCAAATCCATAAGTTTGAGGCCTCCGTCAAAGATCTGGATACACACAACACGTCCCTGGAGGTGGATTTAACGTCTGTAGAGAGTGCGCTAAAGGAGGCTCAGACTCGCGCTGCATCCCAGGTTGCTTTAGAGAGGCAGGTGGCTCAGGAGGCTCAACTCCGAGGAGTAAAGCTGTGAGTCAATGCTCTTTTCGAGGTTGAGGCTAGCCCATAATTCCTTCATTTCCTTCCTACAGCTTTGGTGGATAAATACCGACAACATGCTAGCTATCTATCAGACATGGTGCCTTATGTTAAGCACTTCTTTCATAGCGGATTTGACGCGGCTGTTTCTCAGAGAGAAGCTCTTGATTTTTCTGGTACTTATGATCGGCAAAAGGCCTTGGAGGCAGTGGATCCCCCCCAGTTTCTTCATGGGTAATGCTGAAGATGATGTTGAAGAGAAATGGTGGTTGCCTGTTATAAGTGAGGGGGTACGTAAGCTTCAGCAAGGGATCAGAGGATTGGAGGATCTGACTCCTTCTGGTATCCCTCTTTGCCCTCTGCAACTCTTCTCTCCATCCGTATCTACTCAGAGCAGGAACGTTTCTTCCTGGGTAAGGTCCTCCCAGGTGCCTGATCAAAACGTCGCTCCTCTCCACTCCTCTGGACAATGAAGTCACTTCTTCCGCCCCAGCTCCTACTGATTCAGTTCCTCCTTCTTAATCCTTCTGCTACTTTAAGACTCTTGTTTTTTATGGTTTTTGATGGGCTGTGTCCCAAGACTTATCTTTTGATGGGCTGTGTCCCCTTTTCTCTGAATACTTATGGTTTGGAGATCATCTATCCCTGCTTCTGACTAGGGGGATGATCTTTTTAGTTTTTGACAAACTTGCTCCTTGATTATCATTTCTATCAGGAAGGGTAATTCTGGAGATTCTCTAATCCAGTAACTCGCAGGACCATCCCCTACCCTTTTTATGATCTATGTTTCGTGTTTGATTCATTTGCTTTATCATGCTATTTTTGTGTGTCAACAAACCCTAGGGGATCAGTAGGAAACATGGATTCTACAGTGTCTAAGCAATCAAAGGTATAAAGGTAGAACGGATATAAAAACAAATTTTACATCAGTGCTTAAAGTCACGAAAAAGTGAACTGGTACCTTCAGGATCACGAGGTTTTTGTTGGATGTTTGCGTTTAGTATTTATTGCATCCCTCTCCCTCCCTCGAATCCCTTTTTCCTGTGTCTCCTGGCTAAGTTGTTAAATCAATCTGCTTGTTTTATTCGTCTTTGTTTAAAAAGACTTCAAATTCGACACCCATTAAGGGCCTTAAAAATTTTCAGTTTCGACACCCCTTAAGGGCCTTAATGTTTCAACGTCTTTGCTAAGAAAGACTTCGAATTCGAAGGGCCTTAAAAAAATTTCAGTTTCGACACCCCTTAAGGGCCTTAATGTTTCAACGTCTTTGCTAAGAAAGACTTCGAATTCGACACCCATTAAGGGCCTTAAAAAAATTTCAGTTTCGATACCCCTTAAGGGCATTAAAAAAAATTCAGTTTCGACACCCCTTAAGGGCCTTAATATTTCAACGTCTTTGCTAAGAAAGACTTTGAATTCGACACCCATTAAGGGCCTTAAAAAAATTTCAGTTTTGACTCCCCTTAAGGGCCTTAATGTTTCAACGTCTTTGCTAAGAAAGACTTTGAATTCGACACCCATTAAGGGACTCAATTTCTCAATGCCTTAATGAAAAGGTAAATAATTCGACACCCATGTGAGGGACTCAACAAAAATCATACTTAGAGCGAAACGTAAATGCTTCATTGATATAAAAAAAGGGTAAATCAACATAGATCATACATCACTTAGATCTACGACGGCCTAATCAAAACCTCCCTATAGTAAATGTTGGGAAATTAGGGTGCCCGGATCTATTCGAGATTATTTTTAAATACATATTTAAATTAAACAAATAATTACTAACATGAATTAATCCTAAATTAATTCAACATAATAATTAAACAACATGCGTACACATAATTCACGTAAATCCTAAACATGCGGAACTAGGAGTTACTGGATTACTAACCTCTTGTAGAAACAATCTTTTAGACGATGGATCAACCCAAGAGTCTTCCCAAATATATCCCAGCGTCCACGAACGTTATCCGGTGGGAGGATTTGCATGAACGATTTTAATGGGAGAGAAATTAAATATTTTTGCTACCACCTTTGTGGATTTCTAATATTTCCAACACATGGAATTGCACTTGGGAATGAAGAGCTCATCCCCTATAAATAGGGAGAAGGGGGGCGAAAATTAGGGTTGGAAAAATAAGGAAGAAAATCTTTTCTTGGTCTCCAAGAAATCTTGAATATATCTTCTATATTCTTTTCTCCTTAATTAAATTTTCCATAAAAATTTCTTTCCCTCTTCTACCTATTAATTTCGAAAATTACAAGCCTAAAGGAGTCAAGATTTGACTTCTTGAATTTATGGGATAATTATGTATTCCTACAATAATTATCTCTTTCCATAAAATATCTACAAGAAAAATCAAGACAATCTTTTTCTTCCTTTTTTTATTACAAATTTTTGAAAATATCTCTTGTAAATATAGCAAGAATATTTTCTTCTCTCTCTCATTAATTGGACTTTATTTTTTGAAATTTATTTGGGGGGCCTTTAGGAGAATTAAGATTGGACCTTCAATGGACTATGAAGCTTTAAATTTTTGGGCCAAATATTATTCAAGTCCATTAATATTAATTTACTCCACTATAAAATTAATATTGAACTATCCATCTTAACCCATATTACGATTTCACATATAACATGGTTCGGTCATTATTTCTGGCGTTTAAGATTATATTAGTCCATTAATTAATTAAGCCATTGAACAAGCTTTATATTAATTAACATCTTTGTCCTTGGAGTAAAAACGACTCAACATTATTATCCATACAGGAAATAAATTTCGCTTTTGCAAGATTTGGTATGATAAAGGATATGAGCCCACCAAGGGACAAATCAAGCAAAGACATACTTAGACGCGATTCTCCGTATTAAATGTCAGCAATCGTCATGTAATTAATAATATTGCCCAATATATAAGGTATCAAATCGCATTGACTCTCTTCCCATCATAAATCAAAGCAATAGTTATTAATTTCACACGATCCTATTTAAGGGACGGAGATTAAGAAACAACGCACCACTGAGGTCTAATTCTTGTATATTCAGTACCGAAGAATTTGTCCTCCTGTAGGTCCTCATTCAGCGCACCTAAATGCGCTAGTGTGATCCCTTGGTCAAGACAGGTCAATCTGGGTCTCACACTTCAACCGTTCATGATGGTTTGTTCATTTCCATCTGGGTTGTGAATTTATAGTTAATTACGAGGGCTGTTAATTTGATCTTCAGTGATCGGGTATCACCAAATTAACTACAATGTAATACGTATTGTCTTGTTGAACGGGTTTGCAATAAACATATATAACATTCATTCATATTTAATGCAACAGTGATTAAATAATTTATTTCAGTAAATAAATAAGAAATTTCAGTTTGGTTATACAAAATAAAAGCATACTTTTCAGTATAACCCCAACAGTAAAACCCAGTGGGAAACCTATAGGCAGGGAAAAAAAGTACCGGTGAAGCGAAAAGAAAATACTTGCAACTCCTCTACTCCCCCTGCCTTCTCCTCGCAGCAGGTCTTCAGATGTAGAATTTCTTTAGGTTGCAAACATTCCAAGGGCGAGGTATCTGTCTCCCCTCCATGTCTTGCAATCTGTATGCACCTCCATTTAGAGCTTGTACGACCTTGTATGGTCCTTCCCAGTTAGCCTCTAATTTTCCCGTATGCTTCAAGGCATCTGCTCGCCGAAGCACCAAATCCCCTTCTCTGAATTTTCTGTGGATCACCTTCCTGTTATATGTCGCTCTCACTTGGCTTTTATACTTTTTTGCTCTTAGATGAGCAATCTCCTTCTCTTCTTCAAGCATATCTAGGTTCTCAAGCATCAGTTCTTCATTGCGCGTCTCGTCAAAGTGCAGGAGTCTATGCGATTCAATCCCTACCTCCGCTGAAATGACTACTGTTGCTCCATACACCAAGTGGAAAGGCGATTCTCCTGTTGCCCTCCGTGGGGTAGTCTGATAAGCCCAAAGGACCGCCTCCAGCTCATCTACCCATCTTCCTCCTGATTTGTCCAATCTGGTTCGAATCCCATTTACAATGGTTCTGTTGGTTACCTCGACCTGTCTGTTCGCCTGCGGATGGGCTACCGATGTGAATCTCTGCGTTATTCCCATCTCCTCGCACCAGGCCTGGACTATTGCTCCGTTGAACTGCGTGCCATTGTTAGACACTAAGATCCTCGGTACGCCAAACCTGCAGCAAATATTCCTCCACAAAAACCGAATTACACTATTTTCATCAATTTTAGCTAAGGGGGTGGCTTCTACCCATTTGCTAAAATAATCCACAGCAACTATCAAGAACTTCCTTTGTCCCGTAGCCCTTGGGAAGGGGCCCACCAAGTCAATCCCCCACTTAGCAAAAGGGCACGGGGTCTGCATCATGATCATCTCCTCTGCAGGTGTGTGGATCAAAGGCCATGCTTTTGGCATTTCTCACATTTCTTCACCAGCTCTCTTGCAACTTTCACCATAGTTGGCCAAAAGTAGCCTGCCCTCAGCACCTTCCTTGCTATAGACCTGAAACCGGCATGGTCCACACAACATCCATCATGTACCTCCCTCAGCATGTACTCCCCCTCGTTCACGGATAAGCATCTTAGGTATGGTTCCGTGAACGATCGTTTGTACAAGTATCCTCCTATCAAACAAAATCGAGCCCTCCATCTTTGCCCTTTTTTTCCGCCCTTGTGGAGGATCCTTCCCGTTCAGAGCCTTTCAGATTTTTGTTCTCCAGTCGTCCTCTTCTCCAATAGCTGCTACCATAGGCAGGATCGCCTCATTTTCTGCACTCAAAACTGTGATGGAAGCGCCTACTTCCATGGTTACTGAACTAGCTAATTTAGATAAGCTATCAACTTTAACGTTCTGCTCACGTGGTATCTAAATTACCTCAAAAGTCTGGAATTTGTCTTTCACCCCCTCAACTCTCTCCAAGTACTTCATCATTCTTTCATCCTTGGCTAGGTATTCTCCTCTTACTTGCTGGGCCACCAATTGGGAGTCCGTGTACGCGATCACCCTTTGACCTCCCATCTCCGCAACCATTTCCACACCCCTTATCAAGGCCTCGTATTCTGCTCCGTTGTTTGAAGTATGGAACTCGAATCGTATTGCAAATTGTAGTTCACCTCCCCAAGGATCTATTATCAAGACACCTGCACCACAACCTGTTATAGTAACAGAGCCATCGACATATACCTGTCACTCCTTCTCTTGTTCTGAGCGGGTTATTTCTTGTATGGAGTCGGACAAAGCCTGGGCTTTGATTGCTCGTCTGGGCTCAAAATCCACATCATATTCTCCCAACTCTACGGCCCATTTGACCATCCTCCCTGATAGACTAGCTCGACCTAATACTTGTTGGGGTTATACTGAAAAGTATGCTTTTACTTTGTATAACCAAACTGAAGTTTCTTATTTATTTACAGAAATAAATTATTTAATCATTGTTCCATTAAATATGAATGAATGTTATATATGTTTATTGCAAACTCGTTCAATAATACAGTACGTATTACGTTGTAGTTAATTTGGTGATACCCGATCACTGAAGATCAAATTAACAGCCCTCGTAATTAAGTACAAATTCACAAACCAGATGGAAATGAACAAACCATCATGAACGGTTGAAGTGTGAGACCCAGATTGGCCTGTCTTGACCAAGGGATCACACTAGCGCATTTAGGTGCGCTGAATGAGGACCTACAGGAGGACAAATTCTTCGGTACTGAATATACAAGAATTAGACCTCAGTGGTGCGTTGTTTCTTAATCTCCGTCCCTTAAATAGGATCGTGTGAAATTAATAACTATTGCTTTGACTTATGATGGGAAGAGAGTCAATGTGATTCGATACCTTATATCTTGGGCAATATTATTAATTACATGACGATTGCTGACATTTAATACGGAGAATCGCGTGCAAGTACGTCTTGCTTGATTTGTCCCCTTGGTGGGATCATATCCTTTATCATGTCAAATCTTGCAAGTGGAAATTTATTTCCGGCATGGATAATAATGTTGAGTTGTCTTTACTCCAAGGACAAAGATGTTAATTAATATAAAGCTTGTTCAGTGGCTTAATTAATTAATGGACTAAGATAATCTTAAACGCGGGAAATAATGACCGGGAGCCATGTTATATGTGAAATCGTAATATGGGTTAAGATGGATAGTTCAATATTAATTTTATAGTGGGGTAAATTAATATTAATGGACTTGAATAATATTTGGCCCAAAATATTATAGCTTCATAGTCCATTGGAGGTCCAATCTTAATTCTCCTAAAGGCCCCCCAAATAGCCCAAAATAAAGTCCAATTAATGAGAGAGAGAGTAAAATATTCTTGCTATATTTCCAAGAGATATTTTCGAAAATTTGTGGCCAAAAAGGAAGAAAATATTGTCTTGATTTTCTTGTAGATATTTTATGGAAAGAGATAATTATTGTAGGAATACATAATTATTCCATAAATTCAAGAAGTCAAATCTTGACTCCTTCTATAGTGTAGATTTCGAAAATATTGGGTAGAAGAGGGGAAAGACATTTTTATGGAAAATTTAATTAAGGAGAAAAAAATATAGGAGATATATTCAAGATTTCTTGGAGATCAAGAAAAGATTTTATTCCTTATTTTCCTAGCCCTAAATTTCGCCCTCCTCCTCCCTATTTATAGGGGATGAGCTCTTCATTCCCAAGTGCGATTCCATGTATTGGAAATATTAGAAATCCACAAAGGTGGTAGCAAAATATTTAATTTCTCTCCCATTAAAATCGTTAGTTGAAATCTTCCCACCGGATAGCGTTCGTGGACTTTGGGGATATATTTGGGAAGGCTCTTGGGTTGATTCATCCGTTTGATTCTTCAAGAGGTTAGTAATTTCGCAACTCCTAGTTCCGCATGTTTAGGATTTACGTGAATTATGTGTACGCATGTTGTTTATTATTATGTTGAATTGATTTAGGATTAATTCATGTTAGTAATTAACTGTTTAATTTAAATATGTATTTAAAAATCATCTCGAATAGATCCGGGCACCCCGATTTTCCCAACAATACCTGTTTAAGAGGATAGTTAGTTCGAACAATTATTTTATGGGAAAGAAAGTAAGACCTTAGCCTCCTTGCAGTGATCATGATAGCTAAAGCTGCCTTTTCTGTCTCAGAATATCTGGTTTCAGCTCCCTGGATTATCTTGCTTACATAGTAGACTGGCTTTTGGGTTGTCCCTTCCTCTTTTATCAGTACTGAACTGATTGAATCCTTCCCTACTGAGAAATAGAGATGTAACACATCTCCCCTCACTGGCTTGGTCAGCTGAGGAAGCCGAGCCAAGTGACTTTTCAACTCTTCGAAGGCTTTTTGACATTCCTCATCCCAAGAGAATCTCGCTCCTTTCCTCAGGACCCTGAAAAAATGTAAACTTCTTTCCGCAGATTTGGAGATAAATCTGCTCAAGGCCGTAATCCTCCCGTTCAATCTCTGTAGCTCCTTAAGGTTGTTAGGGGGCTGCATGTCCAACATTGCTTGTACTTTCACCGGGTTGACCTCGATACCCCTTTGCGTCACCATGTATCTCAGGAACCTCCCCGATCTAACTCCAAAGGAACATTTCGCCGGGTTGAGCTTCATCCCGTTAGCTCTGATTATGACAAAGGACTCCTTCAGATCCACTATATGTTTTTTTGCCTCTACGCTTTTGACAAGCATATCATCCACGTAAACCTCCATGTTACGTCCTAATAATTTTCGGAATACTTTATCAACCATCCGTTGATAAGTTGCTCCTGCATTAATTAATCCAAAGGGCATTCTAATGTATCCAAAGGTACCACACAAAACAATAAAGCTAACCTTAGGTTTGTCCCCAGGGAAGAGCTGTATTTGATGATATCCTTGATAGGCATCCATCATGCTGAGTAATTCGAACCCCGTTGTCGAATCCACCAATTGATCAATTCTTGGCAAGGGATAATGGTCCTTAGGGCAAGCCTTTATTCAGGTCTCTGAAGTCAATGCACATCCGCCACTTCCCTGCTCATTTCGTAACCAGCACTACGTTCGCCAACCACTCGGGAAAATCCATAGGCTCGACGTGTCCAGCCTTCAGCAATTTCTCCACCTCTTCCCCGAAGTGTCTTAACTTCTGTTTCACGGGTCTCGATCCTGCTTTTACGTTAAGATAATGCATAGCTACATCAGGAGCGATACCTGTCATATCCCCAGGTGAAAAGGCAAAGATATCCGCATTCTCCCTCAAAACTGCGATCAGCTTCTTGGTTAAAGCTTCGTTCATTTGTGTTCCAACTCGAGTGGTGTATCCTACCTTCCCCGGATACAACTCTATCGCCATCAGTTCCTCCTTCGCTTGCATCTTGGTAGGTTCTCCCTCCTCCAGAAATCTAGCTTTCTTTACTTCCGGGTCCTCTCCTTTAATACTACCCAATTTATCCTGTATGCTTTTATATGTTGCTCGAACAGCTTCGACATAACATTTTCTGGCTAGTGCCTGATTTCCACTAACCTCTCCTACTTCTTCTCCCACGGGAAACTTCATCTTCATATGGTAGGTTGACACTACCGCCTGGAAAGCATTCAGCAGGGGTCTGCCAAAGATCACATTGTATGAGGTACGGGCCTGCACGATAAGAAAATTCACCATGAGGACCCTCCGTCTAGGATGTTCCCCAAGGCCAGCCTGCAAAGTGACTTCGCCTAGGGGTTGAATAGCTCCTCCTGTAAAACCATAAAGTGATGTTTCCACAGGACGTAGTTTTGCATTTAGCTCCATCCTTTTATAGCAGTCCCACATCATGATATCTGCAAAGCTTCCCACATCCACAAAGATTCTGGCTACATCGTAACCTGCAATATCAGTAGTAATTATTAAAGCATCTGTGTGTGGCTGCCTCGATCCTCAACCATCTTCAGGATCGAATGAGATTTTGGGAGCGGCTTCCATCTTCCCGACCTCCTGGATCACCATCGCTTTTACTCCCTGGCTAGTCTCCATTTCTCGTACACTTTTCTTTAGGGCTCGAAACGAATCTCCAACAACAGGTCCTCCCACAATGACTTGAATGAGATCTCGCTTCTGCACCAGGGGCTTTTCAGGTTCTTCCTTTCTCCTTTTATCACGCTCATCTGTTTTCTCTTCAGACTCCCTTCTTATGCTCCCGCGAGAGTTTTGTCGATCTCGGTATACAAACTCCTTTAAATGTCCTGCCTGGATCAACCTTTTGATTTCGTCCTTCAAATGAAAACACTGATTTGTGTCATGACCATAATCATTGTGGAAGCGGCAAAACTTATCTGATTTCAGCTTTGACGGCCCCTCGAGCTCTTGACCAGGGGAACTTCATATCCGGAAGATCTCCGGTTACCTCCAAAACCTCAGCTGGCTGGATCTTCAGAGGTGTATACTTTTCGAACCTCGATCGTGGTCCATTAAAGGACCTTGCGCCTTCCGACCTATCTTCCGGTTTGTTTTCTGTCCTTGACTCCGCTCTCCTTTCGTTCCTACCCTTTCGGGCATCTGAGTCTCTTCTTTTATCACCGGACTTGGTTTCTGCCTTCTTGGCCTTTTTGATCTCTTCCAGGGTAACATACTTCTCCGTCATATTTAGCAAGTCGTCGAAGGAAGTTACCGGCTTTTAGCGAGTGACGAGAATAACTCCCCATCCCGCAGTCCGTTAGTCAGTGCGTTAATTTTCACTTCTGGAGTGGCGGTAAGGACTTCCAGGGCGACTTGATTAAACCGCTTCAGAAATTCTCTCAAACATTCACTTTCTCCCTGCCTCATGTTGAAAAGAGTCAGGGTCGCTCTAGGCTGCCTCCTAATGCTAGCGAACTGGTGCAAGAACATATTGCTAAAACCTGCAAATGAGTGGATACTATTCGGGCCCAATTGGCTGAACCATTGTTGGGCAGCCTTTGATAAAGTGGTTAGAAAAACCCTACATTTTACCCCCTCCCCTTATCAATGTAATAAGGCAGCATTCTCAAAACGGACTAAATGTTCATAAGGATCTGTGGTCCCATCATATTCAAACGTCAAAGGTTTAAAATTAAAAGGCAACTCATCACTTAGGATATCCTCAGAAAATTGACAACCGGCCACAGGTCTAACATCACTTACCTGTTTCAGCTGCTTCCTCATTGTCTCCATCTCCTTCTGAAGGGACAATAATCGATGACTGACCCCCCCATCATAGGTCGGATCCGAACTCTCGCCCATGTCCATTGTTTCTGTCTTCCAGGGTGGGCTATCTCGACCCCCGCCTCTCCTTGAGTGAGGGGTTTCCTCACCTGGTACCTGCTTCTTCCGAGGATCCCCTTGATCTGCATGAGATTCCTCTCCCTGTCTGCGTCCCGTTGGTTCATGGGGGACCTGGCTCCCCCTCTCCCTTGAATCTCCTTCAGGTCCAGGAGGATGTAGCCTTGTCTGACTTCTTCCTGCAAAAGCACTTTCTACCGCTTTAGCAACCAATTCTCTTAACTGGTCCATACTAACAGTCACCATCGTTGAGTTTGGTGGAGTTGGATGAGGTATTTTCCGTGAAGATGCTACATGAGTAGGACCCTGGAGTTGGGATGCCTGTGCTGTTATCCCTCCCCCAGTTCCCTGGCTTGAAGATACCCCATGTGTGGTGCCTCCTCCTCGGCCCGTACCTCCCACCGGGACCGAATCTGCTACCGTCTTTTTGGAGAGGGAGCAGTTGGATTCCCTCTCCCAGCCATCCGTGTGTCTCCCATAAATTTCGAGGGAGGTGCCGGGGTTGTAGCTCCTTTACCCATAGGCGGCATCCCATAAAGTGGTGGTGCCGTTGGGGTTGGTTGAGGACTCCTACCGATATTGCCGGTAGAGCCCTACTCGACAGATTGATCCCCAGTCATCTCGTAATTAACTTTCAGAGATTCTTATTCGGAAACAAGGGTTTAAACTCACGTCTTTAGCCCTGTGTTCCCACAGACGGCGCCAATTTGGTGTGGTAAAAGTGGATTCAATGATGATCTGAATTTAGAAGGTTACGTGTATATTGGCAAAAAATCCTTACGACCACCTTGACCACGAAGAACTCCGATTTTAATACCTGCAAGAAAAACATGCCGCAGGGATTTCCGGCGCGGGCACTCCGACGCTCAAGTCAGTGATCTTTCTAATAGAAAGGCGATATAATATATGTATGTAGAATTGGTGAGTGTGTTATTCGATGATCCGAAGAGTTACCTCGGAGGGGATTTTATACCCCTCGGACCTGAACTCCTTTCTTCTTCCCCACGACCCACGTTCGGAGCCTGGGAGATGATAGACCTTCTTCTCACTTCCGTCGTGGCCCACGATCAGGGCCTATTTTTCTCATTATTCTTCCATCGTGCTAAGGATCCCCTCTATTCCGAGAGTTTCGTAACCACTTTACTCGAGATATCTGGTTTCGAGTTTGTAGGAACCGTTTCCCTCATTCCGCAACAACCCTGCGCACAGATCATCTCTTTTAGGGCCGTTAGTCGTGATCTTCTACAATGGCCCAAGATTAGTCTCCCGAAATACTTGGGCTTTTTAGACCTCAGCCCACTGTAGCGACCATTGGGCTTAGCCCCTCTAAGCCCAAGATCTTTACCTCCTAATCTTCTACGCCTTGACCCACTTCTAAATACCCTTTGGCCCAACTCCATGGACCTGACTTCTCATTGACCCAATTTGACTAGGTCGACCGTTTGACTATCCACGTGTTTGATCCTTAGTGGTTTGCTAGAATATTCCCCATCAATATTAATAATATTTAATATTATGATCTTAGTTTATATCTATAGTGATATTAATTGATAAATATATTATTATCATTCTATAAATATAATAGTAAAACTTTTATACTGTGAACAAGTCTCCCCAAAAATTTACTCATGAAGAAAAATAGCTATACAGGAGTGATACAATGCCCATCAATATTTTGCCCAGGATTTATGTGGTTATATGACATTAGTAAAATTATTTTTTAAGATTTGATTATATCCCAGTTTTTTATATTACATATTTCTTTTTATAACTTAGTAATAGTTTTTTATGAAATAAATTCTAAAATATTGCTAATTAAATTTGAAAATTATTTTGAAAGTATATAATAATTAAACATGAAGTCATTTAAAAAAAATTGTGATCATATAATAAATGGGATAGAATTGAATCTGAAAAATATATAAAAATCTAGAGAAAACAAATATTTTTTGATCCATCCAAGTTAGGATTAAGAAGAAAAAAAGATGAGAAGAAGAAGAAAAAGATAAACACCTGGAGACTTGTGACCAACACATGATACAAAACTATAGTCTTGGAAATGTAAGAAAGGAAAAAAAGGAAAGTAAATTTAGTGACAAGAAAAAGGGCAACACGAGCTTTTGAAAACGTGTTTTCACTTTCATTGAGCCTTTTCAGCATGGTGTGCGACTTTTCTCCGATCATTTTTAGAGATCTATATACTCAATTAATAGATTTATTTGATGTGACATCATATCTTTAAGACTAATAATGGACTACTTGTTTTGGTTGAACATTTCTGTTAACGGGCTATTTAGAAAAACAAAAATCATCATATATATACAGGGGCGGATCTAGAAATTGATAGAGATGTGGGCTAAAAAACATAATTTTAAAAGTCACTATCCTGTGCACCACATACACCAATCCAAATTGGTGCAATCTAAACCCTAACCCCTAAATAGTGAACCATAAATCATATATGATCCATTCGAGTCGGGTGAACCATGAACCACTTGGACCGAGTGAACCATGAACTACTCGGGCCGGATTTCGGGTCGGGTATTGAAAAATTAAAAAAAAAACATCTAAAACTGAAATTAAATTTAAAAAGAAAACCGAAACTGAAAAAAAAAAAAAAAATTAAAACAAAAAAAAAATTAGAAAAAAAGCTTTTAAAATTAAATTGCATCAATTCTATTGGTGCATGTGGTGCACATGAGAATTTGGCTAATTTTAATAAGGCTAAGTCTTGTATGCACCAGGTGCACCGTACATTATATAGTGTATTATAAAATCATGCAACTTGTTGACTGAAATATTCAATTTGTTTAAACAACACGACATAAAAAATAATCTATGAATGAGTTTAAATTAAATAGTATTTTATATTTTGAGTTAATTAATTAAATATGTGGATTGTACATAATATTAATACAAAAAAAGACTAAGATTGAGATTTGTGTTAAATTAATGTGTAGGTTTTGGGTATTTTTGATTTAAAAAAATAATTTTATTGAGTTAAAAATAAACTGAATTTATATAGACTGGACTAAAAACATAACAATCTAAATTAATTACATAAAATCTATACATATCTAATAACAAAATGTTGGGCCAAGTATTGGACCAAAAAATTAATAATTTTATAATAAAATTTTAAATATCTTAACAAATTTGATGTAGCTCAAGTGGTACAACTAATAGTATTTTTTATCTTCTTTGTATACAAGAGGTACAAAGTTCAATTCCCCATATCTACCACATATATATATACTAATTATTTTTTGAATAATTTCTAAATTATTAATATTATTTTTGAATTTTTTGAACTTGATCTATTTATACATATATCAATATACTATTATACATGAAGTTTCGTTATATTTATGTGCAAGATGCTTCATTATATATATTAAATATATATAATGAAGCATCTTGCACATAAATATAACGAAACTTCATGTATAATAGTATATTGATACATTTAATTTGTGGTATTATATAATAAAATTAATCATGTTGTATTTATGCATAATAATTTTTTAATGTGGGACGTCCACTTTAATCAAGCCCAATAAAAATTCTATAAATTAGTTAGAGATTAATGGATAGTAGGCTAACCAAAATAATACATAGTACTATCATTTTCTCTTAAAACATATCTTTCAAATTGAGTACATAATTGTAGAGTAAGAATTCGATTTCTTGGTGAAACTTTATTCTTCTTTTAAAAAACAACTTTATCCTTTTTTTTAATAATTGAATAATGATTGTCTAAGTACAATTTTAAGGACGTTTAAGTCAAGAACCAACATAAACATATAACACAATATTATAAACCACTACTTATTTTTTTGAATATCTAACCTAAACGAGTGTAAATTACTTCTAGAAAGTAGAACATTTCTAAATTCAGAACAACATTACTAAATTTTTCTAGTGTCTCTTGAAATTTCTAGATTAAAAGACTATAAAATAAAGAGTTTAAATTATGTATTGATGGTTTATTTTATTCATAAAACCACCGAGTCCAACACGAGAAGACAAGTCGTTGACAAAATTGTCAAAAACAATTTTCTAGTGCCACTAGCCTAATTTGTATATATTTCTAAATTCTAATAAGACATTGGACATCTTTAATTTCTACATAAAAAGGCAAGTTGTGTCTTTGTACGTATTTCTTCTAAAAATCTGTAGAAGAGAGACATTTTGTATATGTGTGCGATGCCTGGAATTTTGAATTGACCTTGGGGGTCGGTAGTTGTTAATCGATTATAAAATATATTATGAGATGCACCGTGTACTCATAATGTATTTTAGAATTATATAATTTATTTATATTGAATCGTATAATTATTTTTTTATATTAATAGTTGCTCGATTCAATGTAAATAAATTGCATCTTAATTTCAATATAACAAGTTGAATGATTTTAAAATATATTATGAATGTGCGCAGGTGCACCTGGATGCACATGTGAAACTCACTCATTTATTTATTTAATTAAATTTGTAAAGAAAAAGGTGTGTTACCTCTGACCAGGTCGACATATTTTACAAATTCTTGACCAGTTAAATATTTTATATGAACAAAAACTTGTATGAAATCGGTCTCATGGTGAGTATGTCTACACACTAGCATAAATTTATTACACACATCTCTTTTAAAATATTAAAGCGTCATTTCTAAATTACGTTCAGTTCCACTGTGAGACGTTTTTACGCTAACTATGTGAAAAAAAAAAAAGATAAGTGTAGAGTTGGTAAACAAATTATTCTTTTGACTAGAAAAAATTAAAATTAAAATTTTTAACTAAAAAAATCTACTGGCTAGAAATTGGAGTTCCATACTTTTATTATTTTTAGCAATAAAGGAGTATTGCTGTATTTGAGATACTTAGAAATATTTTTAGAAGCTGTTTAGTTGTTATCATTTCGGATGTTTTGTAAGAACGAGTGACTCTAACATATTATTTGAGTGGAGGTTAAACGTACATGATCATATTGACATTTATATATAAATATAAATTATAGATATAAATTTATATATGTTTGAATAAATTCATTTCACTATAACTTTAAAATTTAAGACAAAAATTTGTATGAGATTGTCTCATGAAATGAGGTACAACTTAGCACAAATTAATATGCACCCCTCTTAAAGTGTTAAAACACCAATGACCAAATTATACATGATTAATTAATTAACATATTATATAGAAAAAATGTCAATCCAGGGCCTGAAATATGACAAAACTATCAATTTAAGGTCTTAAAGATTTTTTCTACCGATTCAAGGTCTGGAAGATAGAAAACTATCGATCCAGGTCCTGAAAGATAAAAACTATCAATTTGAGGCTCACACATTTTAAGGTCATGTTTGACACTTATATTTCATGTTCTTATTTTTTTTATTTTTAAAGTTTACGGTTCAGGGTTTACGGTTCAGGAGGTTTAGGGTTCATGGTTCAAGGTTTAGGGTTCATCGTTTAGGGTTTAGGGTTTAGTGTTCAGGGTTTAGGGTTTTAGTATCAAACATGGTCTTAAAATTTATAAGCCTTGAACTGATAGTTTCTATCTTTCAGGCCCTAAATTGATAGTTTTCTATCTTTCAGGCCTTGAATCGATAGGAAAAATCTTTCAGACCTTAAATTGATAATTTTACCATCTTTCAGGCCCTGAATTGATAAAACTCCTATTATATATATATATATCATTTGGTAATAAGTGACATTTAGCTTTTCTTAATAAAACAAAATAAGGTGTGTAATGACAAATTTATTATTAATAAGTGACTTTAATAAAGGTAAATTAAAAATTAATAATATTTTTTAAAGTTAAAACAAGTGTAAAATTGAAAAAATTGGTGCAGAAAGATTAAAAGACCATTTAACATCGTACAAACAAAAAAAAAGTTAAAAAGCCACTTATTATAAAATTAGAGTAAATAATAAGATATGAATGAAATGCCATTTTTTATAGAGATTTAAATGATTTTTTGCTAAAAAAATTACTTATTTCAAAATGGAGGGAGTATATATATAATAAAATATGAATGAAATGCCAATTTTTACAGAGATTGAAATTGATAATTTGATATATATAATAAACTTTATTTGACATATCATTATAGACATCCCCATTTCTACTATAGAAAAATTAAAGTTGGTAAGTTACAAGCTGTTGATCCAAATTGGAGATTCGGATTAAATCAAGTTAGGTTTAGAATGTATTGATGACTTTTCGATGCTCTGGTATTAATTTGTAGAAATGACCTGGATGGAAATACGTACACTTCTAAATCATCTTTCTTACTTGACGTGTAGATCATGCGCGCGTAATTAGACTAAAATCAATGTTTTACAGCATTAATTTTTCTTGCAACACGCCCTAGCTAGTTTTTAGAATAAAGTGTTGACAGTTTCCTAATTCAAAGCTAGATATTTGTGAATGTTATACTTAAAATAAAATTATGCATGTCGTACATTCAGTCATCCACAACAGAAGCTAGATAAAGAATTTGTGAGTATAAAATAAGAGCAACATTTGCGTGTTTTGACATTGACGTTTTAACATTTTGGGAGAAAATGGTGTTAATTTATGTTAGTTTGTACCACATCTCATGTATGAGACATATAAATTATTTTCATAAAATTATGTATTTTTTTTTGTTTAAAATAGACACTTTTTATATTCAGCAATTAAGCGTAAGTATTATCAAATGACGATAATAATTACCTTTGAATTTTTTTATCGCATTTAAAAGTTCAAATTTATAGAATAAAAATTAATTAATTTATATTATTTGTTTAACACTCTCATTTACTCGTGAACTGAATTATATATTACCACTGGGAGGTGATTCATTGAATGAACAATTTAATATGATGGAGAGGCTTTCGGTGGGAATCGAATTCTGAACGTGGATGTGGATTTTTTTTTTGGCTCTGATATTATAAAAAAGAATTTCATTTCATCTAAAAATCTAAATAAATTGTGAAATTAGTTCATTTAATTATATTATTTATCTAATTAACAACATCCTCCGTCTACTGTGAAGGTGGAGAAATGAATATGGTCATGAGTAGTAAATGATCAAAGATAAAACAGAAGAGATAAACTATTAAAATAAAATAAAAAATAATTAATTACTTTATAATAAGTATTTTGAAAAAACGGAGAGAGTGTGAGGATTTTGGATAATTTCAATTTCAATTTACATGCACGACGATTTTACCACTTTCAGAGTATTTCTTAAGTTAAACCTGCATATTTTAATTAGTAGCTCAATCATAAGGTAGCTACGACATGGGTCAAATCATTAGTTAAATGGAGTACTATTTTGGTTGTCTATTTTCTAAAGTTGCTCACCAATTCAAGTTATGTACAATTTGGCCACCATGCAATTAATGCAATATAGATTAACATTTATTTGGGTGCATTGCACATCTAATACTCTTTCCTCTGTTTAATTGTCCCATTGTACTTAAAATATTGTTCTTCATTTGTCATCCACTCATCCTACTAAATTTTTCCTTCTTCTTCCGACAATACATTTAATAGATAGTATCAATATGATCAATTTGCATCAATATTATTCAAGAATAATAGAATTATAATTATATTAATAAATAAGGGCACATGAGTCTTTTTATGAAGTGTACAAAAATCTTTTATTTTATTAAGATAAAGGCTAGGTCTTGTATGCACTCGGGTGCACCGTACACTCATAGTGCATTTTAGAAGCGTGCAACTTGTTATGCTGAAAATTGTGATTTATTTACACAGAAAAGTGCAATTGTTAATATGGGAATATAGTTGCATGCTTCTTTTTGGAATAGTTACACGTTTCTGTTTTGTATAATTGCACGCTTCTAAAATGCATTATGAGTGCACGGTGCACCCGGATGCACATAAAGAATTACATTTACAGAGGATTTAACAGTTAATGAGAAGTGTAGGATTTTTAAAACAAGATGATAATGAAGCATGGCAAAAAATGACACTTTTCGCGAAGCATCAACTCCACGATCTGGTCTTATTCTTGTCGGGCGAAATTCGATCCCTTCATAAATCAGTTTGTTTCTCGCTTTACAAAAGGCCCAAATAACGCATTCTCAAGCACATACCGAGAATTCATACCTTTTATTCCTTGAAGAACTCCGAGGTCATGATAAAGTGTTCCTTGACTCGAATATGAGACGCTAGAGATAATTCCATCCACTAGAAGCAATCCCACCAAATTCCAGTAGCTCCCTTACATTGGATAAACACTTGATTCATCAAGAATTCCGCAAATAGATCGAGCATTTGATGTCCTTAAGAGGTAAGATCTTTAATTAAAATAATTAATAATAATTAATTAATATTTTTAGCAAAAATAAATTTCTTCTCCATTAGGTGCATGCATCATTCAACTAAGTGTATTTTTAAATAGGAACAATTATTTTTATTGTAGTGTTAGTTATTTTTACTAAACAATATATATTAATCGATAAATCAAATTAATTAGTGCATTGTTTTTTAATAAAATAATTATATTGTTTAAAATTACACTTAGGTTGAATAGTGCAATAGATACACAGAAGTATTTGCCAAAATTTTGATAGATTATGATTAACATATTAACCTCATATTTCATTAATGAGCAAATGTGGATTACACCGTTAACATCAGTCATAAGTCATTATACAATTGTATACTTTGAATCTGCAGTAGTTTTAAAATTTGATATTTTTTGTTGTCTGCGGACATCAACGCTGATAGTTTTTAAATTGTACTTCCTAAATACTTTTTCTCTCACCTCCTCGCAATAATTGTAGATACATAATAAATTTGCATATACGTTCCAATTTTGCATATTTTGAATCTAAAGTGTATAAATTTAAAAATTTTATAAGATGTGATGATTTGAGAGGGGAGAGATAGGAGAGTTCATTAAAGAGAGATGAGTTTTACATAATAATGAATAAAATAAATGATGGTCCAAAAAAATTAAGGGTAGTAAAAAGTATTGGTAAATTCTCCTGTGCACCACATGCACCAATAAAATTGGTGCAATTTAATTTTAAAAGCTGTTTTTCTAAATTTTTTTAGTTTTAACTTTTTTTTCTTTTTTTCAATTTCGATTTTCTTTTAACTTTACTTTCAGTTTTAGATGGTTTTTTTTATATATTTTTAAATACCCGGCCCGAGTGATTCGTGGTTCACTAGGCCCAAGTGATTCATGGTTCACCCGTCCCGAATAGTTCATACATGATTTAGGGTTCATTGTTTAGGGGTTAGGGTTTAGAGTGCACCAATTTGGATTGGTGCATGGGGTGCACAGGAGAGTGACTCAAAAGTATTTGTATGTGCTTTATAGTAATAATTGTGTCTATATTGTATCTTAGAGCAATTTTTCCTTCTTGTGCAGCATTCAATTCATATGAATTTTTAAACAGTATTGATGGGGAATATTTATGTCGTCCAACGGGAAAGAGCAATGTGGAGGTTTGACTACATATTAGAAGAATTAAAGAGTGGTCGCATGGGCTGGAGAGATAAAGAGATGAGTTGAGCTTGGAAGAGATGCCCAAGACCTTGATATTCGAGCGGACTGGAGAGGCCCTAAACTAAGGGGCCTGGAGGAAAACGAGGCCCAATGAAGGGAAGCAAGCTGAGAAGATGGGCCCAGGAAGATAACCTAGGCCCTAGAGACTAAAGATTTAGGGAGTTGAACCGAACTGGACTGTTAAATCTAAGAAGATTGGGCCCAGGGAAGCCGAACTCAAGACTGTGGACCTCGGTCCGAAAGATGCCTTAGTGGGCTTAAGGAGTAATAAGCCCATGGAAGGAGAGATTAATCAAGACCGTTGAAAGAGGGGATATCAACGGTGGGAGAGTCCTGATCCGCGTGAATCAGGTAGCGGATTCAGGGAGTTAGTTTCGATATTCAGGGGATCTGGATACAAGATGCTGGAGGTTGCGAGAAAAGTGGAATTGGGGAATTATGATCTATGACTCGTTTTAATGACCAAAAAGGGAGAAAAGAACATGGGAACGTGGGCCAACTCAAAAGGGAATGAAGATTAAGGCAAACCCACGATCTAAACATGGGGAGTGGGGGGGAAATAGAGAAAACTCTGGCGGGAGGGATTTAAATATCCCTTCCAGGTAGTACAAAACACACAATCACCTCATTTTACTTACTTACACTTGAATACTTTGAATTGAGCTTCTGAATACTATTTCACCTGAGATTAAGAATGATAAGTGACTTGAGCGTCGGAGAGCCCGCGCCGGAGCCCTCTCCGGCGTGTTTTTCAGGTATTATCGTTCGTGGTGGAGAAATTTCAGAAGAGGAGATAATCAAACCTGGTCCTCCCTCGAGTCCAGGTGTTTTCAAGTACCTACGTGGAGATTGGTGAGGTTCCTGCAGTCAAAGCTCGAACGATTTTTCAACATTCAACGTACGAATCCCCGTTGAATTACAAGTCATCTCTTGAGCACTTTTTTGCACATCAAATTGGCGCCGTCTGTGGGAATATCTGAGCAAGACGTGAGTTGCACTTGAAATTCTATTGAATTCTCCTTTGAATTAATCTAGCTAATAAATGCTAAGTTAAGAACTTGGAGTGAGATCATGAATATAATTGAATTTTGAGTAATCATTTTCATCTCGTTTTGATTATGTGAATGATTTTCGTGAATTTTGATATGTGGATGATAATGTCTCTTAGAGTCACGTTTAATAGAATTAGTTTCGTATCTAGAGGAACCTTCTGATTCTATGCTCTAGAGAGCTGTTATTTCCGGACTTATGAATTTTTTGGAATATGTTCAAAGAGGTTGCTAGATATATATGCTATGTGTATATGTGAGAAAATAGACGTTTGTTTTTAAATGTGGTGTGAAAAATCAGGAGTAGTGATAAGAGTTGAGATAATTGCATGAAATCTGTGGATAATTTTGTGAAATCTTCGAATATTCTCAATAAATTTTGGGTTTAATTAAATCTTAATGTATTATTGGATGTTGAGTGCCTAAAAAATAGGGAGTCACGAGGTTCCCCTGGAGAAAGCAGTTCATAGTCCCCACTTTTAGTTGGGAACTAAGTCAACAAACAAGATACAGTTTCCTATTTTTCAGGGATACGAACAGAGGCCTAGAAAGTGGTTCCTGATTTAAAGGGAATATGATCAGTTAAAGACCCCCAACTTTACGGGAGGACTAAGTCAAAAAATAAGGTGGTTCACCCAGCAGCGTAGACTGGAGGTACGTCCACCCAGTGAGGTGAGGAGTGCAGACTAGATGTATGTCCACCCAGCGAGCTGGACATGCAGACTAGAGGTTCGTCCACCCATCGATGTGGATAACTGTTGGGAGATGAGTTTAATAAAGATATGATTTTGATTAGATCCCAAAACCCCTGAGTATGACATGTTCAGGATAATCTTGATAGTTGAGTCAGGATTCAGTTTTAGAGTATTCAGGATGTTATCTGCAAAATGTATAGTCAGCAGATATAGATCAGGTTAGGATCTGAAGATTCTGAAGAACTCAGTAAGTTTCTGAAGAAACCGAAGTTTCTGAAGTTTCAGTATGAAACTGAGAAACTGAAGACTCAGTATGAAACTGAGGTACTGAAGACTCAGTATGAAACTGAGGAACTGAAGACTCAGCATGAAGACTCAGTATATCAGTCAGTATATCTGTGAAGACTCAGAAGATGCTGAAGACACAGAAGACGCTGAAGACTCAGAAGACCCTGAAGACTCAGAAGACCCTGAAGACTCAGAAGACACAGAAGACAGAAGACTGAAGAACTGAAGATCAAGAATACTGAAGGCACAGTAATTACTGAAGACTCAGTAATGTACTGAATGCTCAGTATAAACCTGAATGTTCCGAGGCACTGAAAATATCTATCTGAAAGATGCAATACTGAGAAGATCGCGATTCCTTAGAAAAATAGATATTGCCCAAGACATTCAAATGCAGACAAAAGGAACTAAAACAAAGTGTTGTTAAGGTTATATCACTCAGAGATTGTAACCAGAAAGAGCCGTTGAGTTGTCTACCTTTAACTGGAGACAAAAGTCAAAAAGAGGAAGACAGCATTGTACCATACTGACACTGACAGCGACAGGTCACTGAAAAGATGTCAGAAGTACTAAGTTCCAGACTGCAAAAAGTAAAGACCGGCTACATGAAAGGCTAATGCCTAAAACGTGTTAGGGAGTGTCAAACCCTAAATATAGTCGTTTCTCACACACCATAAGAGGAAACTCACGAAGCTATCTCTCCAACGGAAAGTTTTTCAAGAGTGACCTTGGTGTATGCCTATAAATACTTGTGATCTTCTACATTGTAAGGTTACGGGAAATTTGTAAGCAACTCAAGAGCTCAAACTTATTATTGCAAGTTGAAGCACTCGAAAAACCAAGAATTTCCCAAGTGCTTTAAATCGAAGAGAGCTCATTCCACTAAGCCTAGCTTGATAAGATATATCCAAAGCTTAGTCGAGATATCCTAGCCTTTGAATTATTCTTTATTGTAAAGGATATCTCATCCTAGTTGGAAACCAACCAAGAAACCCCAAACCCTTTGAAAGGTATTTTGAGTGTGATTGTTGGTGAGATTGGAGTTGTAAAGAGTAAGTAAACTACATTGAGGTAGTCAGAAAGCTCTAGAGAAGAAGTGAGTAATCTATCTTGGATAGAAAGAAAGCTTGTGTGAGTTTTGAGTTAGTAAACTACAGGGTAGTCAGAAAGCTCAAAATTAGAAAGGTTAGTAAACTACAGAGGTAGTCAGAAAGCCTTAGGAAGTGTTTAGTGAATTTCTCTGAAGAGATCAGGGAGAGTGGACGTAGGAGCTTGAGTCTCTGAACCACTATAACTTGATGTGTTCTTTGCTTTCTGTTTTGCTTGATTTATCTGTTGCATTACTGTGTTTTGAAAGCATATTTTCACTGATATTTCAGTTGGAATCAATCCACTGAAAGTTGCATATAATTGAATCACAGTCTAATCACTATTCCATTCAAGGAAGGTTTTTCAGCAAAAGCTTAAAACGAGTATAAACTAAGGGCCAACCATTCCGCACATCTGAGTAGCTAGAACAGATAGTTACCAAACTGAACTTACTCTACTGAGGGTTCAGTAAGTTAGTTATCTGATCCAAGCAACTCAGGATCTCTGAAAACTCAGGACTCAGTTGGGATTATCTTAGGTATCTGAAAGCAGCTCAGGATCACTGTCTCAGTAGACTTTGACTCAGAGCGATTTGTGCTTCTCAGGACCAAATCATCAGTACAACCTGACCCAAGCTGACCTCAGTAAAAGAAAAGTTTTAAAATCACTGAACACGTGTATTCCCCCCCATACACGTGTAAGACTCGTTTGCACCGGGACCAACAGTAACGTAACCTGGAGGTACAATTCGAGGATGTTCCTGCATCACCAGGATGCAACCGAGGGCAACCCTGTCTCTTTTGACGTGAGGTAAGGGGATAACGAAAGCTTGAGAGAATTTCTGAACCATTTCAATGAGGCTGCTCTGGAAGTTCCTACAGCTACCCTAGAGGGCTGAGAAGCACGTCACTCTGGAGGAAATCGGGAAGGCCAAGAAGGTTAAGACTAAATCAACACACAATGATAAAAAGAAAGAATCAGATTCTAGAAGAGGCATGAATAAGAGTAAAACTGAGTCCAGGATGGAGACCAGGGCGAAGTCTACACGTACATATGCAGGCGGACCTCGACCCAGGTTTGAGAAATACACTCCCTTGAGGATCCAGCCGACAAAGGTTCTGGAGGTAGTAGGAGACCTCTCATAAATGAAATTTTCATGGTCTAGAGCGAGAGGACCATCGAAGCAGAAATTTGATAAGTTTTGTCGTTTTCATAACGATTATGATCATGATACTAACCAATATTTTCATTTGAAGGATGAGATTGAAAGGTTGATCCAGGTGGATCACTTGAAGGAGTTTGTTTACAGAGACGGAACTCTTGAGGGAGTAAGAGAATAGAGTGTTGGAGAATTATTTGCCAGGATCTATTCGGGATGAATATTTAAATACAAATTTAATTCTAACATTATTACTAGCATGAATTAATCCTATATTAATTCAAATAATAATTCAACAACAAATCATGCATATAAACAGTTCACATAAATCCTACGCATGCGGAATTGCTAACGGGTTTACGTGAACTAACCTCTCGGAGTGACAACCGTTGAGAAGATGGATCTCGTTCACACGAACACACCAAAAGACCTTCTCAAGTATTCCCTTATCCTTGTTCAACAATCCGGTGGTAGGAACTCGCGAACAATTTAACAAAAGGAAAAATAAAATTATGTTGCACCACCTTTGTGGATTTTTAATTTTTCCAACACATGGAATCGCACTTGGGGATGAAAAAATCACCCCCTATTTATAAGAGGGTGGTGGCCGATTTTTGCTAGGAAAAAAGGAAGAGAAAATCTCTTTCTTGATCTCCAAGAAATCTTGAATATATATCCCATATATTCTTTTCTCCTTAATTAAAATTTTCCATAAAAATCCCACTCTCTTATTGTTATGGTATTTTCGAAATTTTAGGATAAAGATTCGAAGGTTTGGATTTTCTTGAATTTATGAGATAAACTTGTATTCCAAGAATACATATCTTCCATAATATTTTTTCAAGAAAATTTTTCTTTCCCTTTATTTCTCATAATTTTCGAAATTTTCCCAACAAATAGCCAAGTGGGAGATTTCTTGAATTTAATGAGATAATCTTGTATCCCAAGAATACTTATCCTCATTCCATAACAAAATTCAAAGAAAATCTTTCTCCCTCTTTTATTTGTATTTTTCGAAAAATTGGAAAAAAATAAGCAACCATAATTTATTTTATTTTAAACACCTTTTTTCAGTTATTGGACATTATGCTTGGGCTACTTGAGGGGCCTTTAGGAGAATTAAGATTGGACCTTCTAATGGACTTCGAATATCTAATATTGAGCCACAATATTATTCAAGCCTAAATATTAATTAATCCCACTACATAATTAATATTGCACTATCCATCTTAACTCATATTACTGTTAATATGGCTCCCGGTTATTATTTTCCGTGTTTAAGATTATCTAGCCCATTAATTAATTCAAGCCACTGAAATAGCTTTCCATTAATTAATATCTTTTGTCCTTGGTCAAGGAACGGTTCAACATTATTATCCATACCGGAAACTAATTCCACTTGCAAGATTTGGATTGATAAATCTTATGAACCTCCCAAGGGGGCAAATCGAACAAGCGTACTTGCACACGATTCTTCGTATTAAATCTTAGCAATCGCATGTGACCAATAATATTGACCAAGATATAAAGTATTGAATCTCATTGATTCTCTACCCGTCATAAGTCAAAGAAATAATTATTAACCACACACGATCCTATTTAAGGGACGAAGATTAAGAAATAACGAACCACTGAGGTCTAATTCTTCATAATTCAGTGCTGAAGAATTTATCCTCCTGTAGGTCTTATTCAGTGCATCAGTCATGCACTAGTGTAATCTCTTGGTCAAGACAAGCCAATCTGAGTCTTACACTTCAACCTTTCACGATGGATTGTTCATATCCATCTAGGTCGTGAACAGCGTACTTTTAGTTACAAGGGACTGTTAATTTAATCTTCTGTGATCTGGTATCACTAAATTAACTACAATGTAACACGTACTATTTATTGAACAGTTATGCAGTAAGTATATGTAACATTCAATGATATTTAAAGCATCAGTGATAAATAATTTATTTCAGTAAATAAAACAGAAATTTAGTTTGGTTATACAAAGTAAAAGCATACTTTCCAGTTTAACCCCAACATGGAGTTGAATGCTAAATTACGACCTGTGGAGACATCTATATACGGTTTTACAGGAGGTGCTATCCAGCCCCTTCGTGAGATCACCTTGTAGCTGGAACTGGGTGAGCATCCTAGAAGGAGAGTCGTAATGGTGAATTTTCTAATTGTGCAAGCATCTGCACCGCACAATGTGATCTTTGGGAGGATGATGTTGAATACCTTTCGAGCAGTGGTATCCACTTACCACATGAAGATGAAATCTCTAATAGGAGAGGAAGATAGGACGAGCTGGAGAGGATGAAAGGAGACAATCCTGAATTAAAGAAAGAAAAGTTCTTTGAAGAGGGGGAGTCTGCAAAGATGCAGGCTGATGAGGAGCTGATGGTAATTGAGTTGTACCCAGGGAAGGTAGGATACACTGCAAGAATTGATATGCATATGAACGAAGGATTGACCAGAAAGCTGATTGAGGTCCTGAGGAGGAATACAAATATTTTTGCCTTCTCGAGGACATGACAGGGATTTCCCCGGATGTGGCTATGCATTACCACAATGTAAAGCCAGAAGCAAAACCAATGAAATAAAGATTGAGACATTTTTCGGACAGGAGAAAATTATTAGAGAATTGAGATTTAAAAAGCTCCAACAAAAGAGGATCCTCCTCGTAGAAGGAACTAGAGAATTGAAGGTCACGGGTCACCTGACCAGAAGATGCTGATATAAACATTCATTCATGGCACTATGCTTGAGATGCTCGTCCGTGAATGAGGGATAGTATGAGTGAAGAGAGATACATGAAGGATGCTACGCAGATTATATTGAGGGAGATACGTGGAGGACGTTGTGTAAACCATGTAGGTTTTCGGTCCAAAATGATAGAGATGCGAAAGAGTTAAAAATAACAAAGCCTAAGTAGGGCGTGTATGATACACTTTTTTTGTTTTTGTGTTTATTTTAATATCCTAGGACATGGTGTCCCACTGAATGTTGATAACTATTTCACCTTGATGTTTGAGGATAATAGATCAATGAGACAAACCATGAAGAGGAGAAGGCCTGGAGAGCGAACTCATATGAAGAGACTTGGAGATTGATATTGATTGGAGGAGGCTGAGAGTTGGAATATACAGAACCTTTAGAGATGGAGAAGAGAAGACCTGGAGAGCGGGCTCATATGAAGGGATTTGAAGATTGAGATTGATCGGAGGAGGCTGAGAGCTAGAATATACAAAACCTTTAGAGAGGTGGAAAGGAAAATGTCCAGAGAATGGGCTCAAATTGAAGAGATTTAGATATTGAGGTTGATCGAGGAAGGACAAGACAGAGGACTTCACGAAAGGAGGTCTGATGGAATACATAAAGCCTTGGGAGAGGTGAATGAAATCTTATTTGAGCCAATTACAAGGCCCCTTGGGCTCAGAGGTACTTACGCACTTTCTTTATATTGGTAGTTGCACATACGAGAAGAATTAGTTCAGGCATGTGTAAGGAATTTGAATTTTATTTATGCATGTTTGAGGGTATTGAGCTTTACAACTTTATACGTGAGATATGTGTTTAGTTTAAGAATCTTTCGAGTTTACAACTTTACACATGAGATATGTGTTTAGTTTGAGAATCTTTCGAGTTTACAACTATGTACATGAGATATATGTGTGGCTGGAGAACCTGGTTCATAGCTTCATACATGCAGTATGAGCTTAGTTTGAGAGTTTGGAGCTTATACTATTATGCATGAGATAGACGTTCCTTGGCGAGAAAATCGAGTTCTACGGAGTGCTTCGGGTTTAAATTAACCCATTTTTATATGATTTTAAGAAATGGCGCTCTTTGAGGGGTGTCGAATTGAAAAACCTTTTGAGTAAGGTCCTGAGTTAATAAGTCCCTCGAGGGACGTCACGCCTACTCTGAAACCTTTTATTGATGAGACTTGGAGAAGAAATACATTGAGTTGACGAAACAGACTGAATCAACCGGAATGGGGAATAACGGAAACAGTGACTTCGGAAGGAGGAGAGAAAAATTGCCTACCTAAGGGCAGAGAAGTACAAGAGTCAAATGAAGGTTGCATACAACAGGAAGGTGACTTGGTCCTTCGAAGGGCCAATGCCTTGAAGCACACTAGAAAATTGGAAGCTAATTGGGAAGGTCCCTACAAGGTTACGCAAGCCTTGAAGGGTGGAGCATACAGGCTGCAAGAGATGGAAGGGAGACAGATAGCTCGCCCTTGGAATGTGTGCAACTTGAAAAGATTCCTCGTTTGAGATAAGACTTGCATCCTCGAGGAAGCAGAGGGAATTGAGGCCCTTAACGGGTGTCGAACTAAGAAACCTTTTGACTAAGGTTATGAGAAACTAAGGCCCTCCAAGGGTGTCGAATTAAGGACACCTTTTGATTGAGGTCTTGAGAAATTCAGGCCCTTAAAGGGTGTCGAATTGAGAAGCCTTTTTACTAAGGCATTGAGAAACTAAGGCCCTCCACGAGTGTCGAATTAAGGAAACCTTTTGATTAAGGTCTTGATAAATTAAGGCCCTTAAAGGGTGTCGAATTGAGAAGCCTTCTTACTAAGGAATTGAGAAATTAAGGCCCTTAAAGGGTGTCGAATTGAGAAGCCTTTTTACTAAGGTATTGAGAAATTAAGGCCCTTAAAGGGTGTCGAATTGAGAAATCTTTTTATTAAGACATTGAGAAACTAAGGCCCTCCACGGGTGTCGAATTAAGGAAACATTTTGATTAAGGTCTAGATAAATTAAGGCCCTTAAAGGGTGTCGAATTGAGAAGCCTTCTTACTAAGGCATTGAGAAATTAAGGCCCTTAAAGGGTGTCAAATTGAGAAGCCTTTTTACTAAGGTATTGAGAAATTAAGGCCCTTAAAGGGTGTCGAATTGAGAAATCTTTTTATTAAGACATTGAGAAATTTAAGGCCCTTGACAGGTGTCGAATTGAGAAGCTTTTCTAATTAAGGTATGGATAAATTAAGGCCCTTCAAGGGTGTCGAATTGAAAAACCTTTTGACTAAGGTGCTGAGACAATAAGTCCTCATTGGACGTGGAGTTTATTTGAAAAAAAATAAAAAATCCCTTTTTATGATAAGATGCATTGAATTTTGAGAACTGCTCAGCTAAGAAAGGCAGAAGCAGTGACTCCGGAGAGAAAGGACCTCAGGAGACTCAGGAGACTGCCCAGAAGGAGGCAACATATCCAACTGTACGAGATCTCTTGGACTTAGAGGTATTCGTGTGAACCCTTTTTAAGTGCTTACTTAAAAACTCTTTACGAATTAAGATTGAGAAGCATGCTTGAACTAGAAAAGATTGAGCCCTATTGAAAACTTGAGATTTGATTGGATGCATATGAGAAATTGAAGGCATGTATATACTTAGTTTATGAATGAGAAATGTGTTTAGTTTGAGGAGATTGATTTCGTAACTTTATGCATGAGAAATGTATTTAGTTTGAGGAATTTGAGTTATGTTTACACATCAGAAGTGTGTTTAGAAAAAGGAGGGATAAAAATTTCCAGGGGGATAAAATTACCTCCCTCGAGGGAGGTAATCGATATAAGAAACATGAAGAGAATGATTTCCTCTCGAGAGTAAGGGGGAGTAGTTGATGGGGAATATTTATGTCGTTCAACGGGAAAGAGTCATGTGGATGTTTGACTACATATTAGAAGAATTAAAGAGTGGTCGCATAGGCTGAAGAGATAAAGAGATGAGTTGGGCTTGGAAGAGATGCCCAAGACCTTGATATCCGAGCAGACTTGAGAGGCCCTATACTAAGGGGCCTGGAGGAAAACGAGGCCCAATGAAGGGAAGCAAGCTGAGAAGATGGGCCCATGAAGATAATCTGGGCCCTAGAGACTAAAGATTTAGGGAGCTGAACCGAACTGGACTGTTAAATCTAAGAAGATTGGGCCCAGGGAAGCCGAACCCAAGACTGTGGACCTCGGTCCGAAAGATGCCTTAGTGGGCTTAAGGAGTAATAAGCCCATGGAATGAGAGATCAATCAAGATTGTTGAAAGAGAGGATACCAACGGTGGGGGAGTCCTGATCCGCGTGAATCAGGTAGCAAATTCAGGGAGTTAGTTCCGATATTCAGGGGATCTGGATACAGGATGCTGGAGGTTGCGAGAAAAGTGGAATTGGGGAATTATGATCTAAGACTCGTTTTAATGACCCGGAAAAGGGAGAAAAGAACATGGGAACGTGGGCCAACTCAAAAGGGAATGAAGATTAAGGCAAACCCACGATCTAAACATGGGGAGTGGGGGGAAATAGAGAAAAGTCCGGCTGGGGGGATTTAAATATTCCTTCCAGGTAGCACAAAACACACAATCACCTCATTTTACTTACTTACACTTGAATACTTTGAATTGAGCTTCTGAATACGATTTCACCTGAGATTAAGAATGATAACTGACTTGAGCGTCGGAGAGTCAGCGCCGGTGCCCCCTCCGGCGTGTTTTTCAGGTATTATCGTTCGTGGTGGAGAAATTTCCGAAGAGGAGATAATCAAACCTGGTCCTCCCTCGAGTCCAGATGTTTTCAGGTACCTACGTGGAGATTGGCTAGGTTCCTGCAGCCAAAGCTCGAACGATTTTTCAACATTCAACGTACGAATCCCCGTTAAATTACAGGTCATCTCTTGAGCACTTTTTTGCACATCAAGTATAAATTATTTTTATTGTATTGTTTTTATTAAACGATATTGATCCATAACATGATACTTCAGTGCATCTAAACCTCTGTCTTTTAATAAAATATTATTTTAAAATTACACATAACATGATACTTCAGTGCATCTAAACCTGTCTTTTAATAAAATATTATTTTAAAATTACACTTAAATTGAACTTGGAAATAGATGCATATAAATATGTGTAAAAAATTTGATAGATTATGATAAACATTTAATCTCATATTTCATTATTAATGAACAAATGTGGATTATATTACACAGTTAACATCAGTCATAAATCATAATACAATTATATAGTTTGAATCGGCGGCAGCCAATCGAGAAAAGTTACATGCATGACATGTTCCTTTATCTAACCCAACCAATCTCACATTACAATCAACAAACATTAATCTATTTTCCCTCCTTTGACATGTTCAAACATTTATTACACAAGAAACCGGCCCCAATTACCCTCCCACTATACTATACTATCCACAACTTGCCAAATTTTCTAATTTTTATTTTATTTCATTATATAACCTACATACAACCCCATACACTCCATTGACTACAAATATATCTACTTAAATATAAATATTTTCCCCACTCTTCCCAAAATGAAACAAAGAGATTTAGCACCCACCACAATTTATCACCATCACCAATATCACACACGAACACCAACCCCATTTCCTCCTCCCCTCCGCCACCGCGCCGCCGCCGCAATGGACCCGCCGGACTTCTCCTCTGGCCGGTCCCCGCGGCGGGAGCTCCAAGGCCCCCGCCCCGCGCCGCTCAAAGTCCGGAAAGACTCCCACAAGATCAGAAAACCCCCGATGGCGCCGCCGCAAGGCGGCGGTGGTGGCGGCCACCACCACCCCGCCCACGCGCCTCCGCGTCCGCCGGTCATAATATACACCGTCTCACCAAAAATAATCCATGCAAACCCTAACGAGTTCATGTCATTGGTCCAAAGGTTGACCGGCCCAAACCCCTCCTACACGCCGCCGCCCGCTTCCTCTTCCGCCGCCTTCGAAGGCGGATACAGCGGCGCGGTGTCTCCGGCGGCCCGTTTCGCGTCTATCGAGAAAACGAGATCGCCGGATGGGAGGAAACCACCCGCACGGGATGGTTTCGACCAGAATGATGGAATAGTAGATGGAATAGAGATCGGGACACGTGTCGAAAGATCAACGGGGCAATTCCCGGGGATTTTATCACCAAATCCAAACGCCCTCCCTCCAATTCCACCCAATTTTTTCTCACCCCCATCAATAACGGATAATAATAATCCATTAAATAATTTCTTCCATGATTTGAGCCCGGTGTTACATAGCAACCGAAATAATTATTTCGAAAATAATTTCATTATCCCAAGTCCTTCACCTTTTATTTCCCCCTATTTAACCACTCCTTCTCCCAACACATTAGATCTTTTCCATAGTTTATTTGATCTATGATCGTACAGAAACTTCAGGGAAGTAACTGTAGGAAAATTGCATGGATGGATGGATTGATTCTACTTGCGACCAGAAAGGGACTGAATTGGAAATTCAACCATTCTCGACCAAGTGGGAGCTTCTAATTAGGGGTATTTAATTTTTATTTAATTTTTTTTGGTTTTAGATTTCACTTTACAGTTGAAAATTAAATTTTGTGGGCCTTATGATGTATGGCTCAAATATTTGTTTTTAGTTTTTGTTATAGCCTCATCTCAATTTTTTTTAGTAATCATAGTTTATGATACCAATTCTTTTTGTTACGTAGTACGTGGTTGTAATTTCCAAACAAAAAATATTGATTTGTCGGTCTTTGTAGGAACAGATTGACCGATTTGTGAATAAATTTGAAATTCAAATAATAGAAAATTTATTGGAGATTGTTTGAATTGATATAGTGGATTCATATTGGCGTAATTTTATTTGGTGATTTTGGGTGATTTGAATATTTTTTTTCATCTCAAATTTGTTATTCAGGCAAACCATATATAGGGTTTTATCTGCCTAATATAATATATATATATATATATATATATACAAATAATTATAACGTCATATATATTAAAAATATATACGGTGACGATGAATACTATACACTCAGTCTTTTGGATGTTTGCATATATACAACTAATTTGACATTTTTTTTTGGTGTTTGCATTGTAGTCAATCATGAGTTGCTAAGTCAAAGTTGCAATAATTGGAAGAGGTAGGATTATATTCACAAAATTTGGTGTGTTTCATGTTTATATATGCATGTGGTTGATCTCTTCAACGGCCAGGAAAAATTAGCTGGAATTGATACTCAACTTGCTTTCTTGATAATAATAAAGGTACATCAGATTCATTTATGTATAAAGTATAATATATACATGTTCATTAATTGTGATTACACAACCATACCCTAAAGATTTTCATACATGCAAGAAAATATGTAATAGTGTGCGTCAATTAAATAACTGTCAATCGAACATAAAATAAAAAATTATCTACTAAATTTTTTCATGAGTTTTCCAATAAAAATAATATGGTTCTTAAATAGTGAGCTTGTTTACGATTTGTCTATAAATTTTAAAAATAAATTGCTTACGAAAAAACTACGCATTTGTAATGTCCGTAGGCAAACAAATTATCTACACAAGTAATTCCCTAAATTTACACAAGTAATTCCCTAAATTGCTTACGAACAAACTACGCATTAGTGAGGTTATCTACACAAGTAATTTATATTTATCCGTAGGCAATTATATTTGTAGTTTAGAAATAGCTTACAAATAAATTTACCTATGAATTGCATTTCCGTAAAGAAATTATTTGAAGGTAATGTGAGAAACGAAAGTACCAATATGATTAGAGAATTTTGTAGGTAAGGCGTAAGCAATCCTTGCTATTAAGGACATAATTTTTTTGCTAAAATTCCGCAGACATGTTCAAAAACTCCGTATACAATTCTCTATTTTCATGTAGTGATTTATTTTTTACATTTGGTATGTAATGTTATTGTTTAATACGCTGACATTAATAAAATAAACATATTAAAATAAAATACAAGATAAAAAATAAGAGTACTTGCACTAGAACATAATGATTTTGAGTCAAGCTGAAGGTTGTGCATATCCCTAATTCCTTTTTCTTTTATTGATGATGAAAATCAAATTTATGTACCATGTTAATTTGTTTATCCTAAATGCAGTCTAAGACCATTTACATAAAATTTTCAATTTAATAAATATATGTATTCTGGTTCATTGCGTCTCTGAAACCAAAACCTTTTTGGATGGATTATTATATATTGTTGGCGTTATTATCAAGTATTTATTTCGTCTATATAAACCGTGAGAAACTTGCATTCATATATATGTCTAATCAATAATTCAAACACCTTTTGTCCGGACAAATGAAAGTCAAAATTAAAATTTCCTTCAACATATTTATTATTGGGAGTGTTATATTATACCCTTTCTATTGTTTCGATTTGTTAATTGAATTTCATAGTAATTTATTTTTTCAGTATCAATCTTGCATAATATGATGTGAAATACATAATTAAAAGATGGATGTAGGTGTTAGCTAGGTTAATTAAGATCATTCAGATTTAATAAAATATGTTATACCATCTTTCCACCAAATAGACGGAGACGTGTGATTATCATATTTAATATTAATAATCAATTAGATTAAAAAAACTCAATCGCCACGTAGTTTCCCTTTGATTATTAATTAACTTGGGAAATTGATCTTCTTCAAACATACATTGCATCGAAACATAGTTCTCTTTTGGCTAATTGTTAAAGTCAATTATGTAACCAATCAGCCCCTCCCTAATTAACTAAGAAATACCACTAGTGAAAGAATCTACAGTTATTTTATACTATTATGATACGCAAATTATAATATGAGCGAAAGTCAAATACGTGACACATAGATCACTACAATTTTTAATCAAACAAGCGAGAGTAGTAAACAATCGGATATATATATATATATATACGGATTTGATATATATGCCAAAGTTTGTTAATACAAATTTATATGTCATGCCAACATGTCAGCGTCCACATATGCAATTATTTAATTAGTTTATTTAATTAATTCAATCTTCTCATTAATTATATAAACCTAAACCCTAAATTATGAACCCTAATCCATGAACCATTTGGGCCGGATGAACCATGAACCACTCGGGCCAGGTTCGGGTTTGGGTCGGGTTGAGTCCGGGTTGGGTAATTTTTTTAATATAATTAATAAAAATAATTATATAAACCTAAACCATAAACCAATAACCATTCGGGCCGGGTGAACCATGAACCACTCGGGCCGGGTTCGGGTTCGGATCGGGTTGAGTCCGGGACTGGTAAAGAAATTTAATATAATTAATGAAATTGGGTAAAATATGAAATATATATAAATGAAAAGATTGAATTAATTAAAGAAACTAATTAAATAATGATAGGACCTTGCATATATGCATGGCCGCCACATGTTGAAAAGATATAAGTTTGTCCATTGCAAGATATGATCAAATTCATATATATATATATGACATTTTATGGTCGCAGTATATATCTAAAAAGGCAGTGAATTGGTTTGCAAGTATTATGTTATCTTGCACTTTCTCCGTCCACAAATTTTATGCACATTTGTCTTATTCGTCTGTTCATTAATTTTATGCATACTTCGTTCTACTTTATCTACTTTAATTAATCTTTTTCTTAAAATCCATGTTAAAAACATCAAGCATAAAATTGGTGGACGGAGGAGGGAGTATTTCAATTATCATAAATATATCGACGTGCATATTAATTCATAATACTCCCTCTGTCCCAATTATATAGGTTTATTTTCCTTTTATGAATGTCCCAAATATATAGGCTTGTTTCTACACAAAGTAATTTTTTCTAATTAATTTACTAATATAATCTTATGCATTAATTATATTGGAAACTATAACAATCACTAAATAGGAGTATAATAGAAATTTGATTTATTTAATTTACTTTTTCAATTCAATTTCTTAATATGTATGAAAAGTCAAATAAGTCTATATATTTGGGACGGAGGGAGTACTAGTTTTTAATACACATGAAATTTTAACACCATAAAAAATAAGGAATTTGTACGAAATTTTATTTTCTTTAAATTTGGCCATTCTTTAAGATCACGCATGTCCCATTTCCACCCAGTATAACGTGCAACTCAAGTGTATTTTCTAAATATATAATTTTTTCATCGAAATGTTCAACTTATTTTAAATTAAATAAATTAAACGTTTCGATAAAATAAATTGTAAGTTTAAAAAATGTACTTGAATTGCACTGTACACAGATACACAACTTGTCATTTTTTGAATTTTTTGAGAATACTGAATGTAAATGATATTGAAGTTAATATTTAATGACCCATCTTTTATGAATTTGATATCCAATTTTGAATATTAAGGCATAGTCTTACCATTCATTATACATTTTTCCCAAAACAAATTACCAAATACCTCTGAAAAATTACTCCGTCAATTTTTTTACACTTGATTATTTATTCATTAATATAATATTATCGCCTTGAATACGCGCTGAAGGAAAAGTCGGCAAGCGGTAAACATCGTTCAACATGAAATCACAACCTGTGCTGACGTCTCGCTGGCCTAAGCATGATGTCATCATCTTTTTTGTCTCGTTATAAGTTTGCGTAGTATTAACTTACTCCCTCTGTCTCAAACTTGTTTTCCAGTTTACTATCATACTCTTCCTCTTGTGAGCGATTTTTGTATTAGTAAATGAAATAATTAGCTGACATGGTAAGAATGGGTATGATAGATGAGTCTCTTATCTATCATACCCTTCCTTTAAAATTAATTTATCATTTCAATTATTATACATAAATCGCTCGCAATAACATGTGCAAACAGTAAACAGGAAAACGAGTCTAGGACGAAGGGAGTATTATTTAAGGCCAAGTCTTGAATACTCACTCATAGTCTTGTCTCGTTATAAATTTGAACTGTGCACTCATAGTGCATTTTAGAAATATACAATTTATTTTTACTGAATTGTATAATTATTAATATGAAAAAATAATTGCACGGTTCAGTATAAACAAGTTGAATCTTTCAGTATAACAAATTGCATATTTCTTAAATACACTATAAGCAATACGTAGATTATAATACTATTAATTTATAACATTTTATAGTAATTAGTAACTAGTCGTAGAACATTGCCAAACTCTAGCCCATATTTACAATCCACACTTTACAAGCTTGAAATAAATAACGAGAAAGTTTGATATTTAACATGACTAATATGAGAAATAATAAATTTTGTAGATTCTAGTCAATATGAATGGATCAATTTAGGTTACTGTTGGAGATAACCTAACACGTTTCATTTGTAAGATACTACAACAGATGTGTTTGCTAAAGTAACTTCCAAGCTCCAACTAAAATTCTTCAATATTGTTTAAAATAAGGTGTAATAAAACCAAATGAAAAAGTTAAGTTACAATTTTTATGCTCAAGTGGGACAAAACATAAACCGATGCAATTATGACAGAAAAGATTAAGCCGTGGAATTAAAACAGTACTTATACTTGACATCAGATTATGTGTTCTTCTTTATATGATTCGAGATCAAGGATGAGATGATGTCATGCAAAAAGAATGGAAAATGAACATGTGTGTTTGGTGTAACTATGTAAGTGACTGGAATCAATAATTAGTTATTTATTTCACCATTTTATGAGAATCCTCACTCTTCATTTATGTTGCACGGGTGACGGGACGTGTATAGGGATGATACAATACAGGTGCGAGGATACAAATTTTCAAAAAAAAAAATAAAATTAAGGCATGATTTGACAAGAATACATATATTTATTTATTTATATTTTATTTTATATAACACCTATAAATATATATAAATATTAAAAATTTATAAATTAAATGTATGTAATTCAAATTTTTCTCTCGCACGTTATATAAGCATATTCAATAATTTAATTTAATTAAATAACAAAATATCAATTAAAATACTAGCAATTTAATACATAAATCATTAATAGTGGATTAAATTTAAAATGAACGTCGCATTATCAATTTAAATTACATTGCATAATAAATTTCAGATGAAATAACATATCTAGTGCTTAATAATATGACCATGTCTAATCGTTAATAGGATTCACACATCGAATTCGCGAATCCATTAAATTATTTTATTTTATTATTTACGGATTCGCTAAGTGACAGTTGGATTCGAAAATTGCACCTCTTTTAGGTGGAGGGTGCAAATAAAACACTGCATTGTGGTGTTTTTAGAAAAAAAATCATGCTTCATAGCTCCTCACCATTTTGAGAGAGGAAAGAAACACATAGAAAAAATCAAACCCTTCCCCATTTCCATTTCCATTTCCAAGCACCCCATGCTTATATTGGGAGGAATAGGAATAGGTATAAGTGTAAAAGCAGTGTAGAATCAAGGTGTTTAACACACACAGCAAACATGCCGGTCAACCAACATCTACCATCCAAAACAAAAAAGTAAACAATGTTTCACATACACCAGATCCTAATCGCCGTCGATTTTGGATTTGCAACCACAATCCTCTCAACCAAAACAAGTTGAATAGTTAAAGGCAAAACAAACATAATCAGTAACTATGTCATAAATCTTGCAACAGTGCTCAAGTTTCCCAGTTTCACAGGTACAAGCCCTAAGATAGATGATTAGTTCCAAAATAGACTACTTTCAGACATGTACATATTAAGTTTGTTAGAAACTACATTTTTTTCATTTTCTCCGCCATTCAAAAGGGCGTTGTATCTATACTGACTATCGAATGCATCATTCCAGATGTAAGAACAAAGATTACCGTAATATAAAAGGTTAAGCATGTGAACCACAGCTCGGAGGACTCCCACCAGCTTTTGTCGAGGGAATTTTAGCCACTGATTGGCATTGTGATAGTGGTTTTTTCTTTCCCCTAAATACTCCCCATATATAGTGCTTACCCTTAAATCCTGCAAGGCTATTTATTATGAGTTGTTTGTTTCTACTAGGGATTATATCATTTTTGGAACCTAAAATTTATTTTTTCCCAGTTTTCATTCTCGTCTTTCACTCACTCACTATCAAATTTGATCCTGAAAGTACGTGTTTACTCCCACCGTTAACTGACGAAATCAACTATTTGGGGGTGCTAAATGTAATTCATTAAACGTTTTTTAGTTGAATGTATTATTAAATAAATAAAATAGTTTCAAAAAAGTTTTAAAATTTACATTAACACTCCCAAATAGTTAATTTCTCCAGTCAATGGACGGTTAACTAACGGTGGGAGCAAACATGTACTTTCAGGACCATATTTTGATAATGAGTGAATGTGGACCAAAACTGGAAAAAGGTAAGTTTTAGGTACCAAAAATGATATTATCCCTTTCTACAAGAATTTATAGTGCAATCTATATGAACCCAAACTTACTCCAGTAGCGCAGTGGCAATTCAGTCGAATTAAAGATCAGGAGCTCAGCATTCTGCACAACCGCTTTCAAACCGAGGTCTTCCTTTATCATTTTATCAACCAAGATGTCAAAATCTTGTTCACTTCCATGAGAAATTACAAAAGATAATGTGAGAGCATATAAATTTGTAAGTCAACAAATAAATAAACAGGGAAAGAGAAATTGGTACCTTATCTTTGATGGAAAGAAATAGAGTGCAATATTAGCACTTGGTTCTGATTTCTGGAAACTTTTAGGCCATATCTCGGATTTTGGAAGCATTTCAAACTGAAGCATAGGTTCAAATTGTTTAGCCGCCTCGAACACTCTTAAGCATGCTTTGCTCGAAGCATGAGCAGCAACTTCATCAAGATTATCGTATTTCTTGTTCAAAATACTGAAACATCCCCTGTCATTAGTATAAAGCTAATTAAATATAATCATACTAGTGTAATGCTGTACCATATTATTAATTAGCAAAGTCTTATATAACCCAGATTTGCCATGCCAACTGGTTTGCATTTTGTGTATTTTTAAACAGTATTAGTTCTTTCATTAGGTATTAGTTTGATAGTATTAGTTGTTTCATTAAAAGGTACTAGTATTTGTTCTACTATAAAGTGAGAGTTATGAAACAGTTGCACGGTAAAACTGTATGCATATTAATTTCTTACCTCCAAATTGGCATGAAAACTGGTTCAGCAGCTAATACAATTTCATCCATATCTACTTTCCTTTCATCGATGCTGATGTCAGCACACTGATTTCCTAATTCGAGTCCTTTATCTTTCGAAATAAGCATAGACAAATCAACAGTTTTCTCCTTCTTCGAACTTCTTTCAGGCCCATCAGCTGAAACGACGGGATGCTCCAGTGATCCAGGATCGTTATCCGAAACGAAAGGTTGACCAGAGACTTTATTTTCTTTCACTTTAGAAGGTACTGTAGAATCAGTTGCTGATCTGGGGCTCACAGTGGGGTCAACTTCCATGCTTTCCTCATGATATTGCTCGGTTGATGCCTTACCAAGTTTATGCTGGTTGTCGCATACAATTAAATTTAACTTTTTCGTCTTCCGCTTCTTCTTCTTCTTTTTAATTGTTTTAGTTTGGACCCTTTTGCCCTCAATCTTGTGGGAAGAAGAGTTGTGTTCATCATTCTTCCCTTCTAATTGCATAATAGTAGACTGATTGGCTGATTTACCACAATCAATCGAGTGAAGCTTTGCCGGAGCATCATACAATTGCTCGGGCCCATCTTTACAAATTGGCTCATCTGTTTCGGTTTTAACTACCACTAAATCATTTTCCTTGATTCCACTTCTGGTTAACCCGTTAATATTTTTCAACACTTCACTATGAGAAGGACTATAATCACCCTTACGGGCAGGAAATTGACTTTTCAATATCTCTGCACAGTCATCACAAACCCAACGAACATATTCATCTGGTGTCTTTGGGAGTACATCAAGACAGTAGCTGAAATAACAGAATATCAAGTCAATCAGAAACACGCACCACCTACACCAAGTTACAGCAAAAATACTTATTGTACAGAATAAGAAAATAGCAAGAATCAAAATAGTAGCACACGGTAACTTTAGAAAAAGACAAAGTCTTATGTAAACTAGCTTTACCATGCAACTGGTTTGCATTTGGTGTTTATTTTTAAACAATATTAGTTGTTTCATTGAAAGGTATTGTTTTATTAAATAGTATTAGTTGTTTTACTATAAAGTATTAGTTGCAAACTAGTTTCACAGTAAAACTGTTTTACTTAAGACCAAATCTTAGAACAAAGGAGCAAGACTTAAAGTGTATATATGGACTTACATAATAGAGTGTATATATGGACTTATATAATAACGGTTAGACCATAACAAAACAGGCAGATGCTTCTTGTCCAATCACCATACTATTCTAAATTAAGATCAATCAGAAGGAACGGATGTTTGATAATTTTTTAGAACTCCAAATCAATAATTTTACTCCAAAAACAGTCTTTTATATTCAATGTATACCATGTACTGAGAGAGAGAGAGGAGAGAGAGAGAGAGAGAAGAATGCCATCAGAAAATAGAAAGAGAAGAGATAGCCTGAATGGGAAAAGAGAAAGTTACAACCATTCGTAGTATGTGCCTTACCGATGCAAAGCAAAATCGAGACATCTGACACAGTGTACGAAAGCATTATTGAATCCTTTATCCCCACACTGCAGACATATAGTGTCCTCCTGCATATTGATTTATACGATGGTAAATGATAATATTAACCAGTTAACATAACGAGTTTCTTGGGATTTCATCAAGCCAAGCTCAAATGAATCTTTTGAAAATGAATCTTTTGAAGCAGATAATATAATTAGAAGCAATCAACTAAAGTTTCCTAACATATGGTAATAGAATTGTCCACCAATATGTTCATCCAACAATAAACTATTTTACCAAATATATCACCTTTTCATAGGTTGCACTTGGATTGAAAGATTTAAGCAAGAGATTCATATCCATTGAAGTTGCTTAGATAGGTTCAATGTTGCAATGAATTTTGATATGCTATGTTCTCATTCAAAGTTATTTTTAAAGTGATTATGGTGGGTGCATAACTCAACTTTAGCAACGTTCATATTCGAGTCCCCCACTAGTTGTGACTCAAACAAAATTAGAAAAAATAGAAATGATTTTGGTGGGTCTAAAAATCAACTTCATATGGAGTTATTAGAAACCTTTCGCTAAAATCCTCTTATCAAACTCTTGAATCCAAACAAAAATGTAAATGCTAAAGGAAATGCGTATACAATGATCAAGCGATAAAAGTATATTAGAATAACTACATGATCAAAGCCAAAAACCATACATGCCCCTGATATCTATGACCTCGCCAATTATTTTAACAACCGAAATCTCCATGTTTCGTGATATTTATAATACAATAAAAATAAAACCATGACTTATGCACATCCTTGTGTGCAAAAGAAGGAAAGTTAAAATAAGCATTTAATATTCATTCTTTAAGTGCACTTTGGTTCCTTATTATCAAAGCAAATCCCTCAGCAAAGACAAATAAAAGGTCAAAGCAAAAAGAAAACAGAGATTAAGTGATAAAATTCAATTTAGTGTGACCAGCAATCAAGCTAAAAGACAAACATATCTATGGCCGTTATTTAAGAGCGTCTCCAATTATACCGGAACCCGATTTCCAACTCTCGGCATCCAAAAGAACACATGACTAAAAAACATCCACGTGTGCAGAAGCATGAAAAATCATGTTTTCATAAACATCGATATCCATACTTTAATCGCATTATTGTTTCTGTCCCATAAACTACACAAATTAGTTTCATTTTCTTTTCCTCAAAAACAAGAAAAATGAAATGCGATAATAATGAGAAAAAAAGAAAAGTATACCATACCTTACACATTGTATAATCAACATGTAAACTTTTTGATTGCTTACACTAAATTAGTTTGCATTTTGCAATGGAAAAATTAAAGAGTCTTCCAAAGATTTTTGCCAACATATCCAAAACCGTAATAGACAAAAAATTAATACCCACTGGACCGATCGTTATACACTTGTGCCGACAATAAAAACTTCAATGGACAGCAAAACTCTAGCCAGTTTTTTATTTGAGATGATAAGAAACAAAATTACAGTTAATGTCCCAACTGATTGTACACCAGCCCATGCGTGAAAAACAATTTATTCCATTAGTAGCTGAGCTAATTATTCAGGCAAGTTAAAGCACAGATAACCCCCTAACCCCCACCCTGAACACATACAGATTTTGCTTCACTAATTCATTTGCTTAATTTGGGTCCCCAAGACATAAGATTACAATAATACGTTCAGAAATTGCAGAAAGGCCAAAACCAATGCAAAAGCACACATCAAATTGCAAAATGTGAAATTACGTTGAAGTCCAGAACAGGAATAATAAAGAAATAAGATGTAAACGCTGTAGATACCTCAGAATAATCCGAAAGAAAATCTACTCTCACTTTCAGAGGCGCCCACATTTATAGGTTCAGAATGCACATCATTGAATTGAAACAATTGCGAAGAAGTGTACCGTACCATCAATTCATGAACCCCGGAGACGATGAACCGCTATGACGAGAACTGAAGTTTGAGTTTTAAGGTCGATTCGTTAACTGAAGAAGAAGAAGAACCGATCTGAATGTTGCAGATGAAAATTGGGGAACGCAAACACAAGGGTTTTACTCCTAATCCTAAAATAGGATTAAAATCGAAACAAAAAGGAAAGGAAAGAAGAATACCCTAATTAGTTGCTACTATAATTTTCATAACTGGATTTCTAAGAGTATGGTTAATGCCAAAAATTTTATTTATTTTTTTGATTCAATGCCAGGATTTATTTAGGAAAGTGTAAATTAAACAAAAAAAGTTAGTCCAAAAAACTAGACGACCCTGATTAACATTTGGATGGACCCCTTACGCTTAGCACAATTGATATTCATCAATTGAACAAATTATATATTGTTGAGTAAAAATCACTAGATCAAACTAATATATTTTTAATAAAAGTATTAATATTATTTGAAAATACATTTGAGTTATATTGCGCAATCGATGCATAGAGCTTTTTATTTAAAAACGAACAGCTCGAGAGCTCGTCTCACCTAATCAAGAATCGAACTCGGCTCGTTTATATCGATGAACGAGTCAAGCTCAAGCTCGTGAATGTACTAACTAGCAAACTAAAGCTCGACTCGTTAGACTCTATTTTTTTTAAAAAAAATGCAATTACATTAGATTCTGCTCAATTTACAATTTTTATATTTTTAATCTTAAAATAATAATTTTCAATTAAATATTAATACTTTGGCAAATTTTAATATGCAATATTTCACAGATCTAAACGCCGTGAAATATGACCCACATGACAGAATGAAAAGCAAATAAATACAGAGTTAAAAATTTGTGGATCATGTGTGCGTCGAATCGGATCAAACAGATTTTTCAATTAAATTCACGCAAAGGCAGAACAACAAACTCGCTTCGAGATTTGTGTTACAATAAGGTCAAACATGTGTTACTGCGAGTATATATATATATATATATATATATATATATATATATATATATATATATATATATATATATATATATTACTGTAAGAAAAGATTCGTAAAACATGGTTTGTGGATCAGAAGGAGAAGCGCATAAACACAAAGGAAGATATTCGCGGATCTGTGCAGGTCGAACTGGATCAAACAAATTTTTCTATAAAATTCGTGCAAAGGGAAAATAGCAAAACTCGCTTCGAGTGACAAACATGTGTTATTATAAGTATATGTGTCTGTTATGTATTGTAAGAACAAAAAACACATACTTGTTTTTACAATACACATGTTTGTCTGTAAGATATTGAAAGTTGTGTTATTATACACACATAAATGTGTTACTGTAAAGAAAAATGTTTGCTTCCCCTATGTTTGTTATTCCTTATGAAAGTGATCATTTCCTTAAGTATTTGCATAACCACCATATTACATCATTGAATTAGTAAAAACACATCATTTATTCATTATCACGTAGTTACATATACCTTATGACTGTGATCAGTTGCCCCTTAAGTATAGACCCTAACCACCATATTACATCATTGAATTAGTAAAAATACATCATTTATTCATTATCACGTAGTTACATATAATTGTTTTTATAGTAACACATAGTCATATACTTGTCTTTATAGTAACACAGATTGGGAGCGAGCTTTACTAGTTTGCCTAAGTGCGAATTTTTAGGGAAATCCCGCTTGACCCAATTTGACCCTCGAATTTTTAGGGTATAATGCTGATCAAGTTTAGTGGGTTAAAAAAATATATTAAAATGAGTGAAATAAGTAAATAGTCCAAGTTTATAGTATGAAACTTATTCATGGGGACTAACTCTTGATAAATTTATTGGGTACAAGCGAATACATAGATAATGAAACTGAAACAAGAATTCAAGGCATAATTGTTTTACTATTTATTAATTAAGGAACAAATTTGTTTGATTTTATAAAATTAATGAGTGTTTAATTTAAAATAGTTAAGAGGCTAATTTGAACCGGGTTAATTTTAAAAAAGGAGAGTTTAATTTAACAAAAAAATAACTCAAAAACTAATGTGTATTTTTATTTTTTGACAGGAAAAAAATAATTTGTAGTATTAGGTATAAAAGTGAAGGGTATATTTGTACCTTTGAAGGATCTATGGACTGATGTTGATGGTCGTACACAGAGAATCTCAACAGTGTTTTTACGGAATTGTTATTTCGGTACATTTGACTATTGTTGGTTTGGTTGAATTATTAATATCTTTGAAAGTGAACTTATAATATAAAATTTATAATTCAGTGTCCATGAATATAAGTTGATTGGTGCAATAATTACTCATAATTGACATACTTCCACAGCTCTATTTATTTGAATTATGAGTAGGTCTTGTGTGAAATATTGCACATTATTGTTATGTGCAACACCACATAACTAAGGCAAAAAAGACTAAAATTCACGGGTCATGTGGCAGGGCGGGCGGCGCGGGCAGGCCATTTGACTATTTAACAATTACATTTCGTGCAAGGATATTTTTATCAAAAATTGTTGTAGCCTAATGTTTCTGGTTTATTTTTAGTGTAATTGGTCGCATGTTCAATTCTTATTGAGTACATAATTTTTTTTTCAAGTTATTTTTATGTGTTACTACATGAACAAAAAGTGTTAAGCTATGAAGAAAAACGTGTTACCACATAAATAAAACCAGTACAAGCGCGAAAAGAAATTCACAGTCCAAAATTGCAGATTTAAAGAAGAACTTGATGTGTTACTACATGAACAAAAGAGTGTTACCATATGAACAAAATAATGTTACTACATGAACAAAAACCACTACAAGCGCAAAAAAAAATCTTTAATCCAAATTTTTTTTTCAAGTTATTTTTGTGTGTTACTACATGAACAAAAATCAGTACAAACGCGAAAATAAATTCTCAATCCAAAATTACAGATTTAAAGAACTACTTAATGTGTTACTACATGTACAAAAGAGGGTTACCCTATGAACAAAAGAGTGTTACTACATGAACAAAAATCAGTACAAACGTGAAAAATAAATTCTCAGTCCAAAATTATAGATTTAAAGAACAGCGTGAGAAGGGTGCAGAAGGATCTGAAAGACTGCTTCACAAAATCGTAGGAAAAAAACGAATGACCTGTAAATTTGTGATAATGAGAAAATTGAAGAAATCAGGAAGAATATGGAAGAGAAAGAGAAAAAGAAGAATAAGAAAAGAAGAGGAAAAATCTAGAGACACACTATCATCAAAATCAACGGAGATCTGGTCGCGTTTGTTGCTACGCGAGAAGAGGAAGGAGAAGAACTCTTCCAGCGTCTGTGACTACGCGAGAAGAAGAAGGAAGCCCTTGAACCGCCAACAATCTGCTCTAACCCGGCCCAGCAATATGACCCACGAAAAAAAAAATTGCACATATCACTTGTATGCAATATTGTATATAAGTTTTTATGTTGAAGAGTATTATATGTACTATTTTTGCTAAAATTTGCTAATTACACTTAAAATTAGAAAGATAATGGTTTGGAAGTAAAATTGGGATTATTGGAAACAAAACATGCATCAATTATTTATTGAAGTCGGTCAACAGAATGTATCGAGAAAGATGATAAAAAACGAGATTAATCGAACAAGTAAAGTACAAGAAGATAAGAAAAATAGAATGAGATGGGCCTAATAAACTCGCAACATTTGAAAGCCCATTAATAATTTAGTTTCGGCCCATTTTAGATCAATTAGCGAAGGCCAATTAGATACTTTTTTTTCTTTTGTTGCCCATAGGCTACACATTGTCAAGCCGGTGCTTCACCACTCTATAATGTATACATAAATCACACATGAAAAAATAAAAATTATTCAACAAATCACTATATTCTCAGTCCATGTGTTAAAGATTCGATAGAACCAGGGGTGGATGCACCTTAACGGTATGGGGGCCTTGGCCCCTCCCAACTTTTGCTATACATAGTACTAGTTTTATATGTATTGTTTTAATTCTGCAAATACATGGTCATTAGCTACTAATCAACTCGGCCCATACCTTTGTCACTTGTTATCAATATATTTGCTCAATATATTTTATTGTTAGCTCCATCTATAATATCTTATTTTTTATTTTTCATGTTGCTTAAGGTTAATTGAAATTTTGTAATGAAAAACATACAATTTGTTGCACTGAAACATTCGACTTGTTATACTGAAATGTGCAATTATATTTTACATATGAACATAGTTTGTATATTTCAGTGTATCAAGTTGAATATTTCAGTGCAACAATTTATTTGTTTCTAAAATACATTATGTAGGGCACGATATATACATTAATATAATATGAAAAATGGAAACAGAAAAATCAAATCGTGTATAGAAGAATGTTAATTGAGATGCATTTAAATGTCAGAAAATCTAATAATTTATATATCCTTTATACGAAGTTCATATATTTTTCTTCCTTAATACTTTCATCTTTTGCGTTGAGTATCCCCCTGTGTTCTTTGGAAACAGATTCCCTCCTTCACAACACTGTGTTGTACAGTGGGGGATCCACTTCCCTTTTAGTGCATGCTCCCCCTTCCCTTTTAGTGCATGCTATGTTAAGGGAGCTTAAAGTTAAGTACTTATTCACAGAAATAAATAACACAAAAAATTTCTATGCTTGAATGACAGAATTCGGAAACATCTAAAATGTTATGTATTTCTCCTTACGGATGATGATTCCTATTAAAAATAATATATCAATAATTGTATTTGGAATAAGTTAAATGTCAAATTCATTCTCAATCTATTTCAATATACCAATCATGAGTTTGACAAAATTAATCCAGTTTCCATCCCTATTCAATAGTCCCCCAAACTGTTAAGAGTTGGTATGCTGTGAAACTTGTTCACCGCGAAACTGGTTTTTATTTTTACAGACATACACTTTAGTAATATAAGTCACACACTTTAGTAATATAAGTCACACACTTCAGTTATCACTACGACACTCTTTGCTATAATATAAGTCACACTCTTCACTTTTATGAGTAATACTCTTTATAGTAAAAAGTCACACACTTTACAGTAAAAAGTCACACACTTTAGTAATATAAATCACACTCCTTAACCAGTTTCACCGTAAAACTTGTTCACACTATACTTTGCCAACTGTTAAATGAAAAGATCAAAAGTGGGTCATAAAATAACGTAATAAAACGTAAATTATACAGTCATCTCCAAGATATATATGCAATCCATTCTGATGATGAAAATTCACAAAAGACTCGGACACAATATACTGTCAAGTCATATTGCCTAAACTTGGTAGCAAAATATTAGATAGATCTCATTTAATACAACAAGTTGGCCGAAATGATCGAACCTGCTAAGGAATCGACGCTAACTGCCTCCCCAGTGATTGAACTTCGCAATGCATTTTTCGCAGTGTATCGTTTTTCTCCTCTATCAATTTTTGAAGTCTCCCTTTCAGACTTGAATTAGAGATTTCGTCAAGAGTTTCTTGGAGGATCTCTGACTTTTGTGCTTCCATCAATGCCGTCCTGCCCGTCCCTGTCAACACAACAGAATCATTCATGAAAAAAATTTGTACGCATCAGTTGCACCGTGCAACTCACGTGTATTTTTAAATGGTATCAGTTGTTTTACTAAAAAGTATTTGTTGGATAATGATACTTGTTTTCACTGAAAAATATCAGTTCATTTACTAAAGATTGATAGTTGTGTACAGTTGCAGCATGCACCGATGTATAAGAGTGTTACTCTATTTTTATAGGAGGGATAGATATATCACCTCACCTTGTAATTCACTTCTGGTGGGCTCCATGGATACATTCTTGTGTTTTTTCTTTTTTGCTATGGCTGCAATCGAACTTTTGATTTCAGGGGGTACATTAGGGCAACCTTCCAACTGAGTTATAGGATCACCTCCAGCCAAATGTGCCTTCAGTCGAGCAATTCCTCCAAATCTTGAAATATAACCGCAATACTTGCATTTTGTTGCCTGTCCCATTTCATCCAAGAGTGTAGCATGTTCCCATGTATTATCTACTGGCTTTTTCCTCTTAGAAGGTCTGGGAGAAGCTGCTATTTCCAGAGTAACAAAAAAAAATAAAATTAATGGATGCATTGTTTTCTCATATATAATCTGCACTATATATATATATGGTAAAAACTTCTATACACCAGTTGCACAACATAACTGACAATTTTGACTCAATTTTGATCCATTTTAAAACTGAAATATACAAAGAGAAATATTAGTTCATATAATAGAAAGGTATTAGTTCATACAAAAGAAAGCATTAGTTTGTAGGCTGAACAGTATAAGTACTTTTTCAATATACATACTTTTCATCATACGATGAACTAATACTTTTCAACCTCTTTTCTCTATGATTCGCGAAAGTATATAAAAAACAGTTTGGTTGAGAATTTTGTCAAAATTGAACCAATTGCAAGGTGTATATGATATCATGTAGATAATGGCGAAGGCTTACCATGAGACTTTCCTATCCAAGCAGCAGAAGAGTTTTTGGCCCATTCATTAAACCACTGTTCCATGACTCTTTTAACATCCAGTGATACCCGAGGGCAACCCTGCAACTGCATTTGAGGACACCCTCCACCTAAATGAGCCTTTAAACGTGAAATTCCTCCATATTGAGAAACAAAACCACAATGTTTGCACTGTGTCTTTTGCCTAATCGGATCCAATGGATTTGCATGTTTCCAAGCATCATCTAGCCGCCTTCCCCTTGTCTCCGGCCGCATGCCATCTCCTGCAACCATGCATTCCCAACCCAAGATAAAAGGAAGCCGACTTGATCAGGAATATGAATTATCACACGACCAAAGTCTAGTCAATTAAATAATATTTTCCTTGTTTACAATAAATAAAAAAGGTATCTAAACCATAGGAAGAATACTCAACAATTTTCATCAACAACCAAAAGTGGAAGTAACACAATTGCAGAAACCATGCATACCTTGGGATTTTTTCGTCTTAGATGTTGTCAAATTTCTCATCCACCCAGATACTAATACCTTAGTTTGATCCTCAGTAAGCATTTTTGAATCTCCACTCAAATGTGTATCACGTGGGATTCCCTCAGGTAAAGATTCACTGTTAAAATCTATTGACTTTGCATGTTCTGAAGCAACATATCCTGCCGAATCTGCTCATGCCCATCAAATTCCCAACAACATAAATAAATAAAAAAGTAAATGCAAATAAATAAGTATGGAGTGATTAGATCTTCACAATTAGAGTGTCCATCCTATCTAATAATCTAAGTAAGAAATGATCTACAAAACCTTCGTTTTCTCATGGCCAGAGAGTTCTTTAGTACTTCTTCAATTTGATTTTCTACAATTATCACAAGTACAATATACTGGTTTTTCCTCCATCTACATTGCCTTTTCCTCTGGGGCTATCATTTACTACTCTATTGTATGCTAAAATAATCATTTTAATTGTAGCATCTGGAAAAAGCAACTGACTCTAATGTGAAAGATTAAGTTAAACATTCGGTTCTTACTAAATAAAGGACACTCCCACAGAACCTCCTGACAATTGTTTTTGCAGTCCAAACATTATAATAAGCGCATATACAGCATTGTATCTAACTTAAGGCATACCTTTCATTTCCTTTGTCCAAAGAGCTCTCGTGTTTTTCAGCCATTCACCAAACCACACAACCATGACTTTTCTTACATCAGGGGGAACCTTATCACAACCTGGTAAGCTGATTCCGGGGCTGCCTCCCCCCAAATGCGCCTTGAGGCGTGAAATGCCACCATGTGAAGAAACAAAACCACAATAATTGCACTCTGCCTTCTGTCTTGATGCATTCAACGGCTTGGCATGTTCCCATGCAATATCTAAACGTCTGCCCCTTCTATCAGCTTTAGAAGCTTGTGATACTATCTCCACAAAGCAAAATTAAGAAAGAAGCAACATTAGACAGTCAAAATACCCGTTGGCTCTTGGTAAAGTTAAGTAATTTAGTAAAATGGTATACGTTATGAATTTAAATAAGCAATAAGAATGTCAAGCAAGACCATCAAGTGCTTTAGAGTGTACATTTTTGCAGTCCTATTAACCAACATGGCAATAAGAAATGTATGAGAAGTGAGAAGTAACATGTGTATGCATAATGAGTGATAGAATCACAATAGCTCCTGTAAGTATTTATAATGTGTTTCATCGTTATTATATGACACATTATGTTAGAAAGCACGATATTTAATGGACTCCACAATTTTATTTTTTTATTTTAGGGTCAATCACAAAAGCCACTACAAAAAATTAGGAAGGCGGGGAGTGGGGGCGGGGAAGGGCCGATGGGGGAACCATCTAAGTCATTTTGAAGCATTAAAAAAAGCCTTTTAAGTTTCTTCGCATTTTACATATTAATTTGGCCATTTTGCATGAGTAGTTTTAGAAAGCAAATAAACAATGTTTGTTCCAAACAATGTCAGATATATAAGCTCAACTGAACCAAAACACGAAACTTAAGCATCCATTCCCAAGAAGTTAATGATAAATGATTCTACTTCTGAGATGAATTACCTTAATTTTGATTTTTTTAAACATCTAAAATTAATAATGAATGAAGTAAATTTTTTGACTAGCTTCCTTTATATGAGGACTTACAAGAACTGTTGTCACTGGAAATTGTTTTTCCACTCCCCTTTCCCTTAGGGCTACTGTGATTGCCTGAATTTAGAGATAAACTCTGGCTCGCTTTAACGTTTTGAACATGAGAAGCAGCAGGTCCAGTCTGTTGACCCCTGAAAACTCCCCAGAAATAAGGTTTCCCATAGAATCCTGCAAATTAAGAGGACCAGAGGGATGACTTTGAGAAATGGCAATGTGAAACCAAGCTAAAAGGCATAATTCTTTGTATACAAAGAGTCTGGGACTCACTGTGAAAGTTCTGTGGCAGTTGGAGAGAAGTAAATATTAGGAGTTCAGTTTCTCCAATCATTGATTTAAGGGCAAAGTCAGCATTGATTGTATGAGTCAGCAGATTATCAAGAACATCTTCATCTCTGCGAAAGCACTCAGAAAGTAAATAGGGGAAGCAAAAAGGGGAATTAGAAAAAAGTGATATATAAGTAATTTGTTTTCCCACCTTCTTTCAGGAAAGAACAAGAGGGCAGCATCATGTTCGGTAGGTGGTGAACTCTCGAAGGATGCGGGCCATACATCAAGACGATGAATCATTTCCAAGTGTAATGATGCAGGCATTGCACTTGCTACCTCCAACACTTTTGAACGTGCATTCTTTGAGACATGAGCAGATATATTGATGTCCAAATTCAGACTGGGGATATAGAATCTTCCTCTGCTCAAAAGAAACCAGTTGTCAGCCGTGATATGTCAAGAACAACCCGGTTCTAACTCTATTCATCAATTCTCAAGAACACACACTAATTTTGTTGATTCTAAGAATATCTGGAGAAGAGATAAACTCAACAACATTGATTCAGAAGAATAACGTAGAAAGAGATACTGAGATAAAACTCTCATTTTTTCATTAATAAAAATCAACTCCCTATTAACAAGGTAGAACCTGTCGATTTATAAAAGGCAAAGTCTTGAGTAAACCAATTTTACCGTGCAACTGGTTTACATTTTGTGTCTATTCTTTACCAGTATTAGTTGTTTAATTAAAATGTATTAGTTGATTTACTATAATGCCATAGTTGCAAACCAGGTGCAAAGTAAAATTGTTTTTCACAAGACCAACTCTTTATAAATTATAATATGAACCGACTTAGTGAACAAGAACCATAAATAAAATCTTGAATATAACAAATCAAATCTTAAATATAAATATCTAAATCTAATCAAAACATTAAAATTATAATATTGATCTTCATCAATATGTCCATCGGGTGGTTACTCAGCAACAACACAAATTTGAGTGACAAGGAGGAAGTTCATGATACCTCCATGCTGGACCTTGAACTGGTTGTACCAATGCACCCGAATCATATACCATGTCCTTCTGCTGATCCTTCATTGCTGCATTCTGGAATTCCATAGAACAAGATTTTATTTTAGCTTTTAAAAAAATAAATTTGTAAGACAATGATGAATTTCCCAGCATTAACAAAATTTCCTGATATTCTCTGAAGTTAAATGTTTCCAACTGAATACAATTACAGCTTTATATTGCATGTCATAAGATGCAAGCATATAAAACAACAGCCTATGACTTAACTACAGAATACACATGAAGAAGGGAGCCCTACAACCACATTCCTGAAATTGGGCAAACGATAACCTCATTACAGGCGCATCAAAGACAAAAAAAGAAAAAGAAAAATTAAAAGTCATACTTTCGAGTTGTTCAATATCACCAAAACCAATGCCAAAACCACAATATATGTATCTGTATTTTAAGTTTAAACGACTGTCGACTCTGCAATCATGAAATTTTTTGGACACTTTATATGCAACAAATTCTCTACTAGTTTCTGTTTTTCTCATCTTTCTTATATTTCTTTCTTTCTGAGCATCTATCCATGAAACTGACCCTGTGAAGAACCAGTATCACATTCAGCAACAGAGCAATAATCCTATTGCATTGAAGCCAATCATTTATATACGATTAACCTAAACCTTCTGCAGAAAATGAAAATTTTCTCAGTCTTGAGTTCACCAAATATACAGGCACAATCAAAAATTGTAAATTATCCTCATTAAATTTACAAAACGACCTAAGATTTTGGCATTGCTGAACTAAAATCGTCAGCTGTCAACTAAGTCAACTGAAGAAGCGAACTGCCGCAATATACAAAAAAAATAGCATCCAAAACCGGAAGACACGTTATTCGCCTAAAACCACTTCATAACGAAAATTACTCAAACGCTGAAAAAATTGAAGATAAAATCAAAATCGCAAGTCCTTTAGCTTTAGTAATATTACAATCGAAGAGAAAAACGATTACCGATGAAATAGAACCTCGAAACATGATCAAGCATTTAGATCAAAAGGATTTGGAAGATCAAACACGTTCTCTTCCGTATAATTTTCGATTTTCTGTTGCTGATTTCACTCCGGCGCCGGGATTTGGGGGCGATGCTTCAGTCGAGAGAGAGAACGCAAGAGTGAGAATGTCAAATTTCAGTTTAGCCCCCTAAATTTTATATAATCATTATTTAGTCCTATTTTCTACAGAAACACTGGGAAAAAGGAAAAGTGAAAAAAGAAAAAAGGGGAAAACTTTTTACTTTATTCAAAACTACCAAACGAAGCACCGGAAACAATTGACGTCTTGTTATAATAAAAAACTAATAATTAATTAATTAAAGTGAAAAACTATTTAGGTTATTTTTCAGTTGACTTCAATTTCATTTTATAGGGTTTAAGTAAAAGATCCCACAAATGACTTTTAGTCTCTGATTGATTTTCAAAACATATGACAAAAAGCCCTTATGATTTTTCGAAATAGTCATGGAAAGATTACGCAATTTAATTTATTTTATTTATTTTCAATATATTTTTTTAAACCACTAAACTTGACTCATATATATTATATTATGAATAGAGTCAAATATTATAAATTAAAAAAAAATTTATAGTTTGAATCATGTCTATAAATTTTTATAAAAGTATAATATGGGAATATTATCAAAAAGTTAAATTTTAAGGTAAATATCAACAGAGTACTCGATTTGACTAGAATAACAATTTTAAAAGAGAGCGAGAGGTGAATGAAAGGAGGAGGAGAGAGAGACGGTTGAAATTTTATCATTTACTATTAGATAATAACTAAAATTTAAAAATGTTGTTTTGAAAAAAAAAAAGTAAAAAATATAATTTGATCATATGTCAAGTAAAAAGACAAACTTATATATGTTTCACCAACATGTGATCTTACATACGCATCTGAGTCTCCACCATTATTTAATTAATTCAATATTCTCATTTATATATATTCCATACTTTACTTAATTTCATTAATTATTAATTTTTTTTACTCGATCTGGACTCAACCCGGCCCGAGTGGTTCATGGTTCACCCGACCCGAATGGTTCATGATTTAGGATTCATAGTTTAGTGTTTAGGTTTATATAATTAAATTTTTTTATGCGATCCGGACCCTACCTGACCCGAACCCGAACCCAGCCCGAATGGTTCATGGTTCACCCTGCCCGAATGTTCATGGTTTAGGGTTTATAGTTTAGGGTTCAGATTTATATAATTAATGAGAAGATTGAATTAATTAAAAAAATTAATTAAATGATGGTGGAACTTTTTCAGATACGCATATGTGCCACATGTTAATGAACATATAAGTTTTTCAATTCAATTGCAAGATATGATCAAATCAGTAAATATATATACTTCATCAACAAGACAACAACTCCAGGTTCTTAACCAGAAAAAATTAGTGCTATTAATTGTCAGATAATTATTAATAATGCAATTCAATCCAAATTTATCACCGAACTAATAGTTAATAATTCATATAGCTTGATAATATAAATGCCTATATATAAGTCTGCGAGGGGGCTTACACTCCAAATAAATTAAAACCTATATAGCCAGTGTATTATTCAGACCACACATATATTAGTAATTTCGATTTCAATTCTTACTTAATAAATTCTTATTTGCCTATTAAAAAAAAGGTAATTTTGATTTCAGACAAATCCAACTTGAAAGTGGAGAGCATGATATGAGTATCAAATTTGCATAAAGCAACAAAGTATATAATTAATTAAGACTTAAACCACTGATTAGTAGTATAGTACTACTTTGTTTAGATTCCACTAATTAAAAAGTAGTAAATCCCATGTAGCCATAACCATATGTCTACAAATTATTTTATGATATTTGATTTTGACCAATCAATACTAGGACACGCACAAAAGCTGAAATTTGAGGTCATAGTGGCAACCTATGTTATTAATTTATAAATTTATTTACCTATATGATAATTTATAAATGCATAAATGTTAATTATTCATGGCCTATATGATATTTACTGGTCCTCACTTGCCATCATTCTCAAAATATAGCTAGTGTATTATTTTGTCTGTTGCAGAATGGAAAAGAAAAAATGTATGCACTTATATATACAATACATTTGTGGCTTTGTACAATATATTTTGTAACAAAATTGAAGATGTTATGTTGAGTTAGTAGATGAATATTCAAGTGCTCACTTCTCAGTATCTGTCATTAGTTAATTACCATGGTGCCCCTGCACATGATCTTCGATTTCGAAAGCTTCAGATTTTTTTTCAGGTAAACATAACGATATTAAATCGAGTTTTTTTTTTTTTTTTTAAAGTTTCATGTAGAATTTAATTATCCTGTTACTGAAAATTAGTGAATTTGTGACAGAAAACGTCGCGAAAGGCATCCAAAACTGTTGTGGAATGAGGTTTTTTGACAAGGTGAATTGTTATAAATCCTGTTTCTGAATTTTTGTTCTAGTCAATTTGTATTTTGTAATTTCTTTATTGTTGTTTAATTTGCTTCTTTTTAAAGTTTTATTATCTGTTTTTTTTTTTTTGTTAATTGAATAGAGATTCAAACGTATTCATATATAGCATGGGAAGAATCAAGATTCACGGTTTTGCTGCTGGTGATCAATCAAGAATATTGGGGAGTATGCTCCTATTTTTAATGTAAAATTTTCAGGTTTTAAATTTATTCAGCCGCCTCAGCTACTTCCAGTTATTTCATTTTTCTACATTCTATGGCGAGTTTTTTGCACTTTTGATCTCATAGGACACACCATATTTTCAAACGAGTCCCAAGTCTGGCAGAACCAGTCCCAAACTTTCAGAATTGGTCCCACCGTGATGGAAACCGTTAACTTCACTTGCAGACTTGGTCTCAAACGTTATGCAACACATTTAATACACAATTAACCCTTAACCACCATTCAACAACTTGCAGTTTTTGTCTCATATGTTATCCAACATAATTAATACAAATTTAACACTAACCAATTTTTAACCACTTGCAGATTTGGTCCCATATGATCAAAAAAAATTACTTTAACTTGTTCCTCCCTAGAGCAGGCTGAACCTGCTGCAAATCAGTAGGCATACCAGCCTCCAACACCATACCAGAAATCAGAAAAACTAGCACACAAGCCATTAGCATTCAGACCAATCAACCTCTGGTTCGGGACAGCAGAACCAACAACCTGCTGCTGTCCATCATGAGCCACACCAAGCCTCATTTTATCAGCAACAAATGAACCATCCCCCCAGTGTGAAACAACAAAGTCATTGTAACTAGAAGGAAACAAATCAGTAGCACCTTGCAGTGAGAAACCAGCAGGAACAATTGATTGCTTACCAACAACAGTTCTAGCATTACCAGAAATCCCAGAAAAACAAGCCCTACCTGAATTCCCATGATAACCAGCCCCCAATTTCAAATTCAGATTAGCATCAGGCGTCTTAGCCAAACCAGAACCAACAGTCCCCAAATCCAAGGTCAGAGTATCAGGTGCAACATCAATATTTTCAAGCAATTCATAAATTGAGCAAGAAGTCCCAACATCATACCCCACAACAGAATTCACAGCAACATTCACAGGCAAAAAGACAGAGTTCAGTGTTTTACCAGATTTTGCAACAGAAGCCCCCAAAGCCCGCGTCAATTGAGCACCACCAGCAGATGGATTCGCCTCCAAGAGTGTCGGAAATTGATTCACTCCGCTCGCGTTAACACCAGTCGCCGCAAGCGCGGGCGGTGGCGCAAGAATCGCCGGGTCGAGTCGAGTTCCCGTATGTAAAGCATATGGAATCGTCGATTGAGGGTTGGAGGAAGTCTGAATTGGCGTCGCAATTAGAGAGGCGGGGTCGCGCACCAAGGATTTCACGAAATTCGAATCGTCGAGTCGAGCCTGAGGGTCGCGTTGTATTGAAGCTACGACTCTGGGGTCTGAAAGTCGTGAAATAATTAGGCCCAAGGCCGAAGATAGCTCGTGCGAAGCCATAGGCAGAAGCGCCGGAGCGGCGCCCACCGTTAAGCGGCGGCTGAGTGGAGAAGATGACCAGATTCAAGGGTTTCGCCGGAAATTTCGACGGATTGAGTGAGTGTGTCTTTTACTGTGTGTGTAAACTTAAATCGTGTGTTTTATGTTTATGGGTAAGATTAATTAGTTAAGAGAGTTTAAAAGTTAAGATAAATTAATTAAATGTTAAACATTGCTCCAGCGTGAGAAATTGGGATCGACTTTGCAAGTTTTATAAAATTTGGGACCAAGTTTGCAATTTTTCAAATGTTTGGGACTAGTTTAACAGACTTGAGACTCATTTGAAAATTTGATGTGTCCTATGGGATCAAAAATGCAAAAAACTCATTCTATGACTATTTAAATATGTCAAGAATCAAGCATTCCTCAAAAATAAATAAATATACTAGTTAATAAACCGTTTTAGACCGATTATTACTGGTGAGTGGTGGATGATTTTGTTGGGTATTAAGATAATATCAAAGCAAGTATAACAATCACTAAAATAGATTATAGACCTATCACACAAGCAAATTAGCACGTGGCAAACTGATCAGCCTAAACATGTGGTCCTAATGGCATAATAATGACCGAAGCCTATTTGGCAAAATATAGGGTAAATAACTTTTACGGTGAAATTAATTAATAAGTGTAACTTATATTATTAAAGAATATAATTTTTTAATATAAAGGGTGTGACTTTTTATTATAAAGAGTATTATTCATAAAAGTGAAGGATGTGACTTATATTATAGCAAATGGTAGGGTATCGTAGTGATAAATATTGGGTGTGACTTATATTACTAAAGAGTATGCTTGTAAAAAAAAAAAAAGTTTTACAGTGAACAAGTTCATAGCATACCAACTCGAGTTGTTTAGTACAATATGTTTTAAAATTTGTAAATATAGAATAATATATTTTAAAATCCTATAAATGTTAGACAATCGATCCCGAACAAATTCAAATTTCACGTGACATTTCAGCCCGATTTAAATTTATTCATGCTCAAATGTTCTACATTTACATATTTTAAAACATATTGATTTATATTTACATATTTTAAAATACATTATCCTATATTTTCAAGTTCGTAAAATTATTATCCGTAAAACATAACCTCCAAATTACTGTTCTACAAAAACATTTTTCCCATAACAAACTTATGGTACATTTTGAAAAATTAATGTTATTTAAGAATAACAAAATAAAAATCAATTACATGATAAAAGTCAGTGTTTTCATAACCGAACCGGTGATCGAACCGGAGAGATCACCGGTCAGCGGTTCAACCGATCGGACCGGTTCAACCGGCTGTTCAATCGTTTAAATGATTTATGTGTATTTTTTTTAAATTTTTTTATACTTTACTATATTTTTAAATGACTAATTCATCATGGACTTATAATATAAATATTTAAATTTAATTAATCAAACTTGAACCATAAAAATAATATAAACGTGAAAAGATTTGTACCACATCGAATAAGTATTAGAAGAAATGTAAAATGAAGTTATATAAAAGAGAGAGGAGATAGATTTTATGAATCTCCTATCCCACATCGAATAAGTATTAAAAAAATGTGAGATGGAGTAATATAAAAGGTGGATCTCCCATCCCACATTGAATAATTATTAAGAAAGATGTGAGATGGAGTAATATAAAAGGGAGTGAAGGTGGATCTAAATTCTACCTAAACTTTTTATCCCACATTGAATAAGTACTAAAAATATGTGAGATATAAAATAATATAAAAGGGGTGGGGGTCTAGATCCTTACTCACATGAAAGACTAGTAAAAAATTGATTGGTATTATAAATAATAATTTTTTAACCTAAATAATAATCAGTTTAAAATTTTATTAAAAAAAAACCGATTTTGGCCGGTTCTGGCCGGTTTAACCTATAAACCGGTTCTTAGGGGGTGTTCGGACCGGTTCTGGGTCCGGTTCAACCGGTTGAACCGGCCGGTCCGGTCCAATTGTGAAATCATTGATAAAAGTAATATTTTTACGATATAAAAATATTAAAAAAGAATGAATTTATTTACGTTCATCCCATTACCTAATCTTGTTAGACCATCTCCAATAGCGTCAATTCAGTACCACTCTTTATACAGTCAGCATCATATATCCAACAGTTTGCACTACTTTTTGCACTAAAATAGAATATTATATAAAGATTCTTTATTAAATGATTTTTTTATTATTATGTATAATTATTTATAATTATAATATAAATAATAAAGTAATGATTTTTTATATTTAAAATTTTGACTAAATTTAGAAAATATGTATCCTCATAAATATTCGTGCAAATTAGAATTAAAAATTCATCATAATATTTCAAGGAAAATTAAATTACAATGGAAATTTAAATTACGACTAAAATTTAAATTACAACAAAAATATAAATAATGAAACATAGGTGAAATTTATAATGTAAAAAAAAATAGGTGAAATTTATAATGTTAAAAAAAATAGGTGAAATTTATAATGTTAAAAAAATTGAATTACTAATGTTCCATAATATTACATAAGTAAAAAGAATGCACTACCAACAAATTATAAAATTAAATTAAAGAATTAAAATATATATATATATATATATGGATATAGCGCTACTCTAAAGCATCACTATATTTGGTGTTGGATTGATCTAATATAGAGCAAAACTCTATCATAGTGTCACTTTAAAGTATCTGCTGGAGAGGGTAGCATAGCCCAAAACTCTACTCTGGCGCATTGCTGGAGATGCTCTTATACACAGAAACCACAGCACACAATTAAATGTTGCAACGTTTAAAAACAAGAAGTTTTATCAATTCAAGCCTGAAAGATGGTAAATCTATCAATTTAAGGACTGGAAGATTTTTTCTATCGATTCAAGGTCTGGAAAATATAAAACTGTCAATCCAGGGCCTGAAAAATAGAAACCATCAATCCGAGGCTTATAAATTTTCAGGCCATGTTTGACACTAAAACCCTAAACCCTGAACACTAAACCCTAACCCAACGATGAACCCTAAACCTTGAACAATGAACCCTAAACCCCCCTAAATCGTAAATCTTGAACCGTAAACCTTAAAAAAAAAACATGAAATAGGGATATGAAATATAAGTATCAAACATGACCTTAAAATGTGTGAGCCTCAAATTGATAGTTTTTATCTTTCAGACCCTGAATCGATAGTTTTCTATCTTTTAGGCATTGAATCAATAGGAAAAATCTTTAAGGCCATAAATTGATAATTTTGTCATCTTTCATGCCCTAAATTGACATTTTTCCTTAAGAAAATAAATTACAAGTATGAGCAATAATCATAGACAAATGTTGTTTCTAAATTAAGGATGTAAGTGAGTCAAGCCAGCTCGCAAGCTACTCGTGTTTGCCTAGTTAAAAGATTGAAATCGACTCGAGCATAATCGAGTTGAGTCGAGTTTGAGCTACTCGAGTAGCTATGGAATTTAAGTCCGAACTCATAAATACTCAGCTCGAGTGGCTCACGAGTCAAATTGAGCTTACACAATAATTACTAAATATATATACTTATATTTAATAATATATTTTATAATTAATTTTAAAAAATAAGGTAATTGAGGCGAGGTCAAGCCTATCGAGTTCCTTGTCGAGCCGAGTTCGAGCTTAAAAATTTGGGCTCGACCGAGTTCGAGTTGAGTTTCGAGTATTCTACTCGAGTCGAGTTCGAGCTCAGCATTACTCGACTCGGATCGTTATCACACCCCTATTCCAAATTATGCAAAAGCGTCAAGAATAAGAAGAAAAAATTGCATTACAACAAATACAATAGAATCATCTTACTCGTCCAAAAATAAGCAAAAGACAACAAAACAGTACATCAAAACAACAGGAAAAGAAGTTCACTTAACTCCACACAACAAGAACCCTAATCCGTCACTACTATTCACACGCCAGTTTCGTATCGAAGCTGCTCAGGCAGATAGCAAAGGCCTGAAACGCAGACAACGGGTAACGATAATCCATCGTAAACATATCCTTACCCACCTTACCAAACTGCAGTATAATCTTATCTTGATCGGGCTGGGCCTGGTTCTGTTGGGCCGGGCCCGGTTGGGTCCCAGCGATGAGCTGGAAATTCTTAACAGAAGCAACGGTCACCCTCCCTCGAAAATTGAGGCACCAGCACTGCAACTGCTCATGCCACCTGGGCGCCTTGTTTTTCAGAACCAAAGGTCGATCCTTCTCACCACCATTTTCTCCGCCTCCATCATGTGGGCCCAACATCTCGGAGAATCTAGCGCTGCTGAATTCGGCTGAGCTGGCGATCGATTTGGAGAAGGAGATGCTCCGGAAGGAATCTTCGAGCGGGCGGGAGAGGAGCTCGGGCTGGCCCGGGACGGTCCCACCAGGCTCGAGCGAGGAGATGGGGATTGAGTGCATAGTGCAGTGCATCCTGCGCGGGCCCCGCGTGCCGAGCACGTTGAGCTCATATGAGACCTGGGCGATGCTGAAACTTCCGGAAGGGACTTTTGGGGAAACTTTTTTCGAGTAGAATCGACGGCTGGTTCGACCGGGTGGGGAGATATCGGAATTGTTGTATGGTGGCTGTGTGTCATAAATTATGAACTTAGTGCCGAGAAAGTTGGACCTGGTCGAAAGTGAAAGCAGATGAAGTTAATTGTACAAGACGATAGATTAAAGCAATCTCAGTTACATAATCAAAGACAGCTGAATGGTAGGCTGTCAGCTTCTTATAAATGAGAAGACAGAACACGAAACAATAAGTGAACAAAGCTTTTCTTAATACGAAATCGGCTTTTCCATAGTATCGTATACCAAACATCAGAGGCTCTAGAAAGATATTCTAGGACAGCACAAATAAGAAATGAGTTCATGATACAGAAACAGAGAGAAGCCCATGTATTCATCGTTCAGAAACATCTAACTAAAATCTTCATCCACCATATCCATGAAATAATAGTACATATTTTATTCTAATTAAATCCCTTTTTCTAGAGCATGAAACCTTCCGTTTAGAATACCACTTCGGCATACCAGTTGCACCGTAATTTTGAGCAAAATATTTCAAACAAGCTGTTCTTTTATATTCTATCACAAATCATAGAAAAAACCGGTTATCAGTTCATATGATGAAGAGTATTAGTTATATAACGAAAAGTACTAATACTGTTCAGCCTACAAACTAACATTTTCTTGTATGAATTAATATTGTTCTTCATATTAACATAATGAAACAATACTTCTGATTATATATTTCATCATTTAATAAGAGTGAGCCAAACTTTGGTCAAAATTGAGTCAAAATTGCACCAGTTGCATCTTGCAAAGATGCAACTGGTATGTAGAAGTTTTTGCCTTTTATTTTAATGGATTCTTACCAAGGCTGAGAAGCTAATATAATAAAGTGAAACAAGAGAATGTGGTTTGTGGGATAAACTCACCTCACTTTCCCGATATAACTGCTGCTTGACCTTGATATATTATCAGCATCCATTGAGATTACATACTCTGTACAAGTGGTTCGGCGAATCCGTTTCGCAGAAAGAAGAAACTTACCATTCTCAACAAGCAACGCTGCATAATGTAGGTAAATAAATAAATTAGCCAAGTAATTTAAGCAAATCAAAAGTCAAAACCATCACGTAAAAGCAACTTGACTTAAACTGATCAGCTCTAGGGACTAAGCATAAAAATCCTCTCATTATGTATCCTCTTAGATCAATAAACAACTGGGGTTTCTATAACAATTTATAGAATCACCCTATAACTAAAGATCAGAACCACCACAGTTTCAATTTACTGTGGAAAGCTTAGAGCGGTTAAAAATGCATGCCGTCAGGATGGCTACAATTGGTATAAATTCACTTATCTAACTAGAAGATACGAAAACAGGTATGTCGACTACTGTATCCAGGCAGAATAAAAAATTGCCATGAAGCCCATGACATGTCAACATGACAACAATGCTTATCCAAAAGATTAGTACACAATTTTCATATACTCCCTACCATATCAAAATTAACAGACTACCTCTCTAAGATTCTATTACCCAGTTTTTTGCCAAAGAAGCAAATAACAAATACAATAGGTACAGCTTCACTTAAAGCAACAAAACAAATGAGACATGACTGATCTATCCAGCTTACTTTAATACAACTACGAATCAAAAGCAGCAATAGGTTCATTTTCAGCAATTTATACAGTTTCTATTACATAAAGGACAGTGTCCACCATTGCAAATACTGATTGCAAGTAACAAATTAATAAGAAACACTTTATTACCAGGGTTTAGGCACAGGAACAGATGGTAAGTCAACTTAGACTTGTCTCTCTTTATGAAACATTGGATGGCTCCATCTCGAAACCCTGGCTGCAAAACCGAGAAACACAGTGTGCTTTCAGCAAAGTGTTGAACTTAGGTCATCCAAGTCCATCATCAAGTGAATTACTGAGGGGGTGCTTGGTTCAAAATTCTTCAATGACAATAAAAGATGACTAATTCACCTTCGTCATACTTCGTACGGGGTAATAACACTCAAAATAAGTTACTCAAACTACCTAACCATTTCTCCTCAATCGTTCCACTATTCCTCGATCAAGAATCTTTTTTTCTATTTATTTTTTACAAGATTGCAGCAACGATGACAATGTCACCATCATTCTCATTTTAATCCAACTATTCAATGATTCTCATTATCATTTCCATTGAAGAATTTGAACCAAGTGCCCCCCCACTTCATAATCGTAATCAGCAAAAGGTTATATTAACAAGATAAAGAAAACTAACCTGTTTGAGAGATATTGGAAAAGTCAATTTCCCACAAAATTGAGGGCACTGAACAATTTCTTTGCACATCTCCCTCCATGACCTACACACAGCAGCACAGGCAACTATGTGCTTTCTTGAAGGCCATGTACTCTCACTTTCTTCCAACCTCTGAATCACATCACGCAGTAATTCAGGTGGAAGGCCAGCCCAGCAACTGCTCTGGACAACTTCAGGTTGATCGTGCAACTCATGAACAGCACCGTGGGACTTCCCACGGTAGTTACTGTGGAGCCTCAAATCAAAGCTCCGTCTCAATAAGCTTCCAATACTATCCCTTAAGTCATGAGCTAGACTACGGAATGGCATCTAATTCACTAGTTTGTTATGGATTTTTCACACTTTTCTGCATTTTGAGCGCATATTCACTATTCAGACGATTATTAACAAGTGTTTACATCCAAATTGTAGTTAAAACACTTTAGAAGTTGAACAAATGTCTTTGGTAACAAACCCTTTTCAAATCTTAACAGGTAAGGAAAAAAAGGAGGAAGAGGAAAAGCACAAAGCAAGAAAAGAAGATTCCCCAAAAGAAGTACCTCACATGGAGACACAAAGCAGATCAAACAACATTTATTAATCAATGACCAGTTTCCCGCTAATTTAACTATTTGTAGAAAAAAAAATTGCCTCTTTATTTTGGAGCTTGAAGGAAAGATCTTTATTTACTTAATGAAGTTTTTTCACCAATTTCAAACGACAAATTCTACATCTCCACAAAACCAACATTTCAAAATTCTCTAAAAAACAATTGGGTTTCAGTGTATAAAATATCATAAAAACGAACAGACCATCACAAAATTCACAGTAGAAATCACAGAAAAAGAACTCAAATCTCGATTTATAAAACAAACTGCAATTCAATTTCAAGGACAAAACAAAGAAACACGAAATTACTGCTCCAATTTGTTAATTCACTCCAACCCCATTACAAATTAGGGCAAAATGCAACCATTAAGCAGATTAAACGGCCCAACAAACAAATCCGAAGCACCCATCTAACTATTCGAGTAAAAAAAAAAAATCCCCATTTCACAATTCCAAATGCGCACACAAAAGAGCATGTACATCAGTATATAAATTAATTAGAAATATTTACCATTAACACAAGACGACTCAAATTCAGAGCGCAGAAGCGAAATTGGCAGAAATTAAACCCTTGCTATTTTCGCCCATGGATGATTGTTGCAGTTTGCATCTGTAGAAATCACTGGATCCTTGGTTCCTTGAGATTAAAACACACGGTTTTCGGCCATGGTGTATGTGTCTGCGGGAGCGCGTCTCTCTCTCTCTCTACCAGTTTCTCTCTCTAGAAAAATAGGGAAAGTCTATCCCGCCCACTTGTTCGTGTCGAGTTCCACACACACTTAAATCCGCGTCACGGGCTTTTCCTTTATTTAAATAAATATGAAATATGAGTATTTAATGCAAATTACTGGAAGCAAGATTTCTACATTGTGGTTTTTAATTAATTTCTGTTTTTATTCAAATATAGGGGGAATTTTTATTTTTTCTTTACGTCTGAAGGTAATTTGCTTCTTTCTTAATTTGTACAATCGGATTTTGGATATATATCCCTTTTTTAGTAATCAATTGATCCCTTAATTTAACGTTACACATGCTTTATCTTTATTCGTAGATCATGTTTGGTTTATCGCTTTCAAAATTGTATGTTATGAATATAAATAGTGGGTTATATTAGTATAAATTATGGGAACACTTGTTAGAGAAAAATAAAATTTACATAATAATGAAATAGGATTGAATGGAAAATAGAAGCTAGTATAATTGTTCATTTATATAATTAAATAAATTTATACTCTCTCCGTCCCGCGATAACGTGCACCCCTATCCGAGCACATAAACTAAAAAAACTTGTTTTATTGGTATTATTTAAATCAATTATAATGATATTGTGAGTCTGTAAGTTTTTTAGTGTTTTGTCATTTTAAAAAATGTGCACGTTATTGCGGAACATACTAAAAAGGAAATTGTACACGTTATTGCAGGACGGAGAGAGTATTAGAGTCTTATATATATCAGGTGCACTGTGCACTTTATAGTGTATTTTAGAATCATCCAATTATTAATATACAACTTGTTTATATTGAACCGTGCAATTATTAATATGAGAATTAACAAGTTGTATATTTTAATACAACAAATTACATGATTTTCGGTGCACCTGGTCCAAATAAGACCCACTTGTAAACCATTGAGTTCCAAATTTAGAAGTCAAATATTAACCATTGGTATACATGTTATATATTCTCTCCTATTCAAAAAAATGAAATATATTTTTTATGTCAAAATTAATTTTAATTAATAATATTAAATATAATAATAATTATTATTATGCTGGGAAATGATTAACATCATATATTTGTAGAAAAATTAAAATAATTATAAAAATTAATTATAAAAAAATTATGTGAAACAATGATAATAAAAATATCAAAATGACATTTATTATGTAAATAATATAAAAGATTAAAATAAATTTTAATTAGAATGTGAGAGTGTGTTTGTTTGGTGCCAACGATTAATTCTTAGTTGTAACCTTACTTTTAAAACAACGATGAAATTTTCGAGAAATGTTGAAGATGTTGGTTCGAAAAAAGGAAATGTTAAAAGATGTTGATTTTATTTTTTTAAATCGAATTGAACTCCTGATGGTAATTTGGAATGAGTAGAGAAGCCATATTGGGGTGCTCCGGAACTAGACTGGAGGCACGATTTGGTGTTTTTTGGGAACAGTGGGAGGCGATGGACGTGGAAGTGGCAGAAGCCATCTCTATTAGACGAGGTTTGGAGTTGACCGTTGTTCATGAGATTCGTGACTTGGAGCTGGAATCAGATGCTCAATCGGTGATTAATGCAATAAAACATCTAAGACATGATCTAAGTTACTTGAGCAGCATTGTTCGCGACATTGTGGATATAACTGCGAGTCTTGAGCGGGTCTCATTCTTATGGATCAGAAGAACTGACACACAACTCTTTTTGGTTTTTTTTTATTCTTTTGTATAATAATAATAATAATAATAATAAATTTCAAATAGGAATAATGCCTTAAAATAGCTCTCTATATATTTTCATTTTATGTCTTCTATTCTTCAGATTTTTAGTTTTCTTTAATCGGATTTTTATTTTCATTTATTTTATTTTACATGTACTTTGATTTTGTCTACTTCATTCCCTTTCATTAACTTAGCCTTTGTACCACACTTCACTACGGTGAGCATTCAATTAACGAACCGAACCGAACCGAATTGTTAAAACTGAATTACTGAAATTTTTAAAATTTAAAACCGAACCGAAATGAGTTAAACCGAACAAAACTTCGGTTCGGTTTCGGTTAAAAATCGAAAAATCGAAATTAAATATAATCAATCCATAAATGCAAAAACTAAAAAAAATACGGAAATTAAACATTAAACATTCTCCAATACTGAAATTAAAGAAATAACTTGGCTTGGTAATGGATTGGACGGAGGGATTGGCGACTTCGTCCGGTTTTGAAAAGAAAGGAAATGAACTTAGCGTTTCTGAATTTTGACTGTCTCTTAAATATTTAAGTAATAAATTAATATTATTTATATATGTTAGAATTTAATCAATTATACCCAATTAGCATCTATGATGATTAACCGAAACAGGAAGAATATTAATCATAAAGCGGAAGTGTACCTGAATCCATGATTGGATTTATGTCTCAGACTGGCTTGGTTTCCCAAACTATCAGTTTCACCCGTCTTCACTTTTTTGTAGAGAGAATACAAATTGTGAAATGAACGTACTGATGTTTGGGGACCATAACCCTATTTGTAGAATAAGTTTCCTATATTTTCTATTTGGTCCCTCAACAAATAGAAAATCACTTAATGGTTTCTACACATAAAAAACTCATGATTATTTAATACTCATATTAGCCCATAACTTAAACTTTAGTGGATCACTTTAATTGAGCCTCCTAAAGACAACTATACACATTTAATTTGACACGTGAAAGCCCAATATGTTGGATTTTTCCAACAATCTCCCACTAGGGCAAACACAGGACACCAGACAAATGTGTATTACCAAAATGAGCTCAAACCTTGTTGTCATCTGTATGAGTATCCCTTAAACAATCTCGTCACCAACTGCATTGATACAGGACTAAGCAGGCTTTCGTCACTTTAAGTGTGACTAAACCCATCAATAATCACATATACCATTACAATCAGAAACAGATCAATCATGCTGTGTAACATGAAAATTACATGTAATGTGATCTGACATGATCTATTTCCAACTGGTCCTTTCTTATTCCTTAGTGAGATCAACCGAAAAACAAATTTAAATAAACAGAGTGTAAATAAATCAAAAACTTTATTTCTCTAGAGAATTATCCAAAACACACAAAATTATGTCCATAACATAATATAAAGCAACAAAACATTATAGACTCTCACTAAACCAAAGTATACTGAAATAACATAACCCATATGAGTCGTATGCTCATGAAAGACCTTGGGTGGTAAACCTTTAGTTAGCGGATCCGCAATCATTGAGTCTGTTCCAATGTGCTCTATATAAATCTGACCACTCTGCACTTTTTCCTTCACAACTAGAAATTTTATGTCAATGTGTTTTGACATAGTGGAACTCCTGTTGTTATTGGAATATAACACTGCCGAGTTATTGTCACAATACAACTTAAGTGGCCTTTCGATATTTCCTACAATTCGCAGCCCAATGACAATATCGCAACCATATTCCATGATTAGACGCCTCATAACATGCTACAAATTCTGCTGCCATGGTAGAAGACGCTACAATTGTCTGCTTAGCGCTTCTCCATGAAATAGCTCCTCCAGCCAACAGAAAAATGTAGCCCGAAGTGGATCTTCTACTATCTTGGCATCCAGCAAAATCAGAATCAGAATACCCAATGATCTCCAACTGATCTGATTTTCTATATGTGAGCATGTAATCCTTTGTTCTCTGTAGGTACCTCATGACCGCTGCTTTCCAATGATCCATACCAGTGTTACTTAAATATCTGCCCAACATACCCACAATAAAACCCAAATCAGGTCTGGTGCAGACCTGAGCATACATCAAACTCCCAACAACCGAAGCATAGGGAACATTTTGCATCTCTTGAATTTCAAGATCAGTTTTAAGGCACTGATTGAGACTAAACTTGTCTCCCTTAGCCACAGGGGTGTCACCTAGTTTGCAGTTATGCATACCAAATCTTTGTAGCACCTTTTCTATATATCACCTTTGTGATAATCCAAGAATACCTTGAGAGCGATCTCGATGTATTTGGATTCCCAAAACAAAAGAGACCTCCCCAAGATCTTTCATTTCAAATCTCTTTGATAGAAAGGTCTTGGTATCGTGCAACAAACTCAAATCATTGGTGGCAAGTAGTATGTCATCGACATATAACACCAAGAAAATAAACTTACTCCCACTGAACTTGTGGTACACACAATCATCAACAACGTTTGTCTGAAAACCGAATGAGACAACTACTTCATGAAATTTGTGGTACCACTGACGAGAAGCTTGTTTGAGCCCATAGATGGATTTCTTTAATTTGCAAACCATATTCTTTGGGTCTCCTGACACAAAGTTTTCTGGTTGCACCATATATATTGTCTCAACAATGTCACTACTTGAGAAACGCTGTCTTTACATCCATCTGATGTAACTCAAGGTCATAATGTGCAACTAGTGCCATTATGATTCTAAAAGAGTTTCGTGGAAACCGGAGAGAAAGTCTCTTTAAAATCAATGCCTTCCCGTTGAGTAAAGCCTTTAGCCACAAGACGTGCCTTATATCTCTCCACATTACCATTTGAATTCCTTTTGGTTTTAAAAATCTATTTACAACCAATGGGCTTCAAACCTTCTGGTAATGAAACAAGATCCCAAACCTGATTGTCTTGCATTGACTTATACTATTCGTTCATGGCATCAATCCACTTTTGAGAATTTGGACCCTTCATGGCCTGATAAACATTAATCGGATCATCTTCCATTAATTTATTAGTGTCCTCATTTTCTTGGAGAAAAATAATATAATCATCTTAAATAGTTTTTCTCTTCTCTCTAGTGGATCTCCTCAATTCTACAGGTTGTTGAGGTCGTTGAGGTTGTTCTTGAATTATTGCATCAACCTGATCGGGAAGATCTTCAGCATTATCCTGTTGAGGTTCTGTTGGTCCCGGTGAAAACGAGTCTTACACGTGTATGGGGGGGGAATACACGTGTTTAGTGATTTTAAAACTTTTTTTCTTCGAGGTCACTTTTGAGTCGATAATCCGAAGATTAGGGTTTCGAGAAGCACAGATTGCTCCGAGTCAAAGTTCTCTTTGAGGCAAGTGATCCCGAAGCCGCTTTTCAGATACCTCGAGATAATCCCAACCGAGTCCCGAGTGTCGAGAGATCTGAGTTGCTTGGATCGATAACTAACTTCATGAATCCTCGGAAGAGAGTTCGGTTTGATAACTATATGTTCTAGCTACTCGATCGTCTTGGAATGGTTGGCCCTTAGATTATACTCGTTTTAAGCTTTGCTGAAAAACCTTCCCTTTATGAAATAGTGATTAGGCCGTGATTCACTTATGCAACTTCAGTGGATTGATTCCAACTGAATATCAATGAAAAGTATGCTTTCAAAATCAGGTCAATGCAACGGATAAGCAAAGATAAGGAAAGCAATAAAGAACACGGCAATTATAGTGGTTAGAGACTCAAGCTCCTACGTCCACTCTCTCCCGACTCTTGAGAGAAATTCACTATCAACTTCGAAGCTTTACATTTACCTCGTGGTTTACTTACTCAACTTCGGCTACGAGTTTTACGACTACTCCACGTAGTTTACTTACTCAACCCGACCTTGAGTTTTCGATTTACCTCCGTAGTTTACTTACTCAATCACACACAAGCTTTCGGACTACCTCTGAGCTTACTAACTTCTCCTCTAGAGTTTTTCGACTACTCCACTTAGTTTACTAACTCTTTACAACTCTACTCACCAACAAACACACTCAACTACCTTCTCAAGGGTTTGGGGTTTCTTGGTTGGTTTCAACTAGGATGAGATATCCTTTACAATGAAGCACAATGCAAAGGTTTAGGATATCTCGACTAAGCTTTGGATAAATCTTATCAAGCTAGGCTTAGTAAAGTGAGCTCTCTTCAATATAGAAGCACTTGGGAAATTCAAGGTATTTCGAGTGCTTTACTTTTTGCAAGAATAAGTTCGAGCTCTTGAGTTGCGTATAAATTTCCGTCACCTTACAATGTAGAGGGTCACCAAGATTTATAGGCATACACCAAGGTTACTCTTGAAAACTATCCGTTGGAGAGATAGCCGTGAGTTCCCTCTTATGGTGTGTGAAACGGCTATATTTAGGGTCCGAAACTCCCTAACACTTTCTAGGCAATAGTCTTTCATGTATGGCCGGTCTTCACTTTTTGCGATCTGGAACTTTTCATTACATCGACATCTTTTTTTTTGACTTATGTTTTTGTCGATTGTCGATGTATAGTGCGATGTCGTCTTCCTCTTTTTGACTTTTGTCTTGATTAAAGGTAGACACCTTCAACGGCTCTTTTTGATTTACAAACTCGAGTTTGATATAACCTTAACAACACTGCCGACTTAGTTCCTTTTATGCGCATTTGAATGTCTTGGCAATATCTATCTTTCTAAGGCATTGCGTTTCTCTCGATGTGCATCCTTGAGATAGATATATTCAATGCCTCGGATCATTTAGGTTCATCTTGAGCATTGATACATTCTTGAGTCTTGATAATTCTGCGTCTTTGATATTCTTGATCTTGATTTCTCGAGTCTTGAGTCTTGCGTCTTGAGTCTTTGAGTCTTTAGGTTTATCTTGGTGATATCTTTGAGTCTTCATCTTGAGTCTTGAGTTCTCGATTTCATCTTGAGTCTACAATATCTCGATTTCATCGAAGTCTTTAGAAACTTTCGTTTCATCATTGAAACTTCGGTTTCTTCGAAACATCTTGAGTTTTTTGAGTCTCGAGAACCTATCTGAACTATATCTGCCGACTATACATTTCGCAGATAACATCTGAATACTCTAAAAACTGAATCTCGACTCAACTATCAAGATCATTACGAAACATGTCATACTCGGGGTTTTGGGATCTAATCCAAATCATATAATCTTTTATTAAATTCATCTCCCAACAATTTCCCTTTTTTTGATGATGCCAAAACCTATCTTGTTTACAAACCAAAAAATAACCTATACTCGGGTTTGGGTTTATTCTATTACAAGATTGTTTGTCTCCCAACTATTTCTTAGATCGAGAGAATCTCCCAACAATTTTGAGTTTCTCAGCGGTTTAATCATATATCAAATTTCTTCAAGAATGAATCTCTTTAACTAGTTCATTACCAAAATACTTAAACAATTTCCCTCTTATCGACATACAATCGGTTTAGAGACATTCATTCAAAGATATCAAAATAAAGACATGTAAATAAGATAATGAGATATTATCTTTTGAGCATAATGATAAATCTTCATTGATGATAAGTATACCTTTTCTGATTACAATGAATTTATCAAACAAAATAAAAAAAAACAAAATTTAAAGATTACTGAGTCTTACGAGTTCTTACATCTTGATCTTGATTCGGCTCTTGGTTTGCTTCATTTTCCACTTCATCGGTTGGTACCTCCGGGTTGAACATTCGAAAAATCTTTTCTTCACTCATTCCTCTCTTTGATGATGTAAAAATTTGTTTCCTGTTAATCTGGTGACCAAAGATATCGAAAGCAATTTCTTGCGTAATGGTCTTCTCATTTACCAAGCCATTACCAAGTCTTGGAGGAGGATAGGAATATGGATCGGGGCTACTATCGTACTCCACCTTCATCCGCAAGGTTAATCCGACCTTGGAGATACTTTGGATAGAAGGTTAAAGATATTCAATGAAAGCTTCGTTCGATCCGAGCCTTCCTCTCCATTCCCTCGAGAACATCGTAATTGAACGGAAGGTTCTCTTCACTTCTTCCCACATGTCGTTGAGTTTAATGGGCATCCATTTATCAACGTGGGGCCACTTTCAGCGCTTTCGATGTTCCTTCCTCTTGCTCGCAAATCTCCGAAATCACTCCTTCGCTTCGCGCTCTTATCTATCTTCTTTCGATCACAGACGCTCCCGAGATCGGGCAATGACTTTCTTAGCTTGTTCTTTTGGAGTGTCTTGAGCATCTCGGTGTTGAAGACTTTCTTCGAGGTTGAGACTCGATTCTTCGCATCTTCATCATCCGAATCGACTTTCTCTGGATTGGCTTAGAAGCCTTCGCGACGTTTGCTTCTGAGTTGAACAACGCCCAAGGCTTTCCTCTTCATAAGCGATTCGGCTCGGCTGGCTTGTTCCAACCTTAGTTCTAGCACTTAGTTTTTCTCTCTTGCAACCTCAAGCATGGTTTGCTTTTAAACTTCGAGTGTAGATGGGCTTCTCCACTTGAGCAAATTTCAATTTCTCAAGAACCCGACTTCTTTTAAGGCTTTGGCTAGATCGTACATTTCGGCATCTTTTCGAGCCTTCTTTTTCCAAAGTGCGTGCCATGAACTTACGAGGTCTTCACCTTCCTTTTCCCCCTTCTTGGCACCGTAATTTGGAAGAAGTCCGGAGAGGCGTGTCCATGTGATCTTGCTCTTTGCTCACACAATGCGGATCTCTCGCCGCTAAGCGATCTTGCTCATCTTCCATTCTCACGATGTGGTTCTTAGCCACGAGCAGTTCTTGAGATATGTGGGCAAAGCGGCGGAGAGTGCATCTTTAAGCATCTCTGTCATCTTGGTCATGAGCATTGAGCTCATTTCCTCAACGGCCAGATTTAATCGGCACCTCATTTTTCTCTGCTAGTTTCACCTCTAGAAATTGATCGATTCACGGTGCTTCGTTTCATTTAAAGACACTTAACTTTCTGCGTTGACTCCTCGAACTTTGCATTTGACTTTTCTTCCATGGAGGTCATCTAATTGGTCGAGTGTTTTGTATACGCACCAGTTAGAAGAATGGCTAAAACCTTCCATTATGCGAGCTTGATTGGCCAAGCGTTTCTTCCATCGAGCAATTTTGATCGCCATTGTCTCAATCTTCTCAAGTTTCTCCATTACGGGGGAGTGAGATCAATCTCGGTGACGCCTTCTGCACCTTCATCTTTGTTTGATCATCCCGAGTTCGGCTTCATCCCGAGCTCGGGACTCCAATTGAGCCTCATCATTTTATCGGACAATTCAAAATTAAAGATAGTACTTTCGTTAACTTTGGCATATTTGTTAATAGTGTCAAAAGGTACACGAAGAGTGCTAACTTCGATCTGAGGTTGATCGACAATGAAGTCTCTTTTTCCATTTGAGATCGATCCTCGGCATCTCCTGTTGGTCCCCATCTCCATCTTTGGATTTGTCTCCATTTGCTTTCGGGGCACCAACTTTAGTTGTTCTCTTCTCGGCTAGCTTCCTCCGAACCATTTCATCAAAATCGGAATTTTTTTCATCGAGCTTTGTCTTCCGAACCACGAGAAGTTGGTTAGGAAAATTTGTCTCCTCATTCCACGACCTTCCCCTCTGAATGCAACAATGTCAAGCATCTCGGGGAAGAGTCGATTGAGGATATATACTTGTCGTCCTTAATCAAGAAAACATCTTGTAGATCGGGGTATGAAATTTGAGCTCGGTATCGGTCGAGGATGAACCGTTCCCCCTTGCTCCTCCATTCGCCTTCTTGACCTCGCCTTCTTCTTCCATCTCGGGCTCTGCGGTTGAAGAGAAGCTTACGCTAAGGGATCAGCGATAGATCACTCTGGAGCTCCTCGAGAATATTTTGCTCCCCGAGCCTTAGTAGTGTCCGAAGTTTGTGCATTTAGGTCCTCGGTTTGCATCCGAGTGGGTTTTGAGGCTGGTGGCATATCCTCGGTTTAGTGCGAGTTGGCCGTCTGTCGCGAACTGCACATCTTGAGATCTACTCTGGTAGCTCTTCGTGTCGAAAGCTGCACTTCGAGGTAGGTAGGTATCTACGAGGTGCGAGTTCCTTTAAAAATTTCTGAGAAATTTTATACGTCTTGAGTGATGTCTCGAGCACCTCGGAAGACACTGCTTTCCTCGGTCGATCCTGTCTCCGGAGATAACTGAGCCAACACTTGTAATGGCGAACTTTGAGCGGTTTTGTCTTCAGGTTGTATCTCCTCAGAATCATTGCTACCTTCGTTGGTGAGAACCACCAATCTTCTGCGTTTTGGAGCAAGATTCTTCTGTTTCATCATTTTTGCTCCTTGCTCCATTTTTGCCTCCAATGAGAACCTTCCTTTGGTTTGTTGGGTCTCTTTCTCGAAATTGCGAGAAGGTGATTCTACCTTCTTTTCTCTTTTCCTCGAATGGCCGCTTCTTCACAAAGATGGGTTTGAAGAGAATTTTGGTTTTAGGGAATGGGGTTGAATTGGCGAAGATATCCTCCTCCTCTCGGCACATCTCCAAAATATAAGCAATTTTGGTGGCATGGTGGATCTTGCCTTTCATCATGATTGTCCCATTGACCCTTTTTATGACCTTCGCTTGCTCTTCTTCACCATCTGAATTAAGAATTTCAACCTAGTTGAAGTTAGTGGTAGGAGATGCCTCGATCCACGACCATCAATCGAGCTTGGGGTACTAATCGCTCAAAACTCCCAAGAAGACTCATGATGCACTTGCTCACAATATCCATCGGACGATATTGTGGCTTTAGATGCCTCTTATTCAATGTCGCCTCAAATTTCACGAGATTCTCAAAGAATCCTATCAAGGTACTCTCGCTTCTTACCCGAGCATATACATCGCAGGATCCTTTCCTCTATCACGAGTTCAAACACATCGTTCAGATTTTTCGGAATTATGCACAAATCCCTCTCAAAATCTACGTATTTTGACGAATGCTCTAAATGTAATGTGGTAATCGAAGTATGCATACCATCTTCTTCATCTATTCTCAAATTACAGATGAATTCGATTACTTTTTTGCGAACTCTCGGTGCAGTCCGGAAACTGCGACTAGATGGGTGAAGTTTAGCTTGATCGGATCATATCGCAGAGCCTCTCTTACGGGTTTGAGTTGGTTTGTGCTTTCAAGTGAGACAACGAACTCGTACCACGACTTGTTGGTTATGACTAATTTCTCGAACAAGGTTGGGGCCATATTAGAGATTGATTTAAGAAATTGAAGCTTTAGGGTTTGGAGATTTCTGGGCAAAGGGATTTTTGATTGCAGAGGATTTGGGAGCGAAGGGTTTGATAAACCTTTGGCTTGAATGGCTTAAAAGGGGGTATATATAGCTTTGAGATCGTGGAGGATCGTGTGGGTTAGGTGAGAAACAACGGTTGAGATTAATCTCGATTAATCGTATATCTGAACAAACGATCTCTAAAAAGTAAGCCGCAAAAAACATCCTCATTGGTCATTAATGTAGCGAGCATTAAATGGTATTGACCTTCTTCGGAATATGAAACGATCCCGCCCAAAAAAACATTCCTCGGTGTTTTGTATTTATTGCGAATGATTCTTTGAAGTTTTACTTGAGCAATAAATGAGTCGCGTAGTCTTTTTCTTCTTCGGACCAATTTCCCCTCTATCGGTCTTATCGAAAGTGCGATTTTGATAAAATGTTAGTATAATCTTGAAGTCTTGAATGGGTTCAAAGATACTCATCGAGTATTGTCCTTGATGAGATCTGAGTTTTTCGAGACTCGCTCAAAGATATTTCCATTTTATCACGAGTTTCTCGGTAGAATTCGAAAACCTTCATGCATCTGAAAATCTTCAAATTTTCGGTTTTACTCTCTACACTGGTTCTAACATCCCTAATTCATTTGAAAGTTCACGAAATCTTGATTGACCCAAAGGTTTAGTCAAGATATCGACTCTTTTGCCTATCGATGTATGAATTTTCTCCATCCTTATGTCCTTTTCTCGACATGATCTCGATGAAGTGATGTCGATATCCACATGCTTGCATACGGTGTGCAATACTGGGATTTTGTGAAATAGCAATGGCACTATTGTTGTCACAAAATATTGGTACTTCATTGGCTTCAACTTTATAATCTCTCAATTGTTATGCAGGCAAAGAATGCGTGCCGCAATGACTTCTGCTGACCATGTATTAAACTTCGATAATCTTTTGGTTACTCGAGGTCTTTTCTTTGAAAACCAAGATATCAACTTGCTTCGCAAAGAAATTGACAAGTTCTGTTGTGGACTTCCATCGGTTCTACAACCTCCATGTCGAGATCCGAGTAACCCGGTTAATTCAAGGTTATCGTCAATTTGGATACCATAATCCTCTATTCACATTGTGCCTTAAGATATCTTAGTATCTTTTTGGCGACCTCCATGTGACTAGTCTTAGGATTAGCTTGGTATCTTGCACATATCCCAACAAAGACAAATGTTATATCCGCCTACTTTGTCAGAAGATAGAGCAATGATCCAATGATTCCTCTATAATCAAAGTATGATTCACCGATTTGCCTTCCGAATCGGGGATCCATCTTGTAGTTAGTATTCATAGGAATCTAAGCGCATTGCAATTTTGTACACCATATTTGGCAATCGGATCTACGGTGTACTTTGCACTGGTTGATGAATATTCCTTCCTTTGATTGTTTCACTTGAAGTCCTAGAAAGAAATTCATCTCTCCCATCATTGACATCTCAAACTTGCTTTTCATCGGTGTTGAAAACTTTTCACCACGGTGATGGTTTGGAGATCCAAAAATGATGTCATCAACATATATCTGAACTAGTAAGATATCTTCCCCATCCTCTATCCCGAGCGAGTTCTATCAGCAGTTCCTTTTGACAAAACCATGGTCAAGAAGAAACCGAGAAAGAGTATCATACCATGCTCCGGGTGCTTGCTTGAGACCATACAAAGCTTTTTCCGGCGGTAAACTTGGTCATTCTGTTTGAATCCGGGAGGTTGTTCTACATAAACCTCTTCTTTAAGCACACCGCTTAGAAATGCACTTTTCACATCCATTTGATAGATATGTGAACTTCATGTGGTAAAAGATATGCAAGAAACAATCGATGGCTTCTAGTCTTGCAACAGTGCAAAGGTTTCATCATAATCCAAGTCTTCTTCTTGGGAATAACCTTGTGCAACTAGCCTTGCCTTGTTTCTTACAATGTTGTTGTTTTCATCTCTTTTATTCTTGAAAACCCACTTGGTTCCAATGACATTGTGCCTTTCTGGTCTATCTACTAGCTCCCATACCTCATTCCTTGAGAATTGATTCAAATTTCATCTTGCATAACAAGAATCCAATAAGAATCTTGTAGAGCTTCACCAATCTCGTGAGTTTTTTTTTTACGAAAGGAAGCAGCCGAGAATATTGCACTCTCACCATGGAACCTTCTTGTCTTAACACCTTTGGTTAGATCACCCACAATCTGATTTGTAGGATGACTATCTAACCATTTCCTTCTTGATGTTCCCCTTCAATAATATCCTCAACATTTGAAATGTTAGGTTCAGTTAAATCAACAAACTCAAGGAACAACAGAAAAGGAGAAAGAGAATCATCTTCCTCAGGGGAAATTCTATTCAGAACATTGTCAGAAAAATTTGTTCCCCTTTGGTAGATAGATTCGAGAAATTGCCTCATTTGTGACCACATCTTCATTGGCATCACATACCGAAGTCCGAGGCGGTGTCATTCGGATTGGTCACCTTTGAGTGTTGGTTTTTCCGAGGCTCACCATCCCGAGTTCCATTCTCGAACTTCCTTATCTCGAGTCGAGTCACTCCAATCATAGAATGTGGTGACTTCTTCTTTTCGAGTTCGATGGATGATTTATCTTTCATTTGGGCTTAATCTGGTGATCCTCTTAGTCGGGTTCACCAAGATCATGTTTCTGTTTCTTCCGAACACAAATAGATTCATCAAAAAAAACATGAGGTGTTTCCTCCACAATAAGAGTCCTCTGGGTTGTAAACTCGAAAGCTTTTCTTGACTTCAAAATATCCTAAGAATATTCCTTCATCGTTTTTTTTACTATCAAAAGTTTTCAAAATCGATCTTTACCATTATTGTGTATGAAACACTTGCAACCAAACACACGAATAAAAAAAGAAACAAGAGGCTTCCTTTTCATTCCAAAGCTCATAAGGTGTTTTGCCTTGACTCTTGGTCGGCATGGATCCGTTTACGAGAGTAGCATGCGGTGTTGGCGGACTTGACCCAAAATCTTTTAGGAATATCGACCCATTTATCATAGTCCTTGCGAACTTCTTTTCGAGTCCCATTTCTCCTTTCAAAGAACACCATTACGTTGAGGGGTCCTTGCGGTGATGTTTCATGTGAAATTCCATTCTCTCCTCAATGGCCATCGACAGATGTCATCACTTTCCTTTGTCTCGAGAATATCTCATCCGAAGAGCTAGATTCCTCCTCGAGTGTTCTTCTTTCCGCAACCTTGGCCTTTTTTGCTTGAGAACTTACGGTCTCTTATAGCTTGTCTTTCTCTTCTCCAAGCACTCAACTCTGGACAATCATCTTTGGAAGTGACCTTCTTCCGGGCGGTTATAGCATCTGTTGGCATCATCATCGATCATTTTCTTCTTTGGACTTGGAGTCCTTCTTGCGGATGAAGATCCTTCAATTTTCAGTCCTTCTTCTTCTCGGTTGATCCGTCCTCGGGTTTCTTCCGGTACTGTGGTTCTGTAATAGCTTTTTGTATTTTCCAAATCTACTATTAAGTCGGTCAAACCTCCTTGCCATCGGTCTTTAGCTTATCCTCAAGCTCATCCCGATGTTTGGCATGAGGGTTCTCAGACTCTAGTTTTTCTGAGGTTTTATCTTTGGCTTTTAAAGCCACATTCTTTTTCGATGAAGAATCATCTTTCTTTTGTCAACCTTTTTGGATTTTTTATCAATTACAAATTCATAGGCTTTCATTTCGAGAGAAGACTTGTTGGTATGGCAATGAACTAATGTTCTTGGTGTTTTCAATCACCCTTTGCATGAATATCCCATTTCTTAGAAAGACCTCTAAGAATTTTCAATGCCACTTCTCTTTGTGGATATCTCTTTCCAAGTGCGTTTAGATCATTCATGATCTTTAGTGAATCGACTTCCAATTTGTCTATTGATTCACCATCATCCATTTCAAAAGCATCAAACTTTCCAATTGCCTTTGAAAGTTTGTTTTCTTTTATATGATCGTGCCTTGGCACATAAAAAGCTAGTGTATCCCATATTTCCTTACTTGATATTACGGTGAGAGATCATTCCCATCACACCATCATCAATTGTCTTTGTATAGTGTGTCTTTTTGCAATGTAGTCTAGATTGACTAACTTTCTCTCCTCGGGGAGTTAGTTGGTCATCGGACTTAGGAAAATCTCGCTCTATGATCAATTCTCTCTTCTTACGTAATTGCAGGATTCACCCGCGGTGAATTTGAATGGTCCTTGAGAAAACCACTCTCCACATACGCTCATGTTTGGAATATAGATGAGCTGCGTTCTCGATCTCCATAGATCATAGTTCTCACCGAGAACATGGGAAGTTTTTAGAAGACATTTTTACGATCTTTTGAAAAGAAAAAAATTTGACAAATAAGATCGATTCGGATAGACCACAAGTATTTTTGAAAATAAAACTTTGGTCAACCAAGTGAGTGGTCAAGTTGAACCTTCGCTCTCGATACCACTTGTTGGTCCGGAAAAGCGAGTCTTACTGGCGTGTATGGGGGAATATCGTGTTTAGTGATTTTAAAACTTTTTTCTTCTTGAGGTCATCTTGGTCGGATAATCACGAAGATTAGGTTACGAGAAGCACGCATTGCTCACGAGTCAAAAGTTCTCTTGAGGCAGTGATCTGAAACCGCTTTCCGGATACCTCGAGATAATCCCAACCCGAGTCTGAGTGTCGGAGATCACGAGTTGCTTGGATCGGATAACTAACTTCTTGAATCCTCGGAAGAGAGTTCGGTTTGATAACTATCTGTTCTAGCTACTTTCGATCGTCTTGGAATGGTTGGCCCTTAGATTATACTTTCGTTTTAAGCTTTTTTGAAAAACCTTCCACTTTATGAAATAGTGATTAGGTTTGTGATTCACTTATGCAACTTCGATTGGATTGATTCAACTGAATATCGATTGAAAAGTATGCTTTCAAAATCGGTCAATCTGCGAGATAAGCAAAGATAAAGGAAGCGATAAAGAACACAACAATTATAGTGGTTCGAGGAGACTCAAGCTCCTCGTCCACTCTCTCAGACTCTTGAGAGAAATTCACTATCAACCGAGCTTTACGACTACCTCGTAGTTTACTTACTCAACTTCGCCCTGAGTTTTTCGACTACTCCGTGGTTTACTTACTCAACCCGACCTTGAGTTTTACGATTTACCTCCGTGGTTTACTTACTCGATCACACACAAGCTTTCGGACTACCCTGTGGCTTACTAACTTCTCCTCTAGAGTTTTACGACTACTCTGCGTGGTTTACTAACTCTTTACAACTCTACTCACCAACAAACACACTCCAACTACCTTCTCAGGGTTTGGGGTTTCTTGGTTGGTTTCCAACTAGGATGAGATATCCTTTACAATGAAGCACAATGCAAAGGTTTAGGATATCTCGACTAAGCTTTGGATAAATCTTATCAAGCTAGGCTTAGTAAAGTGAGCTCTCTTCAATATAGAAGCACTTGGGAAATTCAAGGTATTTTGAGTGCTTTACTTTTGCAAGAATAAGTTCGAGCTCTTGAGTTGCGTATAAATTTCCCGTCACCTTACAATGTAGAGGGTCACCAGTATTTATAGGCATACACCAAGGTTACTCTTGAAAACTATCCGTTGGAGAGATAACTTTGTGAGTTCCCTCTTATGGTGTGTGAAACGGCTATATTTAGGGTCTGAAACTCCCTAACACTTTCTAGGCAATAGTCTTTCATGTGGTGGGTCTTCACTTTTTGCGATCTGGAACTTTCATTTACATCGACATCTTTTTTTGCTTGTCCTTTGTCGATTGTCAATATATAGTGATGTCGTCTTCCTCTTTTTGACTTTTGTCTTGATTAAAGGTAGACACCTTCAAGCGGCTCTTTTGGTTACAAACTCGAGTTTGATATAACCTTAACAACACCGACTTAGTTCGCTTTTATGCGCATTTGAATGTCTTGGCAATATCTATCTTTCTAAGGCATTGTGTTTCTCTCAGTATTGCATCCTTCAGATAGATATATTCAATGCCTCGGATCATTCAGGTTCATCTGCGAGCATTGATACATTCTGCGAGTCTTGATAATTCTTTGTCTTTCGATATTCTTGATCTTGATTTCTCGATCTTGATCTTGCGTCTTCAGAGTCTTATGAGTCTTTAGGTTTATCTTGGTGATATCTTGAGTCTTCATCTTGAGTCTTGGTTCTCGATTTCATCTTGAGTCTCTGATATCTCGATTTCATCTTGAGTCTTTAGAAACTTCAGTTTCATACTGAAACTTCAGTTTCTTCAGAAACATACTGAGTTTTTCAGAGTCCTCAGAACCTATCCTGAACTATATCTGCTGACTATACATTTCATGAGATAACATCACGAATACTCTAAAAAGCGAATCCTGACTCAACTATCAAGATCATTCTGAACATGTCATACTCAGGGGTTTTGGGATCTAATCAAAATCATATAATCTTTTATTAAATTCATCTCCCAACAGGTTCCAAATCTGCTTCTTCTCCAATGACAGGTATGAATACCTGAACATTGTCATAAGCAGTAGTAGATGCCGAAATCGACTCCTCCTCAAAGGTAATGTCTCTATCCTTATTTCTCCCCCCAAACTCAACATCCTCAAAGAACACTGCATTTTCCGTCTAAAAAATTGACCTTCTAGTGGGATCGTAAAACTTAAAACCCCTGGATTTTTCTGAATAACCAATAAAGTAGTTGCTAACTGTTTTGGAGTCCAATTTATTTTCATTTGGCTTGTAAGGCCAAGCCTCAGTTGGACATCCCCAAATGTGAAAGTGATCTAGACTGGGCTTTCGCCCAGTCCAAAGTTCAAAAGGAGTTTTAGCAGCTGCTTTAGTTGGTACCCTGTTGAGAATGTAAGTTGCAGTCTTTAGTGCTTCTCCCCAAAGTGAATTTGGTAGGGAAGAATGACTAATCATACTCCTCACCATATCCTTTAAAGTTCTGTTTCGTCTTTCAGCTACACCATTCATGCTAGGTGATCCCGGGCATGGTGTCTTTGTGGGACTATTCCACATTCTTTTTAGGAAGATAGCAAAAAGCTCACGGGCGTTGTTCTCTCGAGTAGTCATATCTACCGTAGTATTCACCCCCACGGTCAGATCTAACACATTTAATCCTTTTGCTGAGTTGATTTTCAACCTCAGCCTTAAATATTTTGAACATGTCGGTCCTCCATTTTTTCATGAATGAGATATAGATACATAACGTGAATAATCGCTTCATACATGGTGATACGAAATATTGTTGACCATTCCAAGAAGCCGTAGGGAATGGCCCACAAATATCTGTATATATCAATTCTAAGACATCATTGGCTCTTTGGGCACCTAATCTCTTTTGTTTGGTATGTTTTCCTTTGATACACTCAACACATACATTAAGATCTGAAAAATCAAGTGTATCTAAAATGCCTTCTAACACAAGCCTCTCAATTCTGGTTTTTTGAGATATGACCTAAACGTTTGTGCCATAAATTAGCCGAATTTTTTTTATTTAATTTTCGCTTAGTACCTCTAGATTCAACATGTAAGGATTCATTAAATGAGGAAACAATATCAAGCAAATATAGATTATCATATGCACTTAATGAACCAGTGCCCAAAATACTAGAATTATTTGAAAGTTTAAACTGACAATCTCCAAATGAACAAGTAAAATCATATTTGTCCAAAATGGAAATAGAAACCAAATTTCGTCGAAAAGACGGTACGATAAAAGTATCTTTCAAATCCAAAAAATAACTAGTCTGTAATAATAATCTAAAATGCCCAATTGCCTCCACTTCCACCGATTTGCCATCTCCCACATAGATGTATCTTTCACCATCACTTGGCTTTCGGCAGCTCAGGAAACCCTACATTGAAACACTTATGTGAGTGGTAGCACCAGAATCTAACCACCAAATGTCTTTAGGTACTGAAGCTAAATTAACCTCAGAACAGACCAAATTAAGATTTGTACCTTTCTTTGCATGCCAAGCATGATATTTGGTACAATCATTCTTTTTGTGTCCAGGTTTCTCACAAAAGAAACAATTTTCATCCTCAGTATTGTTATGTTGTTTCTTGTGTGTCGGACCCTTATCCTTTGCAGCTTTCTCAACAGACTTCCTTTTAATGCCCTTTCCCTTATCTTTGGAATTAATGGTCAGCTGAGCAACCTCAGATCTTTCTAGCTTCAATCTTTCTTCTTCTTGCACACAATATGAAATGAGCTCATTAAGAGTCCATTTCTCCCTTTGACAGTTATAACTGACCTTAAATTGGCTGAATTGTGCAGGAAAAGATATAAGTACCAAATGCACGAGTAAGTCCTCAGACATCTCGAGTTTCAGTGCACTTAATTTTGAAGCAACATGAGTCATCTGCATGATGTACTCCCTTATATTTCCCTTACCCTTATACTTCATTGAGATCAAGTTTGCCAAAAGCGTACTTGTCTCGACCTTATCGTTTTTCATAAAACGTTGCTCAATTTGGGTAAGGTACTCACTGGCCTTAGTGATTTCCGCAGATGCATTGCCTCGAAAGGCTTCCGGAGTACTGCGCTTCATGATCATTAGACTAACGCGATTTGAGCGCTCCCACTTCTCAAAGTTTTTCCTTTCATCAGGAGAACTTTCAGCCGTCAGAGGAGTGGGTTGCTCTACCCTTAGTGCGTAGTCAAGATCAAGACAGCCCAAAGTGATTAGAAGATTATCCTTCCAATCCTTAAGGTTTGAACCACTAAGCATGGGTATGTTGCTAAGAATGGCAGACAAAGAAGTGGCAGATATAACTGAAAACAGAGAATAAAAAAAATAGCCGTCAGGCTTACACCAACCGCATAAAAAATTAATAAATTCAAATATGATGGCAACATCTCGAGGCACCGAACACAACATTAATATCAAGTCTTTGGACAGTAATATTAACTCGTAAGTGGTAACCTATGTGTATTGATCAAATACTGACAATAAAATCATATCAACTAATAGTCTTCCTTTGGGCCGACTAATTAGTCACATGAAAAACTTTCTACTTGTCACGTATTTATCATTACAGGTGTTTGTGTATTTCGAGCCAAATATTAATCTTCCTTTGGGCCGATTAATACCCGCATGAATTTACACTTACACAACCATCCCAATATTTTCAATGGAGAAATCTACACAAGAGAGGTCACTTTGGCGACTTCTTGATTCAATTAAATCATCTTAAATATTAGTAAAAATATATATAGAAACATGAGATGTCCAACAAATATGAATTATTATCTAAACATATATGAGACACACGTCTCAATGTAATTTGTGTTATTAGTATAATAACACAGAACCTTAACCAAACTTTTCTTTTAATTAGTAAAATTAATCATCATTCGCACAGATCCCAGAAAACAGCAGTGTCGCTACTAAATTAAATAGATCGCCAAATTAATATTATTAGCAATTAGCAATATATATAAAAAAAAACAGTGGATGTAAAGAGTTCACATCCCAAAAGCACTATATTTAATATTCAATTGGAAAGCATGGTGTAGCCTCAAAAGAAACAGTAGCAGATTCTTTTTAATCCCAAAAACCAAAATACCATAATCATAGATACGAAACAGTATATCTATATTTACCATATATGATTAATCATGCTATCCTCATCACAGTGGCAAAAAAAAAAAAATCAAAGAACCAAAATCATAATACAAGACCCAATTTTTCATAGCACTTTATTACCTAAGAGCCATAACACACCAATAACTTACATACCATCGGATCTAAACTTTCCGAATCATTCGTAATAAATAAAAGTTGGTTCGCAAATAACAACAAAAACCAAAACCCTAATTTCAGATCTAAATTTATAAAATTTCTTCCCAGAATTTCAGAAAATCATGCATAGAGGGGCTCTGATACCACTTATTAGAATTTAATCAATTATACCCAATTAGCATCTATGATAATTAATCGAAACAGGAAGAATATTAATTATAAAGCGGAAGCGTACCTGAATCCATGATTGGATCTATGACTCAGACTGGCTTGGTTTTCCAAACTATCAGTTTCACTCGTCTTCACTTTTCTGTAGAGAGAATACAGATTGTGTAATAAACGTACTGATGTTTGGGGACCATAACCCTAACTTATAGAATAAGTTTTCTATATTTTCTATTTGGTCCCTCAACAAATAAAAAATCACTTAATGATTTTTACACATAAAAACCCATGATTATTTAATACTCATATTAGCCCATAACTTAAACTTTAGTGGATCACTTTAATTGGGCCTCATAAAGACAAGTATACACATTTAATTTGACACGTGAAAGCCCAATATGTTGGATTTTTCCAACAATATATATTATATTATATTATTTAATTCGGTTCGATTTTCAGTTATTCGGTTTTTTCACCTCTAAAACCGAAACTGAAACCGAATACCAAAATTTTAAAAATTTAAAACCGAACACCGAATTAACTGAACCGAATTAATATTTTGGCTCGATCCGATTCGGTTTTCGGTTATAACCGAATACTGCTCACCCCTACTCGTGTAGGGGGCATTGTTGTTGGTTTAGATGTAAATTTGTTACTTCTAACAACGTGTTGAATGCACGTACAAACAGTTAATTAGTGAAGAAAATATAATTAGATAAACTAAAATAAATTAAATAAATGAATGCACAAGAGTAAACCTCAAAAATAAAAGTATATAAGATGCAAAAAAAATAGAGAACACTATTAATACATTATTCGTTTTGAATATGCACTACGCCCTTGAGTTCCAAACTCAAAAATCTATCTATTTAGATTATATATTCAACTGAATTTCAACTATTACAATATATAAAATTAATTGCACGAGGATAAGACAAAGGTAGTAGATGCAAGAAATCGTTGAGATGTATGTATCATGCCATTATCACAAGTTACACGATTTTTCTAATGTAAAGAATAAAAATAAAAGAATTGCAAGTCAACGGTAGTTTTATGAATTCTTAAAGGCCAAATTGATTTGTGAACGGACTCTGGAGTCGCATTCTGCAGGCCTAAATCTAAAGTCAATCAGTCAATAAATAAAATAATTGCATAAATTCATAACACAAGTTAATTATTTTTACAAACCATGATCATTGTTATCGTTGTATGCATTAAATTAATTATTGTTGTTAATTTTTATTCATCTACATGTTACATCATTGTATTTAATTGATTTTAATTTGAAGATAAAGATTTCAAATTTATAATTTGTATTTTGTAATCTAACTTATAAAAACAGTGGTGTCATATGTATCCACAAGTACGGTGCTCTGTGCACTCATAATGCATTTTAGAGTCATGCAACTTGTTATACTAAAAAATGCAACTTATTTATACCGAACTCTGCAACCTTTTTTTCATATTAATAATTGCACAGTTTAGAGTAAATAAATTGTATCTTTTAATATAATAAATTATATAATTTTAAAATGTGCACTATAAATGCACGGTACAAGAGACTTATCCATAAAAATTGGTCAATAGTTTGGTTGGTAGATCGATGAACGACACTAGTTCAAGTGCGTGATATCTTATAAATTAAGTATGATAAGTTGAATACTAGTATTGTACTACTAGTTTATAATATAACTACAGAGTTCAATTTTTAAATATAAATAAGGAGTACGAGATGTTAACTTAAATCTTAAATTTGCATACAATTTTTTAGTTTGCAATTTAAATTGTTAATGTCTGCTAAACTTTGTATTTTAAATAATTAAAAACTAAAAAGAATTCGACAAATGGATTCCTCAATAATGGATCTACTACGTGTCCTTTGTTCTAGTATCATTATACTAGGATGGATCTCAATTATTTGGGGAAATTTTATCCCCCATTCATAACAAGGGGAAAAAGAATCGAACGAAAAATAAATGAAGAAACAAAATCACAATCAACAATACAATATTCAACGTGGAAAACTTTAAAATTGAAGAAAACCACGGATTACAAAAGAAACATCACTATATGATATAATTTTACAATCATACAGATTTTCACTCTCTCATTCGACACCCCCACACTATTATAAATTTACATGACTCGTTTCTCATCTTCTCACAAATATGAGAAAATAATTTAATTAGAATTGAATATTAGACTAAAGTGTATTAATCGGTGCACTTGTAACAAAGACAAGAAGACTCATTATATAGGATTTGGAAGTCCCCTTTCTTTGTTCTCATCCGATGTGGGATAAAACCCCCTTTTATTTTAACACCAAGCCCAACAATCTCAACCTTGGTAAAATAAAAGAAAACTCCACCGTCTTCGCCCACAATCCATTATCTTCACCAACAATCATGATTCTTAAACCAAAGAACCATCATTATCAAAACAAAGAATAACCTACTCCACCATATGAGTAGAATCATTCTAAAAATTTTTACCACTTAAAATCAACCATTCTAAGAATTTCCCTCGGCACATGTCGAAAAATCTGCTGAAAATTAGGGTGCTCCTTTTAGCTTTTGGCTCCCTTAGAAGTTCTTCAGCCATCGACATACATTCACCACACACCTTGCATCCATGCTAAAGCAATGCACATGCGGTTCAACTAACATGATCACATCCTCATATATGGCAGTTGGGTATGCCAAAAAGATGTTCATTTTCTTCTATGAGAAAATAATTTTCGATCAAGCATAATGTTAGTTTCAAGAGCTATTTGCCACAACCGCTCCACCTTGATCGATATCCCCTTGTGTAACCCAGATTGCATCATCACATTGATTCTTCCACCATATTTCTCTACACCACTTCATGGAACTTGAAGCCATTGACATACCATTTCTCCATCCTAATTGAATAACTGTCTCTCAAGAGACCCCCGGACCTTCTTAAGAAATCTTTTCTTATGTGGAAGATCAGACTACGCTGCAACCACAAAGCATACTCAGAATATGAAGAGACTTGACCCTGACTCTGATACCACTTATTGGGAAAATTTCACCCCCCATTCAAAACAAGGAAAAAACAAAACGAACGAGAAATAAATGAAGAAACAAAACCTTAATCAACAACACAAGATTTTACGTGGAAATTGTTGGGGAATTAATTATCCGGATCTATTCGGGATGAATATTTAAATACAAATTTAATTCTAACAATTATTACTAGCATGAATTAATCCTATATTAATTCAAATAATAATTCAACAACAAATCATGCATATAAACAGTTCATATAAAACCTATGCATGCGGAATTACTACGGGTTTACGTGAACTAACCTCTTGGAATGACAATGGTCTCGTCGATTAAAACACACCAAAAAGCCTTCCCAAGTATTCCCTAGTCCTTGCTCGTCAATCCGGTGGAAGGAAGCTCGCGAACAATTAACAAAAGGGAAAATAAAAATTTGTTGCACCACCTTTGTGGATTTACTAATTTTCCAGCACATGGAATTATACTTGGGAATGAAACATTCATCCCCTATTTATAGAGGGTGGTGGCCGATTTTTCATATGGAATAAGGAGGAAAAAATCTTTTCTTGATCTCCAAGAAATCTTGAATATATCTCATATATTCTTTTCTCCATAATTAAAATATTCCATAAAAATCCCACTCTCTTATTTGTTATAGAATTATCGAAAAAGGAGGATAAAGATTCCAAGATTTGGATCTTCTTGAATTTATGAGATATACTTGTATTCCAAGAATACATATCTTCCATAATATCTTTTCAAGAAAATCAAGAAAATCTTTCTTTTCCTTCTTTTTCTTTATTTTCGAAAATTCTATAGTGAATAACCAAGTGGGAGATTTCTTGAATTTAATGAGATAATCTTGTATTCCAAGAATACATATCTTCATTCCATAACAAAATTCAAAGAAAATCTTTCTCCCCTTTTATTTACTATTTTCGAAAAAATGAGGAAAAAATAGGCAACAAAAATTTATTTTATTTTTAAACACTTTTTTCAGTTATTGGACTTTATGTTGGGCTACTTGAGGAGCCTTTAGGAGAATTAAGATTGGACATTCCAATGGATCTTGAATTATCAATATTGAGCCACAATATTATTCAAGCCCATAAATATTAATTAATCCCACTACATAATTAATATTGCACTATCCATCTTAACCCATATTACAGTTAATATGGCTCCCGGTTATTATTTCTCGTGCTTAAGATTATCTAGCCCATTAATTAATTCAAGCCACTGAAATAGCTTTCCATTAATTAATATCTTTTATCCTTGGTAAAGGAACGATTCAACATTATTATCCATACAGGAAACTAGTTCCACTTGCAAGATTTGGTATGATAAAACTTATGAACCTCCCAAGGGGCACCGTCGAACAAGCGTCTTTTGCACACGATTCTCCGTATTAAATCTTAGCAATCGCATGTGACCAATAATATTGCCCAAGATATAAAGTATTGAATCTCATTGATTCTCTACCCGTAATAAGTCAAAGCAATAATTACTAACCACACACAATCTTATTTAAGAGACGAAAATTAAGAAATAACGAACCACTGAGGTCTAATTCTTCCTAGTTCAGTTCTGAAGAATTTATCCTCCTCAGAAGATTCTATTCAATGCATCATCATGCACTAGTGTAATCTCTTGGTCAAGACAAACCAATCGAGCCTTACACTTCAACCTTTCACGATGGATTGTTCATTTTCATCTAGGTCGTGAATGGTGTACTTTTGGTTACAAAAGGAACATTAATTTAATCTTACGTGATCCGGTATCACTAAATTAACTACAATGTAACACGTCTTATTTATTGAGCAGTTATCAAAGTAAATATATGTAACATTCGATGATATTTAAAGCATCGATGATAAACAATTTATTTCATAAATAAGTCCAAAATTGATCGATTATACAAAGTAAAAGCATCTTTCCAAATTATAATCCCAACGTAAATCTCCAAAACCGAAAAAAAATGGATGGACTTAACGAAAAACATCACTATATGATATATTTCTACAATCATACAGATTTTTCCTCTCTCGCTCGACACCCCTACTTTATTAGAACTCTACATGACTCTCACCTTCTCACAAATATGAGAAAGAAATTTAACTAGAAATCAAATACTAGACTAAAATGTATTGATCGGTGCAGTTGTAACAAAGACAGAAAAACTCCTTATATAGAATTTGGAAGTTCCCTTCCTTTGTTCTCATCCGATGTGAGACAAAAACCCCTTTTATTTTAACACCAAGCCCAACATGAATTTCGTTAATTCTAGGCTTGATGACTTTGTTTTGTTAGTATCTTTTTTTCAAGTCAAAATTCCAAGATAAATTTATTTCATAAAGTCATGAGAGGTTGATCTAGATATGATCACGATTTAATAGTTTTTCTTTATGCCTTTCCATTTAATACCTAGCATCTAAAATATTAGTTTAAATAATATACATAATCTTCTTAGAAAACTAGCTAGATAGCTAGAAATCAAGTTCAAAAGATACATACCCGTCAAATATTAATTTATATAATAAATCTAAATACCTAAAAGGAGATGCATGACTCTTGACTTCACACCAGTTTATATAAAGATGAAAAAAAAAAAGATATATAGAAACATGAAAAACAAAGAGACACCTTGCATCATTGCATGCCATGATAGTACACGTTAGGCAAACTAGATGATCAATCCATGGAAAAAACTATTTACAATTCCTTTAAGTAAAAGGATATATATGTCTATCTAATTCACCTAAAAATGATAGATACATATACGTATAAAATTTTTATAGATGTTACATTTGTAAATTTATATACTCATAAATATTTAATAATATGTATTATAAAAAATATGTACGAATGGGAAATTACACGTTTATGATTTAACTGACCAGGTACAATAATTTTAATGTCTATTATAAAAATTATATAAATAAATTAATTTTATATTTTTTTATATATTTAAATTTTTAAATGAAATGAAATTCTTTTCGTTTACGGGGACAACCCTTGTAATACAATCAGTACTCCTGTCCCATATATTCTGTTATATATTGATGAAAATTGAGTTTAACAATAGTACAAAGAGTAGTTTAATTATAGACGCCTTTTGGGTGCATATGCTCCATGTCGTTTTGTGCTTTTAACCTAGTGTTTGTCTAGCTATCTTCACTTTGCATTTAAAAATATAATAATAAAAATAACATTTAGACTTTCGGATTTTGAAGAATTTAAATTCATTTTTTTAATTTTAAATGTAGATAATTGAGATCGGCACACATTCTCATTCTCAGCGTTTGGTTCAAAATGAAAATGATAATAAAGTTAACTGTATATGTTGCATCAAGGAAAAATATGAACATATATTAGTTCAAATTTAATTTGATGACTTTAATTTCACCACAAAATTTTCAATTGAAAAAAGAAGACTTTTAAATTCTTTTTGAATTAAATCTCTATGACGACTTGGTAACAGTGAGTTAAATTATATTGATTCGACATAGGTGATAAGTGACGACTTATACAATAATGTATATTCAATTAACTGACAAAAAATAAAGTACTTTTATATTATTTTTTAATAAATTTGTATGAAATCGTCTTATAAAATATATTGTACGGAAAATTTATCACTTTTCATAAAAATATAGTTCATAAGTCAAATATAGTCACTTTTCAAACCTAATTAAAAACAATTGTCATGAATAAAAATTCAATCATACTTTTAACATTTTAAATAATAATATTTTTTTAAAAAAATAAAATTTGTTTTTATTGTTCAATGTCCACGACCACATTATTTGATGTTGAGTGTCTGCTTGAAAACTCCTTTGAGAAACACTTATTTTTTTAAAAATTGAGTATAACAACTTCAAAACTAAATGATTCTCTACTGTTCTTTAGAGATTGCAAACACAAGCTGAATTTCACACAAACTTTGGTGTACTGTTTTCCATTTTTTGGATTACATGCAGTGAGAATTAGTGTGGTCCATGTTTTAGGATAAATGTGTTTTATTTGGGAGTTAACACTCCTGTGAACCAGGTTTATGCGTGAACTCTATCACTCTTATGGGTAAAAACTATTATTTTTATGCACAAAAACTTTCACTGTTTAAAATATAAAACATTTTCTAAACAATGATCATTTTTGTGCATACCAGTGATAATTTTTGTACATAACAGTGATACTAAAAAAACCGAGTTCACGGTGAACTCAGGCTCACACAAGTTTTTATCTTTATTTGTTACTATGTGAGACGATTCGAGAAGGTTCATAACTTAACATAATTAAACACATGCTAAAATTTTATTCTCAAATTATGCTCTATTTTCCAGTAAAACGATCCCATGCCTATATTATTTGGGCTGCTCTTGAATGGATGGCGTAGATTTGACGATGCTTTCCAAATGGGCCTCCACATCAAGAAGATCCAATTTTTGTTGGGCTTTAATTTGGGGTTCTCCGTTTTTGCCCCACAAGAAACTGTACAGCCCACTAATCAGCAGTGCTCCACCTAAAACACTGTACGCCAAACACTAAAATATGAGTATTATTCTTTTATTTCTCAATCAATATAGTATTAATAAAAGTGTATCTAATTTATATATGTTTTAAAATTATTGTCTAAATAGGATTCATTATTATTATGATTATTTTTATTATTTAAAGAAAATGATAGGTGTCAAGTTCTTTTCAGAATTTTAAATTAATAGATTGTTTTGATAAAGCTTAATTTTTTGCATTAATATTATTTTTTTAAGCACAAAATATCAGATTCAAAAGCAACATTAGAAAGTGAACAAACTAGTGTAGAGTACCTTCCCCAATGAAGGGCTTCTTTGAATAAAAAAGCTGAGAAGATTGCTGCAATCACAAGAGCTAAAGGCCCAAAAATAGCAGTAAAAACTGGGCCTTTCTTCTCTATAACCCATGCTTGCAGCCAATAACACATCCCTGTTACACCAATACCCTGCATATCTTCGTTAGCTCGAACTTATAAAGTGATGTGTAATTAATTAGTTTATATTATTGAAAGACTTATTGATAGATATATATTTCATGATTGTAATTTACTAATATGTATAAAATGATTACACAGATACATTTGCACTTTTGCATACAACTTTCACTAATGCAATCTTGTTCGTACCTATTAGTAATAATTGCTTTAAATATTTGCACTTATTAGTAAATTTTCCTATATTATTTTCCTTATATATGTGTGTGTATGTAGTGTTGACATTATATTAATTCCTTTGAGTTGGCTTCTAGCTAGGAGTGCGTAATTGCATAGTGTCAACTTTGCAAGTTGTGAATTTGGACCATGCTTTATTGCTCATCATTATTATATGATAGAATGTGACTTTGGAGTTAGTGTTCTATTAAATTTTCAAACCTCTAATTACTCTTTTAAAGATTGGCTGGTTCAACCTAGGTCACTGCTAGGCTGTTGATACGAATTGCTACTGGTATTCTGTATTGGGTATATCTTATACCCTGCTTTATTTTTAATAAAAGTTTTCTTGACTGACCAAAAAAAGAATGTATGAGTTTATTTATATATTTTGTATGCGTACAATTTCTTTATATGTACAACAAAATATACCCCAAAATACAATTGACAATGAAAGATCATATATGCTCTTTTTTTTTTTTCTTTAAGAAAAGGTGTTTCTTAATTGCTTCAGACAATTAAACCACCGCACTATGATACTTTTGGAATTTGGTAGCATGATATCTAGTTAGAATTCAGTAAGCTTTAGTGCTTCCACTCCTAATACATTATACAGAGTTGGCCACTACTACACTAGAACCCAAATATATTAATTTAGGCATGAACCCATTTCAGATTCTCAAATTCAGATTTATATCTCTCCTAATTTTTCCATTTCCACTACTAGAGTAACATGCACTATAATGATCTCCAAGTATTAGAAGTGATATATGCACCCCATTCTCATTTCAAATTAATATAAGTGTTTCATCTCCAGTTTCAAGTTAACCTCGTACTCTTTATATGTTAAAACTTAAAAATATTAGTATACAAAAAGAATTCCACGTCTATTCTAGTTCTCAGCTCAAGGTGCACCAAGAAACACAAGTACCAAAATACTTGATGCAAATTCACAAATTTATTGAATAAAATTTAAAATGTTATAAGATGGGTTAAACCTTGTATGCACCAAGTGCATTATGCACTCCATAGTGTATTTTAAAATCATACAACTTGTTGCTTTGAAATATGCAATTTGTTTATGATGAATCGTGCAATTATCAATATAAAAACTAAATTGCATGTTTTAGTGTAAATAAGTTGCATATTTCAATTCAACAAGTTGCGTCTCATAAGACCCACTATATAAGATGAAATATGATAGAGTATAATGAATAATCAAATCAAGGGTGATGAAGAAACATACACAATAGAGAATTGAGAAAAGAGTGATATTCCAGGCAAGCTTCCATGAGGACAAATTGGTCTCAACAATTGCACCATAAACCATTGCGGTTAGGCAACTGAAGGCACTCTGAAGCGTCACGAGTCGCAGTTTTCCTGGATATTGTTTTAGGAGTGGACCCTAAATTAAAACATGCACCAATCAGTTCATCAACCTCCATGTAAATTGACAAGTTGTGTATGCATCAGATGCATTTTGTAATTCAAATATATTTTTTAAACAATACGTAGTAATTGTTTTCGTTAAACAGTTCCGTATTAGTTTCTTTTGTTGGATATTATTAATTATTTTAATTGAACAATATCAATTGTGTACTAATATTGCTAGGTGCATTTGATGTACAAGAGACTTAAGTGGTGTTCTCAATCACTATCAAATAGTGACAATCACTTTTGAGAAGCAAAAGACAATTTTTGAAAAAAGTGATTCTCTCGAATAGAAATTGAGAGGGATAGAATTCAAAATTGTCCAATAACTTTTTCACCTTTTTCAAAAGAGTCCCACAAAAAATTCATGTACGAAATGGGCCCGAATTTTTCACGAAGTGTACAATTTTCGTCCCAAATTCGTCAAAATTGATGAAACAATGTCGTTTTTGGTCATGCATTTCAGCCTGGAATCTCCAAATTGAATGCTCACATGTAAGGTGCATGACCAAAAACGATATCGTTTTGTCAATTTCGGCGAATTTGGGATGAAAATGGTACATTTCGCGTAAAATTGAGATGAATTTCATACATCAAATTTTTTTGGGACTATTTTAAAAAGGTGAAAAATTATGGGACTATTTTGATTTCTATCCCGAAATTGAGAACATCCCCTTAGGGCTTGTTTGCTCACTCTAAAAAGTGGTTGAGAAAAAATTATTTTAAAAGCTGTTGGACACAATTTTTTGAATATAAAAAAAGTAATTTACTCATGGAGTAGAGTTTGCAAGTAGAGACTTATTTTAAAAGGGGGAAAAAACTCTAAGGTACAAAGTGGAGGAAAAAAACTCTAAGGTACAAATGTAATTTTTTTGTGACTCTCAGGTACAAAGTAATTTTTTTTTTTTCAAATAAAGTACAATTTTTTTTTGTACCTTAAAGTCACTAAAAAATGCATTTGTACCTTAGAGTCACTGCTTTCTATTTTTTGTACTTCAGAGTCATTAATTCATTTTAAAAGTTGTTAGTCCATGTAAATAAGTGATTATATAGTTAATCAATGATAATTACAATGAGTTAGTGCATATGAAATGGGGAAAAAACTCTAAGATACAAAGTGGGAGAACAAAAAGCTTTTAAGGTACAAATGCAATTTTTTTGTGACTCTCAGGTACAAAGCGCAATTTTTTTTTTCAAATAAAGTACATTTTTTTTGTACTTTAGAGTCACTAAAAATTGCATTTGTACCTTAGAATCACTGCTTCCTATTTTTTGTAACTCAGAGTCATTAATTCAATGAAATCTACTGTTACATAATGTATCATCTTCTGGTACACTATATTTTTATCTAAATGACACATATATTTAGTGGCGGATGCAAGAATTAAATTCAAGAAGGGCACAAACAAAATAATTTTTTTAATATGAAAATAAATTTATTACTACTCTCAAATTTAATATAATGTAGTTTTTCGTGAGAAGTCCATAATTTGAGAATAACACTTTAACACTTTGAAAGAATTAGGTATTAATTAATTTGTGTTAATTTATAAACTTGTCTCTCGCAAGAATTTTGCCTATAACGGTTAAAAATAATTTTGTATGAAAGAAAATATAATAATTGACAACATTGTAAAAAAATTACTCTATTTATATAACTTAGCAAATAAAATAACTATATTTGGAGGACCTTTCACAAAAAAATAAAATGAAAAATTTAAAGAAAAATAATAAAAAAATATTAAGAATTTTGCCTACAATGGATAAAAAATTATATATAAAAGATAAGAGTTTACACTATTATAAAAAATTACTCTATCTATATAACTTAGCAAAAAAAAAAAAAAATACTTGAAAGTCCTTACATAAAAAAGGAATTACTTAAAAAAAAAATTACTTGAAGGACCTTTCATACAAATAGAATTACTTAAAAGAAAATAATAAAAATAATATTAAAAAATTTACTTATAATGGTTAAAATAATTATGTATGAAATAAAATATAAGAGTTTACAACATTGTTAAAAAAATACTCTATTTGTTAGCAAATAATTTTTTTTTTACTTGGAGGACCTTTCATAAAAAAAAAAAAATTACTTAAAGAAGGAAAAATAATTAATTAAAAGACCTTTAAAAAAAATATATATAAAAAAAAAAAAAAATAAAAAACAGTATTATTTTTTTTCCTATAATTGTTAAAAACAATTATGTATGAAAGAAAATATAAGAGTTTACAAAATTATAAAAGAGTTGCTCTATTTATATAACTTAGCAAATTAAACAAGGGATTAAGTTTTTTTTTTTATTCCAATAACTTTGCATTGTTTTAAAATTGGTCCCTATTGGTTTGAATTTTTGAATTTGGTCCTGTAATTTTTTTTTTAAAATTGGTCCTTTGATATGTTGCAGCAGGTAACCATCACATGTGTAATTATTTATTTTTTTCTTTTAATTTCAAAGTGCTATTTGAACTTTTTAATCCTAATAATTTTGGTCAGGTTTTGAATCGGGTGTAAAAAAATTTGTATATTAAAAGACAAAGCAAATCGGGTCGGTTTACTGGGTCTAAATTGACCGAAAAATCCAAAAATAAACCAAAATTCACAAAAACCCACTCTTTCTCTCTAAAAAAATACACAAAAAAATCCCGACCCAAAATTATTAGGATTAAAAAAAAAATCTAGGTGGCATTTTAAAGTTAAAGGAAAAAATAAAATAATTATATAGGTGACGGTTACTTGTTTGATGACCTGCAACAGTAGGTTAAAAGGCCAATTTTAAAAAAATTAATAACTTACAGGATCAAAATAAAAAAATCAAAACAATTGAGACCAATTTCAAAACGAAGCAAAGTTGTTGGACTAAAAAAAACTTAATCCCTAACACAAATATACATGAGAGAATTCCGTCTCATCTAAAAGCTCGAGCTTGTAGAGAGGGTCGGGAATAATCTATTTATTTAATTTTTCTCAACACTCCCCCTCACTCGTGGGCCGAATCATTGCCTCTGCTCTTTGGAGAGGAGGCCCAACAGAGTGGACAATTTAAATGGGTGGAGTGCGTCCACGGGAATCGAACCCACAACCTGGGCTCTGATACCATGAGAGGATGATTAGAATATCACCGTTGAATTGGTGATTGGAGAAAACTCTTATTAATAGACTGATTACAGGAATACAACAACTTTCCCAAGATACAAGGAGATTTACATGGAAAGAATAAAATATATAAATACATTGGATAAAGACTAATTTCTATTCTTTATCACCTTTCATGAAAAAATGAATTACTTAAAGGGAAATAATTTTTTGAAGGACCTTTCATTAACAAAGAATTTCTTAAAGAAAAACAATATTACGCGACAGTCAAAATTGGGATTTGAACCTAGATCATATCATATGCATTAACAAAACCTAACTTGTCATTGAGCCAAACATCTTAATATTCAATTATTTAACATGATCTATGAAATTCAGGTGGAGCAATTGCCTCTCCTTGCCCCAACGTAGATCCGCTTTTACATACATTATCTATGTATATGTCATTCATTTAAATAGTATATATAACAGAAGATGTTACATCATTGTGTAATAGAAGGTTGAGTTTATAGTGGAAAAACCTGCATTGTTAGCCAAGAGGCATATATGACTTGTGAAGAAATGCAGAGAAGGGAACCCTTGATCCATTCTTGTTTTGTGGAAGTCTTTTCATCAAATAGGTGGTGGACTTCACTTGTTGAACTTGAATATAAAGGAGGCCCTTTATACAAAGTAAAAACCATGGCTCCACCCAACCCAACCATGCAGCCTACTACCTTTGCTTTTCCATGCCATTTACTTATGCCTAGCTTTTCAATCCTAGATATACATATTTTTTCAATCACTTCTTCATTTCAACAAAGATGAGAGGTGTGTGTGTTTTTTGCCCAACAATTTTGGAACTTTTCAATATTAATTATTTTACTAGAACACTGTCAAATTACAGCGGTAAAATTTTGTTGGTATTTTGGATTCCTTGCCCTTGTAATTTTAAAAATCCCAACAGTAATTCCAACGGATTTTTAATTTTAACTGGAAAAATCCGTTGGAAATTTTTAATTGACGGAAAAAGTACATTTTACATGGAAATATTAGAATAGTAGTCAGTGGCGTGGCAGATACAGGGTACATGGGGGTACAATTGTACCCCAAAATGAAATGTACCCCCAAAATTTTCTTACAAAGAAAATGCATCCCCAAATTTTAAAGCTTAAATCCGCCACTGATTGTAGTAATACCTTAGACAAACAGCCATGATGAAGACAAGTGGAGGAACAATATTTTGCAAAGCTGAAGCAAATGTTGCAGAAATATAGTTCAATCCAGCATAGTTAAGATTAAAACATAAAGCAGTCCTGCATGTACCAAACAATATGCATGTTAGCCGTACATGAATATATATACATATGAAACATAAAAAGAAAAAATAAAGGGGTAAATTACATTGTGATTATATATAAGTGCTAATTGTTTTAATTACCCATATGCAGAGACAAAGAAAATCTTGCAGTGTGCACCCCATGTAAGAGGAAGAGATTCCTTGCTGCACACAAAATTAATTAATTATTAATGTAATTTGCTAATACGTTTAAGAGATCTAAACAAGTTATAAAAGAAAACTGACCTTTTGAAGAAGAAAGCAAAAGGAGTCAAGAAAAGAGTGGCAAATGCTTGTCGATACGCGACAAAAACACACGGTTTAGTTCCGGAAGAAAGTGTTGCCTTTGATAACAAGAACATCCCTGCAAAACTGCATTGTATGATGATCATACCAATATAAGCCTTCATTTCTGACACGCCTTTCATCACTCTAGCTAGTCTTAATTTATATACACTTCTATTTTGTATTTTTTATCATTAATGTGTTGCATGCGTGTATTAAAAGTATTACTAGATGGGGCAACAGTGAACCGTCTCATATATATATATATAATATTTTTTTGTGTGATGGTGCAGCAAATAAATATAACTTTGAAGTTTGGGGGAATATTATTTTTTAAGTACCATAATTTTTTGGGTGATAAAATAAGGATAGTAACTTTAAAAGTAATAATTTCAGGCCGAATTATTGTTTAGTGTAGCCAAAGTTAAGGCAATGCATATAATATTGCAGTGATTTGAAACGAGAAAAATGTACAAGAGTGGCATTATTGTATTCATAATTTGTCAACAATTGTACAAGAAATTAATTATATATCATGAAGTGGAATGGACAATAGCTCTCTTTCATGGTTATTTTCTATTTATATTAAGAGTGGGTCTCCTGTGCATCAAGTGTACCAATTCAAATTGATGCACTCTACACCCTAATCCTAAATAGTGAACCTTAAATTACATATGAACCATTTGGGCCGGGTGAACCATGAACCACTTGGGCCGAGTAAACCATGAATCACTAGGGCCGGGTTTTGGGTCGGGTTGGGTATTTAAAAATTTAAAAAAAAACTCTAAAACTAAAATTAAAGTTAAAACAAAACCGAAACTGAAAAAATAAAAAAAAGTTATAATCCGAATTTAAATAAATTGGGTAGGGTAGGGGCGAGGTATATTTGAGACCTTGCCTTATATTAATTCATAGTGATGAGTGATACATACAACACTAACATGAAAGTTGCAAAGAAAAGTGTATTAATTAATCACGAGATATATTACCAAATTAATGTTTTCATTCCCCATTTACTTTAAAAAAAAGGATAAAAGGAAACGTGTTGAATCTGTCAATAAAGTTGAGGCCTAAATTAAAATTAATTTTTGAAACTTGAGTTTTGTTATGGATGTTTCCTATTAAAATTACTAATTAGTAAAATCCAGAAATATAAACTTGTGACACTGAATTAGGGGTGGACGGTACGGCATACCGAAAATTTTCTCACCATACCGTTACCGTACCGAAATTTTCGATACCGAAAAATTTCATACCGTTGTCGTACCCAGTGACGGACCCAGAAATTTTACCGAGGGGGGCCCAATTTATAACATAGTGTAGCTAAATGCACTTTAGAATTTTTATATATTTTCGAAAATTATTTGGACTAAACATCTTTATATTAACAGAGTCGAAATACATTTATATTTATATTGAAAATGTGATTTAAACATATTCTTTCTCTATTTTGTTCCCCTTTCTCACCTAAAAATCAACATTTTATTTATAGAGTGTTGATTTTTACAAGGATTAGTAATAGTGGTGTACAAGTGAACATGATGCACATAATACTTTGTTTTAAGGAGGAGAGACATTAAGTATGAGATAGTTTTATACATGATATAGGGTATAATCTATAACACAAATAATACTCATTCTTCCAAAATATTAGGCGTTAATACACAATTTATCTTTCCTTACTATGAGAGATATCTCATACAAGTGTATCTTAATTATAAGTATATATATATAAGAAATTCAAGTGGGGTCGGGGGCCCGTATTGACCCCCAGGGTCAAGGTAGGTAAAGATCCTTCACTGGTCGTACCGAAAATTCGGTATGCCGATATTACATACCGACACCGTACCAAAATTTCAATATATACAAAGATATCCGAAATATTTTTTAGATATTTCGAAATATTTTCATTATCTTGGAAAATTTTTTTTCTGAAAATTTTTCGTATATTTTTTTTTTCGGTATACCGAAAATATTTAGGTATACCGAAATATTTCGGTATTTCGGTATACCGAAATTTTCTATATTTTCATACCGTTATCGTACCGAAATTTTCGATAAAATCGATATTTTTCGGTACGGTAAGTGCGGTATACCGGTATTTTCGATATTTCCTCCACCCCTACACCAAATATATATTGGAACCGTAGTTGTACTAAAGACGCCACAACAGGCTAAACTGCAGCTTTAGTAATTTAGCATATTCATGTATTAACAATCAAAGATCAAAGAGGAATTCTTCATATGAAATTGTAGAGTGGAAACGGTTACAATCAAGAGTGTAAATTGAAATGTATAACTTGAAAATGGAAACTGATCTATCCTATCACTATATATAATAAGTGTACAATATTAGTTCTACAACTAAAAGGTATTAGTTGGAGAAATATCTAAAATATAAGTTGACTCCTTGTTACCCCCCTCAAAATGGGAGTGGATGTTAAGAAGTTCCATTTTGCACTTGAAATCATTGAAAAGAGTTGGTAATTGAGGTTTTGTGAGGATATCTGCAAGATTTTGAGCTGTTGGTATGTGGATAAGCTTTAAGACTCCTTGTTGTATTTTCTTCCTTGTGAAGTGGTAGTCTATGTGAATGTGTTTGGTTTTCTCATGAAGACATGGGTTGTGAGCTATGCAAAAGGTTGATCTGCTGTCAGTGTACAAGGTTGTTAGTTGAGGGTGTAAGATCTTCAAATCCTTGAGAATGTATAGTACCCATTGAAGCTCACAAGATGTAGAACAAAGTGCTCTGTATTCTGCCTCTGTAGATGACCTGCTGACTGTGCTTAACTTCTTTGATTTCCATGACACCAGAGAGTCCCCAAGATAGATGGCATAACCAGTAATGGATCTTCTAGTTTCAGGACATCTAGTCCAGTCTGAATCTGCAAATGCTGTGAGTTTAAAGTTGTTTGTTGAAGGATAAAGTAACCCCAGTCCAACTGTGCATTTGATGTATCTTAGAAGCCTGTGGACAGCAGCTAAATGATCTGCATTAGGTTTGCTCATATGTTGAGTTAGTGTCTGTACAACATAAGATATATTTGGCCTAGTTATTGTTAAGTACAATAACTTTCCAACTATCTTCCTATATTCAGAAGGATCATCTAAAATATATTAATTAATAAATTAATATAAACTGCTATGTGAGTTAGTTTATAAATATAATTATATCAATTTTATATTATAAATAAGTTTTACGGTTAATTTGTGTATAATTAATTAAGATTTATTTTGTATATATAAACAGATTAATTAATATATAATGTAATTTAAGATTGATATAATAAATTTCATTTAGGCTCGATTAAGCTCGTGAACCAAACTCAAACTAAAATTCAGTTCGCCTCGATTTGGTTGCATTCTTTGTATATATGTTTTTGCGCACGATATCACCTGTTCTAAGAATGATGTTCCACTATGTGTTCCATAGCATGTGGAATGAATAAAAATATCCAAGGGACCACCATAATTCTGGGTCCATGTGTTAAAGATTCAAAAAGTGGAATAATACTGGAATACGAAAAAGTGGCACAAATGAATTGAACTGATGTTTTTGTGTCTCTGTCCCCTTTTCTTCATCCTGGGTCGACGCAGCGATACGTTCAAAACGGGCTTCTTTTTCTATTGGGCCAGACAATAGCCCTTGGGCTTCAATATGGGCTTCTCTGTTTCTACCCCATAGAAAACTATATAGCCCACCAATTAGCAATCCACTCCCCAAAATACTGCAAAACCACAAGAGCAAAACGAATTTACCAAGGTGTTTGATTAAACTTGTATCATTTTTAAGCTGGTTTTATTGTTTGTTAGTTGTTTTTTTAAAAAATTAATTTATTGAAGCATTTGGATAAATTAAGATTATTCAGCTTTAGGATCTCAGTGATGACAGTGTCATTATTAAAATTAATAAATTTGAAGGAGTTTATCAAAATAAGATACTCCATCTGTCTCAAACTTATTTTCCTATTTACCATCATACCCCTCCTCTTATGAGCGATTTTTGTATTAGTAAATGAAATAATTAGCTGACATGTTAAGGAGAGGTATGATAGATTTGCCTCTTATCTATCATACCCTTCCTTTAAAATTAATTTATCATTTCAATTACTAATACAAATATCGCTTAAGAAAACATGTGGAAACAGTAAACAGGAAAACGAGTCTGGGACGGAGGGAGTATTATTTAAGAAATAAAGTTGGGATTCTTAATCTTTTCAGAAAAAGTTAATAGGCCTCTAACTCATACCTTATAGCTGAGTATTGTGTGCATTCGGGTGCACCGTGCATTCATAGTGCATTTTAAAATCATATAATATGTTATGTTGAAAGGTGCAACTCGCTGACACTGAACCGTACAACTATTAATATGGTTGCACAGTTCAATGTAAATAAGTTGCATTTTTAGTATAACAAGTTGCATGATTTTAAAATGTATTATGAATGCACGGAACAACTGAATGCACATGAGACCCACTCATATTATAAGATTAAATATGATATTCTTATAAAAACTTTACAAAACACATTGAGTATAAGTTGTTAAACATTTTGTAGATGTTAAGATTTTTTTAAAACCTAATAGCCAAACATCCTCTAAAATCTAGACTTAACCCTTACCTTAGGTAAAAGAGGTGAATTGTCCATCTAAAGTTAACCACTACAAAGTATATACACACATGTTGGATGAACTCACTAAGTAATGTAAAACAATACATTTCTTCTCCTATTTGTTGGATTGATGTTTGTAACACCACATAAATTTGATGATTAGACATACTTGCGAGAGACGGGGCACAATTTGGGCATTGACACTTTAACATTTTGACAGAAATGAATGTTGATTTGTGTTAATTTATACCCCATCTCATGTATGAAATCATCTCGTACAAATTCCTGCCTGGAAAAAGCATAATATACTGACCTTCCCCAGTGAAGAGTTTCATTGAGAAAAATAGCTGAGAAGATGGCTGCTATGATAAGAGCTAATGGCCCAAAAATTGGACTAAAATCTGGGCCTTTCTTCTCTATGACCCATGCTTGCAGCCAATACCTCATCCCTGTCACAATAATTCCCTACAAATATACATTCTCCGCATTGTAAGATTATAGTAAAAATATTGTAACTATATAATTAAAGGTTTGTCTATTTGCTTCTTAAAAATTCTAAATATATTAAACTTAATTAAACTTGACCAAATTTACTAAAAAAAAAAAGAACTCTTAAAATCATTTTAAAATAAAAAGATTAAGAGATATGAAACATACACAATAGGCAACGGACAAAAGTTGGATGTTCCATCCAAGCTTCCATGGTGATATATGTCGTTCTGTAGCGAAGCTGTAAATTGTTGATGTGAAGCAACTAAAACCACATTGTAAAATCGTGAGCCTCAATTTTCCTGGAAATTGTTTCAAAAGCGGAGTCTACAAATTACATTCAACAAGAAACAAAAATCCCAAAATTCAATTCACCTATGCATTACTTAATGATAATAGAAAATAGACAAAAATTCCCTTTATTGATAGTTAAACTATTTTTTGCTCTACCCTTGATAATTTTTTTTGTCTTTTTATAATATTTTTACCCTTATTATATTAATGTATATCCATCCCACTAGGTCGAGCATAAGTTGCGCGACCAATGCATGCACTATCTATGCGTGACCCGTATGTGCGATTCATGCGCTACTCTTATTAATAAGGATAAATATGTTATAAAATGACATAAAATAGTTTTTTTTATAAAGGGTAGGGGCAAAAAAAAAAGAGTTTGTCGCTGATGATAATTAAGTAGCGCAATAATAATTAAAAAAACCTGCATAGTTAGCCACATTGCATAAAAGACTTGTCCAGCAATGGCGAGAAAAGATCCCTTTACCCAATTCTCATGTTCAATTTGAGTGTTTTGATGATCAAAGGGATGATGGACGACGTCGTTTTTAGAAGTTGAATATAAAGGATGACCTTTGTAGAAGGTAAAGGCCATGGCTCCACAAAGACTTAAGAATGCTGCCAAACACCTTAGCTACTCCATGCCACTCACTTATCACTAGCTTTTCAATCCTATACAATCATAAATATTAATTCATTGTCTTTATTTGCAAAATTTTATTAGGTAATGATGTAACATTTATAAGTTCTACACCTATTATAATGCTATAAATAATAATTAACGATATAATTACCTTAAACAAACGGCCATGATGAAGACCAATGCTGGAACAATACTAAGGATGGCTGTACCAAAAGTTGCAGAAATATATTCCAATCCAGCTAAGTTTAGATTGAAACTCAAAGCCAACCTGCATTCTCCCATCATCTACATTAATTATTGTACACTAATTGTATGATGCTGACTCATGTACACCATTAAATTTTTTGAAAGAAAACTATTAATTATACCAACAAACAAATAATTCAGTGCAAAACAACTAATACCATTTAAATTGCACAGTGCACCTGATGTATACACATTTTTTTTATTAGAATTAAGGCCAAACTCACAATCAACTAGAACTATGTAGTACAAGGATATTATGGGCAATTTGCCTATAAGACGGTGGTCACATGAAACAAATAATATTGTAATTAGAAGATTGTCATGTTTGAAAGAAATGCATGTGATCAATAAAGGTGGCATGTGATAAATAATCAAATAATCACAATAATTAATAAATTAAGAACACAAGTAAATTATACCCATAGGAAGAAACAAAGAAAATCTTGCATAATCCAGTCCATGCAAGAGGAGGAGACCCCTTGCTGCACATAAAAATTTTTTAAAAAAAAAAAAAAATCATCAAGAATTAATTTACATGCATCTTAATTATGAGAAAAACAGAGAAAAATGTACTTGGAGAAGAAGAAGGTGAATGGGAGCAAGACGAAAGTGGCGAAGGCTTGACGAAAGGCGACAAAAACTGAAGGCTTCATGCCAGAAGTCATAGCTGCTTTGGAGAAGAGTATCATTCCTGCATAGCTCAACTGCAATTACTGCAATGTAAGCTTTATCTTTCTCCATCTTGCTTTTTTCTTTCTTTGTTTTCAAGAATTAGACTTAATGGTGAAACATAAGATCAGAACACAATTTGCATATATTAATTTTAGGAATGTGATGAGAAAAATGTGTATGGCGTGACACTGTTTTTATTGTACAAGGAATTTATATTTCTAAGATGTAGGATTTGAAAATTGTTTTCTTTTACGACCAATTTTATTTTATTTTATATTTATTAATTCTTAGTGATGAGTGATGCATACCACACTAATTCCTTATAGGCGAAGTCTACATACAATTAGGTGTACCGTGCATTTATAATGTATTTTGAATACATGCAATTTGTTTATATTAAATCGTGTAATTATTTTTTCATATCGATAGTTGCACGATTCAATGTAAATAAATTATATAATTTTAAAATGTACTATAAATGTACAATGCACTTGAATATACATAACAATCAGTCTTCCTTGTAATAATTAATTGAATTCATGAAGTAGAGATAGTCAAATATTCCTGCCGGGTGGAATATCTATATTAGTTTGCAACTGATATGTATCTAGTATTGATGTGAAAGTGGCTTTATAGAGCACCGTCCACACGAACATTTTTAATCTTTTCATTTAATTATATTAATTAAAATATTTCAATCTATAAATCATTTATCACAGCAGCAGCTATATACATACGCAATGGCAGACCCAAAATTTCAAAATTGAGGGTACAATTACGATAGGGTGAGTTTTTTAATGGGTTTAATATGGGAAAAGGGTAATTTAAATTTTTCAAGTGTTATTTTGCACTTCTAAGTAATGTTATAAAAAATTTGCACCTCTTAATAATTAGTGTGGGATCTTGCACCTCCTAATAATTGTTTCTAGAGAGGTATTGTGTTCACAACTTTTCACTAAGACACTATTCTTATTACTTATTGTTGGTAATGATCAACACTTTCTGATAGTGGTGACGGTGAAAAGTGGTCTTATATATTTTTTCTTGTTTCTAATAGAAGGAAAACAGATTGGTGTATCTCCTAAGTTGGGGTATATATAACCGAGCCCAAGCATAAATAATTAAGAAGTTTATGGGCCAATAAGCTGACTCGGCCCAACGAGCTAAAAGGGCTCGAGCCCATCGAGTCCACTGGCCACTTGGCAGGCCCAATAGAGTTAATTTCTATGGTGTGAAAGTTTCATATTCTAGTCCAACTCTTAGGGGGTGTTTTTAAAAACTTATAAGTGATTATAGTCACCTAAAATTATGTGTCAAAAGTAATTTTGAGTGTTTTATTTATCTTTTAGTAGCTTAAATAAACTATCATAAGCTATAAGTTATAAGTTATAAAAAGAAAAGGATCTTTTAATAGGCTTATTTTTATTTTTTTTTTTTTTTACTTTTTTTTTGCAAACATTATCAACTTTTTTTTTGAATTTTCTTACAAACACTATCAACTTCTACTATTAATCATTTTTCTATAATCACTAATTTAAATTTAATCACTTCTTTAAAACCATAAGTTTTTGCAAACATCCCCCTTTATATGTGCTACTTGAGCTGGCCATTGGGCTGACCAATATGATAGTTTTTAGGGTGTGACAAACTATTGATACCTAAAATATTATTTCCCACACTCACGTTGTAATTTTATATTATAGTAAGGACAGCTTAAAAATGTTACTGCATGAAGATGTATCGAGTAAGTTTCTAAGTGTAAATAGCCACAACCTAATCTTAATTTTTTACGATTTGCAAAATGAGAAAAGCCAAAAAAAACTTATAGAAGAATCAAACCCAAAATTAACGGAGTGAAAACTTAATACCTTAACTGCTAGACCACAACTTGATGATCAATTAAACAATGTTGGTATGATTTGAAAAGAAAGTCATAACATGCAAGATTCCATACATAAAAATACATCGAGAGTTGGATGTATATATTATTACATCCATATGACCTTTAAGACAATTGCACGATTAAATATTGTAGCTAGTGAAGATGTGTCTCTTGCTCAATAGTATTGGGGGATTTGGATGTAACTATGGATTCCAAATGGGCCTTGTCCACGTCTTTTGGTGGATCACGTTTTTTGTTGGGCCTCCTTATTTTTACCCCACAAGTAACCATATAAGCCAGCAATCAGCATTATACTTCCTATAACACTGCATAATTACAGAATTAAAAAAATTAGGTATTAAAATCTCATTAAACGTAGCATTTATAAAATTAAACAACCTTAAAACATATGAGACTGACCTTCCACAATAGAGAGATTCATGAAAGAGAAAAGCAGAGAAGAAAGCGGTCAAGATGAGTGGCAAAGGGGTTAATATTGAAGCAAATACAGGGCCTTTATGTCCCACAACCCATACTTGCAGTGTATAAGTTATCCCTGTCACAATAATTCCCTGCAAATCATCCCTTCAATATTATTTAATGAAATTAATGTCAATATGTAAAAAGTTTAGCGTCCATACTGATTCGCAACATTCACTTTATAATAAACTAATTAATATTTTTTAATAAAATAATTAATACTTACAAACTATAATGTTTAAGTAAAACGACTAATACTATTAAAAAAACTCACCAAAAATATAAATCAATTGTACGGTAAAATTGGTTACATAAGACTTTGTGATAAATATAGGGAAAATGATTTTTTTTTTCAAAAAAAAAAAACTTACACACATTTGATTCTTTGACACTTTTAGCATTTAAATTTTAATTTTCATCTTATAATTTATCTGAATCAAAATTAAAAAGTGATAAATTAAAGTATGTAAATTATATGACAAAAATTAAAATTTAAAAGTCAAAAGAACCAAAAAGTAAAAAATGTGTAAGTTACGGTACGAAAATTAAAATGTAAAATTCCATAGAACAAAACTAAAAAGTGACAAAATTATAAGATGAAAAAAAAATCATTTTCCCCATAAATATATATTCTACATGCCTAAAATAAAATATAAAGATGAAGAAACATACACAATAAGCCACAGAGAATAGATTAACATTCCAACCAAGCTTCCATGATGATATATTCCTCTCCACAGCTGCACCATATATCGTAGTCACTAGGCAACTGAACCCACATTGAAGGGCCGTCACCCTCAACTTGGCCGGATATTCTTTCAGAATCGGGCCCTGAAATTATTATAAAATTTATTAATCAAGAAATCTTTGATCGTTTAAAAACACCAAGGACAATATTGAAAAACAGAATAAATTTTTTGCAGTCCAATAACATTGTTTCGTTTTAAAATTGGTTTCGATTGTTTTGATTTTTTTTTTTTTAGTCCAGTAAATTATCAAAAATTTTGAAATTGCGGTCATTTAATCTGATTTAGCAAGTCAACAAATAGGTAATCCCACATATGTAATTATTTAGTTTTTTATTTTAATTTCGAAGTACCGTCTAGACTTTTTTAATCCTAATAATTTTGGGTCGCAATTTTTCTTGTATATATTTTTTGGAAGAAAGATTAGTTTTTTTCGTATTCTGATTTATTTTTGGATTTTCCGCTTAGAGCAAGGAGACATGGTAAACCGGCCAATTAACTATGTCTTTTAATATACATATTGTCTTTAAACCCGACCCAAAATTATTAGGATTTAAAAAAGTTCAAGTGACGTTTTGAAATTAAAGGGAAAAATAAAATAATTACACATGTGACAGTTACCTGTACGGTAAACAACCAATTTCAACATTTTTGGAAAATTTATACACTACAAAAAAATAGAGGGTTGCCTATGGAATATTTCAAAAAATAGAGGATTGCCTAGGGAATATTTCAATTTGCCTAGACATTTTTATTCATTGGTAAATTTGCCTACATAATGTAATTCGTAGGTAAATTTATTTGTAAGTCATTTCTAAATCACAAATATAATTGCCTAAAAAAATATAAGTTGCCTAGAGAATTATCTTTTGTAGTTAATTAGTTTGCCTACGAAAATTATGAATGTGTAGGTAGTTTAATGGTAGGTAATTTGTTTGCCTATAAAATTATTTTGTGTAGGTAACTTTTCATAGATTTTTCTAAAAATTGGTAGGCAAATCCTTGACAATAATCACTTTTAAGGACCAAATTATTTTTATAGGAAAATTTCATAAGCATTTGAAAATTTTGGTAGGTAATTCTTCATTTTCCTGTTGTGATAAGATCAAAACTAAAAAGTCAAAATAATAGAAACAACTTTCAAATCGATGCAAAGTTACTGGACTACAAGGAATTTAATCTCTATTAAAAATTATAACCTGCATGATTAGCCAAAGGGCCCAACTCAAGCATGAACTAAGCAGAAGAATGGCACCCTTTATCCATTCTGTTCTTGTGTAGCTTCTTGCAATTGAGTTGTGAACTTCATTATCATTATCCGAGGATGAATATACACTTGCCCCTTTGTAGAATGTAAACACCATTGCTCCTGACAGACTCAGTAACGTTCCGAAAACTTTGGCCATTCCGTGCTTCTCAGTTATAGCAACATTTTCGATCCTAGAATGAATTATTATGTCAAATCTTAAATATTAGTCATGCTCAATTGCATTATTATGTCCTGAATAAATGCAACTAGAAATTAATGATCATGTTATAGGGAAAAAAATGCATTTTGTCAAATATAATTATATTTGAAACGATGGATAAAGAAGGAGTTTGAATTATAAATGGTTTAATAACTCTAGTCTCAAATAGATTTAGTCTCAATAACTTTGACAATGTCAATTTTAGTTTCAAAATCTATCGGAAAACTCAAAACGACGTCGGTTTGCCATTTCAGTTTGGGGCTTTCGGGCGGATATGTGACTGGACCGCCACATGTACAGTTACGTGTATTTTTAAGTGTGTTTGACTAATTATTGTCGTCAATTCTGTTTTAATTTTAAGTTTTTTTTAATTATATATATGCCTGAAATTTCAGTTGTTAAAAAAAATAATACACGTGTCCATCCAATCACATCATCTGCCAGAAAGCCCCAAATTAAAATGCCAAAATAACGTCTTTTTGAGTTTTTCGATCGAAATTGGGACTAAAATTGGACCATATCAAAGTTATTGAGACTAAATCGACAGTAAAAAAACTTATGCGATTAAATCTATTTAAGGTCAAATTTATGGGACCAATTGTGATTCAAATTCAAAAAGAAGCATGACAATTATGTTTGAGTAATTTGGTGAGTGATTTTACCTTAAGCAAAGAGCAATAATGAAGACCATTACAGGAATGGTGTTGTTAATAGCGGTTGCAAAAGTTGCAGAGATGTAGTTGAGTGCAACATAGTGTAGATTCAATGTCATAGTCACTCTGTTAAAAAAAACAAAGCTTTAGACAGAGGGAATATTGAACTAATTAAAAGTAGAGTAAGTATTCTGTGAAATTTGTTCATTGGTATTTTTTTATTTTATATCACTTGTTTCATTAAATTATACTATATTTTAATTATTTTTACTAAATAGTATCACCTTTTTCTTAAACAATATTACTGATTACTGAAAACAACTAATATGATTCAGTGAAAACAACACTACAAGAAAATAGTGTATTACCTACAAAATTTTTCAATATATCTACGAAATTTTCAACAAAAATAATTTCGTCCTTAAATAGTAAGGCTTGACTACGATTTTGTCTACACAATTTTTTAATTGTATAGGCTACTTTTAAACTACAAATATAATTAACTACGGAAATGTAAATTGCCTAGAAAATTATTTGTATAGGTAAATTTACCTATGAAAATTAATTATAAATGCGTAGGTAGATTGCTCGTAAGTAATTTGTTTGCCTAGAAAATTATTTTTCTAGGTAATTTTTTTAAAGATTATTCTAAAATTAATAGATAAATCGTAGGCAATTTTCACTTTTCAAGGACTAAATTATTTTTGTAAAAAAGTTTTATAACCATAAAAAAATTTCGTAAACAATTCTTCATTTTCTTGTAATGCAAGTGGTACAGTTTAGTGAAACATGATGAAACAAGTTTTACCGAAAATTTTGCCTTAAAAGTATACCCGGTAGAAGCAATGAAAATCTTGAAGAGTAATCTAGTTGTGAAACGAAGATTAGAGTTATTCCTGCATCAAAAATTTCATGCATGCATGCATGCATTAGGTTCACACATATATATATATGTAGATTAATATTAAATTGTGCAATTATAATTAATTAAAAAGGTCGAAAACAACCTTTCACAAAAGTAGGCTAAAGGAGCCAAGGTGAGAGTAGCGACGGCCTGTCGATATGCAATGAAAATGGAAGGTTTCATGCCCGAAGAAATGGCAGCTTTGGAGAGCAAAAACATGGCTGTATAAACAAACTGTGTAAATAGCATTGCAATTAATGGCATCTGATTTTGCATGGACATTTTGCACCTCATAAGTGAAACTGCTACTTTCATCTTCTATATATTTTGATTGATTATAATTCTTGCAGGATAATTTATCAAATAAATGAAGAATTAATGCACATATATATAACAAGTTAAGTGGGATGATTGGGATTTTTATTATTCGGTCAAGAATGAATTCTACAGACATGGATAGAAATAGAATAAACCTGAGGAAAGGTTTGCAAGTTGTGACTAACTAGAACAGGGACAGATACAGTATTTCGTTCCAAATTGGCGAAATTTTCCATTGAATAAAAGCGGTAAAATTTTAATATTACAACGAGGATAATATGATAAAATTTTACGATTTTAAAACATAAATATAAAATTTTTTAAATCTATAGTACAAAAAAGTTTAATATCAAGGGACGACCTCCACCGGTGCCCCCTTTAGATCTATCCTGAGCTAGAATTTTGAGTGTGGGTTTATTTGAACATAAAAAATGCTAAATATGCCACTTGATCATATTTATAGGCTGAAGCAGCAGTGTGAACAACCACCATTACCTAATCAATTCTAACAGTAAGAATCCCGTCTCATCTAAATTTATAGGTCGAAGCAGTAGTGTGAACAACCACCATTACCTAATCAATTCTAATTGTATGAATCCCGTCTCATCTAAGAGTTCAAACTTGTAGAGAGCAAGGATGGAGCCAAGGGGGTTGGAAGGGGGGGCACTGCCCCCCTGACTCTTTTAAAATGTGTAGTATATATGTATTTATTTTCAATATTATTACTAATTATTATGGTACTTTACTGGTTTTGGTGTATTGGGACGATCCCATCTCCTTAGCAATCAATATTCAATCTCATTTAAGCTTCTTTTTCTTTATCACTTTCAATACATAGTGCTCAATTAGTCAAACTCTTCTCTTTTTTCTAATATCTTTTAACACTTCTAAATATATGTAGCTCAAATTCTTCTCCTTTTTTTATTTTTTTTTATTTTACTCTATTACGACTCTAAATTTATAAATACAAATTGGTTATTTAAATTTCTTTATATTATTATTAGTTACTTGATTATATAATTTGCTTATTGATTTTAGATGCATTTCCTTAATTTGCATACTTTTATTTAATGATTCAACTTTATATATGTGGGGAATTTTTTAGATAGTGAGATCAATTTTATACACACGTTGAATATTATTATGTAAGTATATTAATAATTCTAATATAGTACAAATATATTTTTAACTCCATAAATAATTGATTCTAATACGTAATATATTTTTTAAATATATTTTTTAAAAATATTTTATCTATTAAATTGGGCCTCCCTGACTCGAATTTCTGGCTTAGCCACTGTTAGAGAGGCGATAAATTAATTCATTTGTATATAATTCCCTGATACTAACATATACTAGTAAATATAAGTTTATAAATTGACAAAGGAGAGCGAGGGGGGAAAGAGACAAATAAATAGAGTCTCTAATCTCAAATAATTAGGATAGACTACATGAACCAACATACCTTCAGTATAAATACAAAAAAAAAAAATCAGAAAAAAAATTACAAAAAGATTCAGAGAAAATTTAATTGAAAATTTTCAAAATCCTTGCCCCAAAATCTTAAAAAGTGGAGAGCATGTAAGCCATACTACTAATTGAGAGGCTAGAAAGTAAAATCGTTTCACGAGTGAAATGTCAATATCTTTAATTCTGACATTAGTAATACTTTTTTCCTTTTTGGAACAAGTAACGATTTATTTTAGAAATATATATTTCTTTCATAATATAAAGTATTACCATCTGATCATGAATTCATTTGAGATGGTACCGTGAGAGAGTAGCTAGTATTTTGCTATATTATTAAACGTCTATATTTGCTTTTCATTTGCTAAATAAAATAAATTAAGTTTTTGAGAACAAAACAATGAAACCAGAATTTTAAATAATTGAGGGGGAACCTTATCACAAATATAATATGGAGAAACTGCAGAATTAAAGAAAAGAGTTTTGGTGGCAACCCATGCTTGCATCTAAATGCCATCACTTAACAGACATCAAACAAGAAAAATAAAAGTCATGCAAACGCATATATCTCGAATACTGTTAGAATAGAATTAAGGAAAATTAAATTCTGTTTTCTCAATGTTATACTCCCTCCATTGCATAATAAATATCCCTCATTTTTTTAATAAATGTCATTCTGGAATTTTTAAGATAAATTAAGGACATATTTTTTTTCAAAATTAACCTTAATTAATATTCCTCCGTCTTAATTTTGATTGACCATATACTGTAGACACGGAGATTAAGAAAAAGTGAAAAATAATAGTATTAAATGGTGTAAAGTGGGTTTGGTGGAGGGAAATAATAGTATTAAATGGTGTGAAGTGGGTTTGGTGAAGGGAAATAATAGTATATTAAATAGTATTGAAAGTTGCTTTATTCCCTTTTTAGGAAATGACCAAATAAAATTAGGACTGTTATTTACGAAAAATGGTCAATCAAAATTAGAACAGATTGAGTATTATTTAAATATTCTTAACAATAAATACTATTGCTTGAAAAATTAAACACACAACAAATTGGTAGGAAATTTGAAATTTAAAATTATTATATTAAGGGTATATATGAGATAAGGGGGGATAAAATACAATAAAGGCATCTATTTCACAAATAATTCAAAAAACTAAAACGACATGTAAATAAAAAAGGAGGGAGTAACTTTTTTTAGTTGCTTGTATAATATTAAGGGGGTGTTTGCAAAAACTTATGGTTTTAAGTAAGTGATTAAAATTAGTGATTATGGGAAAAATGATTAATAGTAGAAGTTGATAGTGTTTGTAAGAAAATTAAAAAAAAAGTTGATAGTGTTTGCATAAAAAGTTAAAAGTTTTAAAAAAAGACTAATAAGCTACTAAAGCACCCTCTTTGAAGCTTATAACTTATAGCCTATGAGAGTTTATTTAAGCTATTAAAAGAGAAATAAAACACTCCAAATTACTTTTGCACACAATTCTAGATGACTATAATCACTTATAAGTTTTTGAAAACACCCTAAATGGTCTTTTAGTATGGTTTTTGCATTTTTTTCTTCAATTTTACTCTTATTTTAACTTTAGAAAATACTCTTAATTTTTAACTTACCTTTATTAAGAACACTTATTTAATGTCAATTTGTCAATGCATAACTCTCTTAATTTAAAAAAGAAGAAGTAAAAGGTCACTTATTACAAACGAAGGGAGTACTTATTTTTTCCATTAAACAAAGACTCCATCAGTATTAATAAGGTGGTGTTTTGAAACTACACTAAAAAGACAGAAAGACTTATTTTTTTTGTAAAATTATGTAACTTTAAAACAAGTGATTGTAAAGAATTTTTTAGAGTTTTTAAACAAACACTAAATCATTAGCTTTTTTTACTTGCAAAGTTGTAAAGAATGCTAGTATCATATTTGTATTAAAAGCCCAATCACAAATAATGAGCCCAACTTTGGCCCATTTTAGTCAATGCAAGTTGGGCCACACATGTATGTTGCCCAATTTTTTAAACTCAATTAAATTTACAAAATGATCATGTTTGTTTGGATAGCTCTATCCACCATTGATTTTGTGATCATATTATAAAACGAGAGACAATTACTTTTTGGCGTTCGCAAACATTTTAGATCAAGAAAACAACATCCCATTAACATCAAGATAATATATAGTATATATTTTTTTTAAAATTTGATCGGCCCTCTTGTGCATTATTAGCTAATTGCAAGGGGTCGAGTTTAATCAGTGCACATCGTTAAATAATGAATAATCTTCTTGTCATAAAAAACATACTACATTCATACAGAATTTAAATTTTTTAGAGCTTTTTGGTTTATAAATTCATTTTTAAAAATGGACTTTTCAAATTAAAACCTACTTGTCTGCATTTTTTTTTAAGTACTTGCTGCATTTTAATTTTAGGTGAAAGAGATTCAAATTAATAGTCTTATATTTGCACTCTATGTATTATACTTTTGGAGCAGTATTCATATTTTATAAGTTCATTACGAAATCACCACCGAGTCTACGATAGTCGCTTAATTAATTAGATTTTAAAGTCGATTTGAAAATTTGATTTACTCCCTGAATTTCTTGTTCTTAATTATTAAAAAAGAATAAAAAAATCTTTTATCCAATGTATTTTATATATTTTATACTCCCTGTCTATTAATAAATTTTCTTGTTCTTAATATTGAATAGTATAAATTGAGAAGAAAGAAAAGTAGAGGGGAGTATATATTATAGTCAGGGACAGATTTATGGGTTGCCTCTTCAAATTAATTTTCTTTTCTTTCATACATGTATAAATATTATTTATTTATACTTTAAATTTGTAAAATTTTATCATTTTATCTTTTTTTGAAATATAAAACTTTACCCCTTTAACCTGGCGAATTTTTTTGCTCATCTTGTGATGCAGCAGTTTGCCGGAACTCGACGGTGGTTGAAGAAACAGGGATTGGAGCCACCGTTGCCGGCGGTTGGTGGTTGGCGAAACAGGGGGTGGGGTTGAATTTATGTGGTGTCCGGTGTGACATCCGGACTATGTCGTCCTCATCCGACTCATCAGATGACGCATCAAAAAAAGGGCGTGGTGTACAAAAGCGGGCTGAATCACGACGATCGATCACTGAGGCCTGTCGTTGACGGGGTGTGCAGCGACGGCTGCAAACATTGTTTCTTGTTGAACTCACATCTCATTCAGGGCCTGAGTTAGGACGTCGATATGCTGTTGCATAGCAGCCATCTCGTTCAACAGCGGGCTGGCGTTTCGGAGCCATCAACCCAATCGAAACCTAGTCTCTCGATATGCAGGGAGAAAGCGTGAACTAAACAAAATAACATTCTCAATCTCCGTTGATTCTCATTGGAATACCGGCAAAGAGGAAAACACGAAAAACTCTCTCGATAATATTTTAATTCATATTCAACTTAACTGAATAATACGTTTACAGGACTGACTCTTAAATAAGAAAACCCTAACACTAATTACGAAAACATAATAAATGCAAATAAATTAAATTAATTACATTAATAACAAATTTCCTGATCAAATCGTGATTATAATAAATCAAGATCGTTATTGCGATCTCATCTCCATCATTATTGAGAGAGTTTCTCTTGTTTTCCTCTTTGTCGGTATTCCAATGAGAATCAACGGGGATCGAGAGTTTGTTTTGTTTAGTTCACGCTTCTCCCTGCATCATCTTGGAACAAAATTCTGAATGGGAACGGATCGCTTGCTGTACAGGATGGTCCTGTCCATCCAAAACGACAGCATTTACTGCTGATTCCGCATTCTCTAATTTTTTAATATGGTTTTTTTTTTCTGGTTAGATTGGCAAATTGCATTTGTCTCCTTTTTCTCCTCCATGTATAAATTATAATGGTGTCTTTATTTGTGTAAAATGTGTTGAAAGAAAAAGTAATCATGTGTTTATTCTTGTTCATCTAATTGAAACAATTCTTTTTTTTATTTAATGTTATTAATTTGTATATTTTATTTGCTATAATAAATATTTATAAAATTATTTTTGACGATCTTTTGTTAACATAAAAAATTCATTATTAATTATGTACATTATTTATTATTCTATGTTTTGAAAAATACTAAGTCTAGCTAGTAAATACTAGGTGCACCGTGCATTCCATTGTTTTTTTTAGAATTATGCAACTTGTTCACACTGAATCGTGTAATTATTAATATGAAAAATAAGTTGTATATCTTAGTGTAAAAAATTACATAATTTTAAAATATATTATGAAGTGCACGGTGCATCTGGTGTACATGAGTCACAAATTTGGTGGACGGATGATGTATATTATAACAAATAATATATATATAACTAATAACATTAAATATAAAATAGCCATTGAATAAAATATATTCATTTCAATGCCATGAATAAGGAAAAGAAGTGACATAATAATAATAAAAAAAAAAAGGCAACCGATTTTACATAAGATAAATGCACGTTTTAATAGGGGGCGAAAAAGGACCCAATAGCAAATGAGAATCAATAGTAAACGTCGTCGTTTTGGGTGGACATGACTAGGGGTGGCATACCGTACTATACCATAGCGTATCGGTCATATCGTATATCATAATTTACAATATGTGAAAATTCATACCGTACCGTACCGAAAATTACGGTATGCTAAAATCACATACCTTATACCGTACCGTATCGAAATTTTCGGTACAAACCGAATTATCGGTATACCGATCATACCTTGATTATTTATTTAAAAAACCTATATTTTATGAATAATAATATCTTAATAACATATATATCTCTTAAAGACTGATTTTTTTAATTATGGGAACACTAAAAAAAATTCAACGAATTTCAATTTTCAGCTTGAATCAGGAAACCCACATAGACAATTCAAAGTAAAATGATAAATTTCCAATGTACGGTATGTATCCAATGTATTAATTAAATTAAAAAAAATAAAATATATTATACATTTTTCTAAATATGGTACGGTATATATCTAATGTATCGGTATACCGGTATACTGAAAAATATTTTGGTATACCGGTATATATATAGGTATACCAGGACTTTTGAAAATTTATACCAAAACCGTACCAAAAATTTCGGTAAATTCGGTATATTTCCGGTACGATAAGCCGGTATACTGGTATTTTTGGTAAATTTTCCACCCCTAGACAGGACCATGCTGTACATCATGCGATCCGCTCCCATTCTGAATACACACCTATATGTTGATTTTTTTTTTTGAAAGGTAATTAATACAATAATTTATTTTATCATCAGGCACATGATAGTATCATTTCATTTCGAAGGAGACCAGAATCGTAAACACCACAAAAGGGGAACCACCCGAAATTGCAACTCTGAATCGCAACCGCACTGCAACAGGAACTATGCATGTTGATTTGAATATAGTAGGACAATAATTTCTAGAAATCCCATTTTAATTATTGATAAAAGAATATTTACACGTGGCAATTAAACTAGACAAGTGTGTCCTCTTTGGGGTCCATTTTCTCCAAATTGACTTCCTTTTGAGCCTCTTTGTTCCTCCCCCATATGACGCAGTATAACCCTCCTACAAGTAATATACCTCCACATATACTGCACCAAAATTTAAATTTAAAACATATTATTTCTATATTCAATAATAACTTTCCAAAATTAGGAAACTGTAGGAACTAGGAAGATTACAAACCTTCCCAAATATAGTATTTCCTTCCAAATAAATGCTGAGAGGATTGCAGTAAAAATGAGTATCAACGGAGTAAAAGATGCCGCAAAAAGTGGGCCTTTGTTCTCCACAACCCACAGTTGCAACCAATAAGACAATCCAGTTACTACTACGCCCTGCCATGTATAACAAATTTTCAATTTTATCAGTTTAATTATCAACAAAAAAAAAAAATTAAGTAAATAAAGAACCAAAATATGTACCCATTTTGAATTTAAAATTGCAATTATTATTTTTATTGCAATCATGTAAAAGGATTAAAATCGGCATACTCAATTTTGATTAATAAAAATAAAAAATAGACGGGACAATTTTGATAAACTTTGTAATTTCATAGAATTTAAAATTTCAGTTTTTTAATTGAATTATTAATCCATCGATATAATTTGTTTCACTATATATACAATATATCCATGCATTATTGTATTAGCGGGACAAAATTATTTTTTATATCATAAAAGGACAAAAAAATTATCAAGAGAGGTCAATTTTTTTTTTGGGCTGGGCATTTTTGCAAATTTTATGTTGCTATTACTCCCTCTGTTTCATAATGTTTGTGACTTTTAGACTAAATTTTGTTTCAAAAATATTGTTGTTTTTGTTATTTTTTCATAATTTTTTAAATTTACACTTTAAAAAAAATTATTCATAAAAAATACTCACTCCGTCTCAATCTTCGTGGGATTGTGACTGTTCATAAGCATTTAGTGTAATAATGATAAAAATGGTGAGGTAGGAAGAGTTGTATATTAGTATTTTATATGATAAAATGATGAGTAATTGGGGTAGAAAGTGTTGTTTATTAATATTTTATGTGGTAAAGTAATAAAGTAATAAAGTGTGTAATTAACTTTACCATAAAAATTAAGACAAAAAAAAATGGGTACTTTACCATAAATATTGGAGATCGGGAAGTATATTTTTCCTCGCACACTCTCCCTCCCTCTGATCTCCTTAGTATTGAAGGATAAATATGTTAAAATTTTATATTCTTTAATTTTATACAAAACACTAAAAGCGTTTGATAAACGGAGGGAGCATTATCAATGCATACTAGGCTACTAGCTAATGGAAATTAACTAATTAATTCAGGACATGAGATTTCAATGCATACTAATCCATCGAGCTTCCTAGTTTATAATTTATGGACATTTATTTCTTCAATTATATATTCTTCTTAGATGGTGACTTTGATAGCTTGATCGATAATTAATGGACATTTGGACATGTCACTGTGGATTGTGGCCTCTTTTAGAATCATTATTATTTCAGAATAGACACATACCCAAAAACACGTGCCTTTATATTGATTTTTAAATAATATTAATTATTTTATTTAAAAATATTAATTTTTCAGTATTATTAATTTTAATAAAATAATATAAATTATTTTTATTATTTAATATTAATTGTGCATCAACTCTATTTTCAACACATGCATCTCTTCAATCATATTGTAAAAATTAAGAGATTAAATATCTTAATATAATAACCAAATATCTAATATTTAAGATATCAAATATTCTGGTAGAAATGGAAAAATGCTGCATATATTCGTTATGTTGGAGCATAAAAAAGCCAAGAGATAGGGACATGCTAAATTGCCCCACTATAGAATTCAAGTTTAATTTATTAATTAGCTTGAATACTTGATACTTCAAAAATAAAACGTGGCAAATTATGTCATGTATGCATGAGGTGCACCGTGGAGTTCAAATATATTTTCAAATGTGTAATTTATTTTATTGAAACGTTCAATTTAATTATATTAAAACATTCAACTTATTTAGTGTAGTTAAAACTGAATGTTAATTTTAATGGAAAAAAAAATATAAGCTAAATAAATACACTTGAATTACGCGGCACCATATTTTTAAAATGTATTTTCTCTATATCTTAAAAAGTATATTATTTGTTTTGAAAAAAAAAAGTATATTACTACAAAAGTACTAACATCGCTTAAATTATCAAACACTTCAGTCTTCAATTCACACAAACACAAATGCATGAATATTTTATTACGTACTAGTATATAATTAATATTTAATACTAATTACTTACCTTACGGATCATAAATCATGTTTAATTATATTTTCTTACAAACAAAATTATACTTTCTAAAATGTAGTATTTCCTAGTAATGTCATTTCCAACAAAAGACATCATATCGCTTCGTTCCCATTTCCTAGCTAGTTATGTCAAATCCTGTAGTTTTTTGTCATGTTTTGTTTTGTGTTGTATTTTTAATATTGTGTTTATGTGCGGGTACATATAATATTGTTTGGTTTACTTATTTAATTTCACCAATTTCAAATAGTGTTGTGTAATTATAAAAAATCAGAAATTTTCTATTCTGTACAGTAACAGTAGTAGATAAATATACATGAGAATAATTACTTTACGTTACAAAATTTTGAATCAAATTACTAATAGTTAGTTAGGTGCAAATTCTTTTAAAATTTTTTAATAGGTACAAAATAATTGCACATATGCAATCGGAATTGCATATAATGTACAAATATATCTGCTTATGTGCAATTATTTTATATCTATTAGTAAAATTTTTAAAAATTGTACCTTTTAATAAATTGACAATATTCCTCAATTGTACTTATTAGTTAGTCTCCTATATATATTGACATACCTCAGCTGCACTGATCAGGAAGACTCCCATATACAAACAATGAAAATTATGATAGGTAATTTTTTTTTTTGATCGGACAAAGTTAATTGTTAGTAGTTAGTACACTAAACACCCAAATACTCCAAGAAATCGTCAATCCACCTTATAACTCCCATAACTCTAAATTCGTTTAAAGAGAGAATCAAACCTGGATCTCCCACTCAAATGAGGAGCCCAGTGACCAGGTGGGCTAAGTTATCTGATTATGATAGGTAATTTATCTCACACGGCCGATCACACTAAATGATATCATAAAAATTTTGATTCCCAAACTGATATATTTAATTAAAAAAAGTGACGGACCTAAATTAAAAGTAAGAGACCAATTTAGATGACAAAAAGATAATATTACTTTCTGTTAAAAGGGTTTAAAGTAGAGCATATATAACATTATATAATATAAAATGATAAGTAGGGTTAAGAAGACATACACAATAAACGACAGATAAAAGATTGAAATCCCATTGAAGCCTCCACCAAGATATGTCTCTCACCATGCTCATTGCCCATATTGATGATTGTGTGAAGCTGAAAAAGCACTGCAGCATTGCAAGTCGAAATTTTGCTGGATATTGCTTCACTAGAGGTGCCTAATTTTATATGTTAAAAAAACATTTATTATTTAAAATAAACATATTGTGTAATCTAATAGCACAGTTATAACACAGTATTAAGGAGAAAAGGTATTTTTGGACCTATAATTTTGCACACTTTTTGGTTTTAGTCTTATTGATTTTTATATTTTGATTTTTGTCCTATAATTTATACACTTTTAATATTTTGATCCTTTTAACTTTTAAAATTTTAAATTTATATAGTTTTACCATTTAAAAGTCTAACAGGACCAAAATCATGTTCAGCACGCCAGCACATGAGCATTCTTTGAAATATTGGATTTAAAACAAAGTACAAAATCGTGTGTAATAAAACCATGTGATTAAATTGCACGGTACACTACGGCATAGAAATCCAAATCCGACCAAATTATCCCGTCTCAGAGCAAGTGGTCATCTTTTGTCTTATTCACTATTTTCAATTTCAGTATTACATCATATTGCATGTATGTATGTATATGTATTATCATATCATTTTATACATAAAGTAATTAGATCAAATATAAAATAATATATTATTTCAATTGTTAATCAAATTAATTACCTGCATAACGAGCCATAAGGCCCAAGTAATGTTGGCTGCAAGCATAAGCAAACAACCTTGTATCCATTTCTCTTTGGGAGTGATCAAATGTGTAATATTTGTACTATTATTTGACACGTGAGAAGCACGTGACCAGTTGAGTTGAGGCCCTTTTACCAAGGCGAACACCATTGCACCCGACACACTGATCACACAACCTAAAAACTTCACCACCCCTGGAAAATCCCTCAAGGAAAATCTTTCAAACCTTTAAAAAAAATGAAAAAAAATGGAATTAAAATAAAAAATTTCCCACCTCTTGAAAATAAAAATAATTGTTATTTTTCAATGTATATACTAACCCGAATACAACCGCGATGAGAAAGGTTATCGCAGGAATAGTGTTAATTGTGGCAGAAGCAAAAGTTGCCGACACGTAATTTATGGCATATGAGTAGAGATTCAAACTCAAAGTTGTCCTGAAAAAATATGTATATAGGCATAATAATAAATTAATAAGTTCTAGAAAAATAATATTTATAATGTTTACGTTGATAGAAATTATCTATGTTACCTTGCATAACACTGTCAGTTATATTTTAAGTACAACACATTAAAGTACAACTAAAATGCAATAGTACAACACATTAAAGCACAATTGGTTAGTGTCATGCCATGCAGAGCATCATAGAATAAACCCATATATGAAAAAAAAAATTTGTCTCATCTAAAAGCCCGAACTCATAGAGAGGTACAAACTTAATTTTTTTTTTATTTAATTTCCCTAACACTGTTGATCATGTTTTAAATCGTAAACCTTACCCAAACAAAGAAATCAAGAAAATCTTCAGGATTAAGGTGTACGACGGAGGATCAGCTTTCTTCCTGAAAAGAAAAAAAATCAAATTAAATGTATTATTCCTTCCTCATTTTAATAGTAATTAAAAAAATTAATTAAGCAAGAAAATGAATTAATTAATAAAACCTGTCAAGAAAATAAGCAAATGGAGCTAAGGTAATGGTGGCGAATGCTTGACGATAAACAACGAAGATGTAAGGGTTCATTCCTCCTTTAATGGCTGCTTTTGAGGACATGGACATGCCTGAAAGTACAATTTGTACTGTTATCATTCCCAAACAAGCTTTTTTTTCCTCTAAAATATTCAAAAACCTTTTTGTTATTCCCATTTTCGTTTTTTCTTTTGTAATTTAGTTTGTGTGGGATTCTGAGCATAATTCTGGGGTATATATAAAGAAACCCTATTCACCAACTGCTCCATTTTTAAGGGCAATGATATTTGAGGTGATTCAGCTGTGATTAACATTGTTTAGACACGTGTTAAATTACTTTTATATTTTTAATAAAAAAAATAATATAAAAATTATCACTCATTTCATTAAGAGTATAATAATCATTTTACCATTTTTACCTCAATTGGAGTGAGTATGGTCATTTAGCAGCATCTTTTTTGAATGTTCTTCTTAAACTTTTACTCTATATGTAATATTATTTTATTTAGAGCTAATTATAAGAATTTCTTCCTATATATTGATTTGTAAATTTGTGAGATACTGTATATAAATTAATATTATAATTTATTTTATTGTAAATTTTAAATGTCAAATATTCTTGTGTACTAATTGCATTGTCTAATTTGATTATATTTTTAAGTGATATTAATTATTTTATTAAGAATTATTAATTTTACTGAAATTATTTTAATTAAACCAACGCTATTGGTGTATCAAAGCGTCACTAGCTTGTTATAAGTATTTTTTATTCCTTTTTAAGATTATGTAATTTATTGAAATTAATAGAAGGACATGTCTACTTTTAGCATTATCGATCGATGTGGGTTATGATGTGACGCCACTTCAATGTATGGCACTACATGCGCATCATATATATATATATATATATATATATATATATATATATATATATATATACTACCATGTATACTCACGTTGAAATAATTTTGATATTATTAAAGAAATTCAAATATTTTCATTATTTTTATGAAAGATTTCACAATTCAAAAAGATGGATTAATTTTTTCTATTGTAAATGTTAACAATGTATTATATTTTTAAAAAAAAAAGTAAAATAATGAACAAAATGATTAATTTAAATATTTGTGATTAAAAAATTATTTTGTAAAATATTATCTAAATAAAATATTAAATTTAACTAAAAAATGAATGATTTCTTATTATAAATATCTGAAAATTTATTTGTAGACCATGTTTGTTGTATACTTGCATGGTTTTCCTTCGGAATCGAGACACAATATTTTCAATCCTCTTTTGCTTTTGACTCTGGAGACTACAATATATAACTGGTCGTGTGTAAAAACTGGCTTTGGAAGGTAGACACTTACTGTCAACAACGATTGACCCTGTATTTTATTTATTGTCCCATGTTGTAGTCTCATTATCTTGGTTAGTCGTAATACTTTGCAATGCTCCCACATATATGATGAATTAATTGTTGAGTGCATGACATCTCCTCTTGTACCCTTTGATATATCAGGAAGTGTCTGTCTAAAATCTCTTTCCAGAACCATTGTCTTTCCCCCAAATGACAAATCAGTCATTGACCCATCAGGACATTAAAAAATTATAAATGAAACTCTATCTCGTATATAAAACCGTCCTATATAAATTTATTTTAAAAAAAAGATGTTGCTAAAAGGTCAGGCTCACCTCAAGGTGATAAGAGTAGTTAAGTCATTTTATATGATGAAATGACTATTGTATTCTCAGGGGGTCATGTTTACAAAAAAATATAAGTGATTATAGTCACCAAATTGTGTGCATAAGCAATTTGGAGTGCTTTTGACAGCTTATGAACATTTTTTAAGTATTATTAACTTTTTTTTTTGCAAATACTATCAACCTTTCTTTGAATTTTTTTACAAACATCATCAACTTCTACTACTCCCTCCGTTCCAACTTTTTGTTCACACCTACTTTTTTCCCATATTTTAGCGAGCGAGTTGTTTATTAGTATTTGAAATAATAAAGTGACTTTTAAGAAGGGGTATGATAGATCTACATTTCATTTATTATATGTCTCCGTAAAAGTAATTTCCTCTATTATACGGAGGTAGTATTAATCAACTTTCTATTAATCACTTCTTCGAAATAATAATTTTTTTGCAAACACCCCCTTAATAAAATAAGTAACAATTTTTATATCATTTTTATCTATTGAGAGTACAAAAATAATTAATTAACACGTATGAACAATATTCACCCGTTAATAAATCACCCTCGATACTATTACCCTTTAATATATATATATATATATATATATATATATATATATATATATATATATATATATATATATATATATATATCTTAATACTACATATTGGTAAACCTTATTTAGCCTATGTGGCGGGACCCATCATCATCTATCATGACAACCCAACTATTGGAGGTGATCTAGATTTTACAGTTGGAAGTCTTGTCAGAATGAGTCCTACGATGGATCTTTGAAGAGAAAATCATACACTCTGGATACGATATGACCCACATAATCATGAAGACCATGGACAAGATAACCGGAGAAAAGATAAAGTATCTCAAGATGACCCAAACAGATGTGTGATACGCTTGCTGAAATGTGTGAAGGAAATGATCTGATTAAAAATAGCAGACTGCAAGCTGAACTGGTGAAATTCGAGAAACTTAAGATGCTACCAAATGAAACCATCAATGAGCTCGATGGAAGAATCACCATGTCAGTCAACAAGTTAAGGGAACTTGGACGAGAAATGTCAGATAAAGACATCAATTACAAGATCTTGAGATCTCTGACTAAGAAGTGGGATATGAAAGTCACTGTAATAAAGGATTGTCAAGATATTGCCAAGATGAAGCCAAGCAATCCCGAGTCTTAAAGCCCATGAGTCTTAAAGCCCAAGAAGAAGAAGGCGCTTTCTTTGAAGCCCACACTGCCACATCAAAATCAGTTGCATTCAAAGCAGTCAAGCAACAACTCAAAGTCTACTGAACTTGTTGGAAATATTATAAGCCAAACTGAACAAATTGCTTTGCTAACCAGAAAACTTGAAAAATCTAACATTCAAAGTATCGTGATATTTTACGGGGATTATCAAAATGAAGAGGAAGAGATAGGAGGCCAAACCGACAGATCTCGTAAAGGACCAGATCCGATGACCGAAGAGATGATCACGTAAAGGATCGCAGAGAAGATAAGAAAAGAGATGATCGGTCTGATGAAAGAAGAGACAACAGATCTCGAGAGAAGAAATTTCGACATAATCGACGGTAAGTCACCGCCATATTCTACATGCATGTAATGACTCACTGGCGTAAGAAGTTCCGTGGATCGTGAGCATGTTTCAACTGTGAGAAACCAGGTCATTACTGCCGCAGATTACCTCCAGACGACTCAAAAAAGAAAGAGAAGAGAAGCGGAATCAAAGAGAGCAACGCTTATAGAGACAGAAAGCCATGGTTGCCGATACATCGTAAATTGATGATTCTTATCCGCCTTTCCGAGGATTTCCGCTACTCATCAAGAGAGGACTTTGTCCGATAAGCAACGCCGATGATTTCTACCACTACGATGATCCGATATTCTCTTCGATGATGAAATATGTCGATGGCTAAGGATGAAGACCAACCGAGGTAACCTTTAAACATACGCTTTCTTTCGGTTTCCACATCAATTTATAATTGCTTTTTCTTTGGAGAGATTGACTTGCGGATTTCTATTCGAGCAATTGTTTGATGATCTCTCTAACGTAGTAAACACTTATACGATAGTGGAAGCCGAAAATGATAAGCTAAGGATTAAAAATACTCAAATTTTGTTAAGGAAAATCTTTGTCGAAAGCGGTGAACTAAAATCGGTGAAGTCGCTCGAGAAGATAACTGAAGAACTGAAAGTTCTGAAAGTTAATTCTTCTGATCAGAAGAAATAGATTAAGGAACAACTAGCTATTAATAAATAGCAAGCTGATGATTTTAAAATCTTACAAGCTAAGTTTGATGAACTCTTCCGACTACATGAGAGTCTGAAATTAACTGAGGATAGTTTACGTAAGAAAATACAGGTTTTCATGAAATCTTTGAAAATCGTTCAGGATATGAATGTTGGGATTATACTGGAAAGTATGCTTTTACTTTGTATAATCAAACTGAATTTCGGTCTTATTTACTGAAATAAATTGTTTATCACTAATGCTTTAAATATCATCGAATGTTACATATATTTACTGCATAACTGTTCAATAAATAATATGTGTTACATTGTAGTTAATTTAGTGATACCAGATCACAGAAGATTAAATTAACAGTCCATTGTAACCAAAAGTACACCATTCACGACCTAGATGGAAATGAACAATCCATCGTGAAAAGTTGAAGTGTAAGGCTCAGATTGGCTTGTCTTAACCAAGAGATTACACTAGTGCATGTCTAGTGCACTGAAGAGGACCTACATGAGGACAAATTCTTCAGAACTGAACTAGGAAGAATTAGACCTTAGTGGTTCGTTATTTCTTAATCTTCGTCCCTTAAATAGGATCGCGTGTGGTTAGTAATTATTGCTTTGATTTATTACGGGTAGAGAATCAACGAGATTCAATACTTTATATCTTGATAAATATTATTGGTCACATGCGATTGCTAAGATCTAATACGGAGAATCGTGTGCAAGTACGCTTGTTCGATTTGCCCCCTTGGGAGGTTCATAAGTTTTATCATACCAAATCTTGCAACTGGAACTAGTTTCCGGTATGGATAATAATGTTGAACCGTTCCTTTACCAAGGATAAAAGATATTAATTAATGGAAAGCTATTTCAGTGGCTTGAATTAATTAATGGGCTAGATAATCTTAAACACGAGAAATAATAACCGGGAGCCATATTGACTGTAATATGGGTTAAGATGAATAGTGCAATATTAATTATGTAGTGAGATTAATTAATATTTATGGGCTTGAATAATATTGTGGCTCAATATTGATAATTCAAGATCCATTGGAAGGTCCAATCTTAATTCTCCTAAAGGCCCCTCAAGTAGCCCAACATAAAGTTCAATAACTGAAAAATGTGTTTAAAAATAAAATAAATTTTTGTTGCTATTTTTCCTCATTTTTTCGAAAAATATAAATAAAAGGGGAGAAAGATTTTCTTTGAATTTTGTTATGGAATGAAGATATGTATTCTTGAAATACAAGATTATCTCATTAAATTCAAGAAATCTCCCACTTGGTTATTTATATGTAAATTTCAAAAATTTTGAAAGAATAAGGGAAATAAAGATTTTCTTGATTTTCTTGAAAAGATATTATGGAAGATATGTATTGTTGAAATACAGGTATATCTCATAAATTCAAGAAGATCCAAATCTTGGAATCTTTATCCTTATTTTTTCGAAAATAACCATAACAAGAGAAGGTGGGATTTTATGGAATATTTTAATTATGGAGAAAAAATATAGGAGATATATTCAAGATTTCTTGGAGATCAAGAAAAGATTTTTTCCTCCTATTCCATGACCAAAAAATCGCCACCACCTATCTATAAATAGGGATGATTTCTTCATCCCAAGTACAATTTCATCTCTTTGGAAAAATTAGTAAATCCAAAAGGTGGTGCAACAAATTTTTATTTTCCCTTTGTTAATTGTTCATGAGCTTCCTTCCACCAGGATTAATGAGCAAGGACTAGGGAATACTTGGGAAGACTTTTGGTGTGTTTTTATCGACGAGACCATTGCCACTCGAAGAGGTTAGTTCACGTAAACCCGTAGTAATTCCTTATCGTAGGATTTATGTGTGGTATTTATATGCATGATTTGTAGTTGAATTATTATTTGAATTAATATAGGATTAATTCATGCTAGTAATAATTGTTATAATTAAATTTGTATTTAAATATTCACCCCGAATAGATCGGTGCAATTAATTCCCCAACAAGCTGGTATCGAGCCACGGTTTGAGACTCGATTTTTAAATTGTAATTTAATTCATTTTCATTAAATTTGAAATTGGATAGTAGAATTGCTAGATCTTTTTTTGCGGTATCCAATTGTCATGGAATTTAATGTGTTTATTTATGCATGCATATAAATTGTGGTTTTTTTTTTATTCGATTAGATTTCGAGATTTTTTGCCTAAATGAGAAAATCACGAGTAGATTAATTTGTTTGATTTGATAAATGTAATAGACTAGTCTAGATCTGGGGTGTATTTATTTTTTTAAATAAATTATAACGGATTCCAAAATGGAGAGCGAGACGAAGAATTAAAAGCGGGATCTGGGAAAGGCGTGTGCGTCTGCTGAAAACACGCAAGGAGGCACTGGCGGCAGCGGCCCTCGCGCCGAGCGAGGCATGAGGCCGAGACCGCCCGAATGAGCACGCCGGGATCGGGAGTTACGCGTGACGATCGCTCGCTCGATCTGGCGTGGGCGGCGGCGGGCGGACAGGCGAGGCGGCGTCGGCATGGATCGGACAGGCAAGAGCGTGTCTTTGGGATCGTGGCCTTTGCCTACACCCGCCGGCCCGCCGGCCGGGCGTGATCTATCGGGCGGCGATGTCGAAGCGGTCTTGGCAGCCGCGATGCCACTCGACACGGTCGGGGTGTGCTAGGGCGGGCACTCCGACCCAGCGTGGTGGTCGATGGCGTGGCTTGTCAAGGGGTTTTTTTTAAGACGGTCAAGTGGGAGCTTTTGAGAGAGCGAACAATGAAGGCTAAGATGATTTCTCGAGATCAAGACATGATAAAAATTAACCATGACAATTGGATATGTGTGCCCAATATGTTTAATTTTTGTCTTGATGTTTATGCATTATTTTATGCTTATTTAAATTGTGTTTAAATTTGCGATGCATGAGAAAACGTTTTGAAAAATCTCACTTTCGAAAATTACTAAGTATGCTTAAACAATTAATTGACAATTTTATGGATAATAAAATTGAATTAATTTTGACCTCCATGATTTATTTATTTGTGAATTCTTTTGGAGAAATTCCCCCACGGGACGGTCAAAAGATAGCTTTCACATGAATAAATTCCAAATGGATGATTGTGGATTATTACTAGTGGCGACGATGACCCTCTCCACGAGGCTCGTTCAAAGCGAAATAATAATTCTGTATTTAATCATGGTTATTACTTAGGTATAAAATTGATGTGCATATACTTCCCCGAAGTCCCTGTCAATTTTATATTGGTCAAGTGGGAGCCAACTATTAATCTAGTTATTAAAGGTTTGTAACTATTCTTGTTTGTAACCTGCTTGAATGTGTTTAAATAATGACCCACCCCACGTGACTTATTTAAACTGTTTTGAGATGTTGGCTGATGCATGTTCATATTTTTTTGAGATTTTAATATGAAACATGTGATCGAATTTTGTGATATATTTGTGCTTATGCATATTATTATTTATTTCAGTTCATCATGTCGCAACCTTTTAATCCACTGTTATATACACTCAAAGAACACCAATTAACTGGTGACAACTATGTTGTTTGGAAACGAAATATGAGTTTTATCCTACCTGCACAAGAACATCATTGGGTTCTTGATGTACCCAAGCCCCGTATGCCTGCTGATGGATCAACTGATGCGGAAAGACACTTGTATAATATTTGGGAGCATGCCAATGAACCCATTGTTATGTTTGATATAATAACTCAGGATTAATCGAACACGTAAGAGCGACACGTGTAATATCTATTAAAATAATCACTCTCAGTGGACAAGTATTATTTTCGGATCGGAAAGAGTGAGTTAAAAGAGCAAGTCGAAAAAGACTCGGGCAATTTGAAAGGCTCGAGATATCCGAGGGTCGATATGTTCGAACCCGGATATCTGAAAGGCTCGGATATCCCGAGGGTCGGTATGTTCGCGGCTTCGAGATATCTGAAAAAAGCTCGGATATCTGAAAAGCTCGAGATATCACGAGGGTCGAAGATGTTCGCGGCTCGAGATATCCTGAAAGGCTCGGATATCGAGGGTCGGTATGTTCGCGGCTTCGGATATCCCGAAAGGCTCGAGATATCCCGAGGGTCGATATGCTTTCGCGACCCGAGAGATCTCAAACCCTCGGATATCGAGGGTCGATATGCTCGCAAAGACAACATTTCAAGACTTCGAGCATCGCGGCGGTCGAGTGCTCGACACTCAGATATCCCGAAGACCCAAACATCCTGAGGGCTCAGTGTGCTCGAGGAGGACAATAGTCCAAAGATAAAAACCGACATGGTTAAAGGGCGAATAAAGCATCCAACCGAGCAAAAGATTAATTTAGGCGACCAAAAGAGTTTTTTTTACAAGACAAGTAAGCTCCAAGATCAATCTAGAAGACGAAGTTGGAGCGTGGCAATATCATCCGGATTCATGCATGACCCAAAGTCTCCAGCTCATGCTTGCCAATCCAGCTCATGCTTGTCGGAGTGCTATAAAAGGAAGAAAAAAGAAAAAGAAAAAGGTTCAGAAAAATCTCCCAGAAAGAGTCATACCCACGCTTGAGAGGTGAGGAACAGAAAAATTCGAGTGATCATTTATTCATACTAGAAACCCTAGCACCCAGAGGCTAACTCTCCAAATTATCTTAAATCGTAATGATTCATCTTCATAAGGTGTATCAAATATTTATGCGATGTAAAGCTCGCAATACCACATCCTGGCTTGGTATGCCCCCAGAGTAGTCATTTCCTGACGAACTGGGTCAACAAATTCATCTTATTTACAGCTTATCGTACACGTGCATGTTTTGTTTGCGAGTTGTTATCAAATTAGCCACATAATACTCTTCGTAAAAAATGACTCGCGACAACTGGCGCTAGAAGGAGGGTAACTTCACCAAAAAACCAATCCATACACGAACCCTTAGTGAGCAAAGAGGCGTAAAAAAGAAATAAAATGCCTCAATCTAGGAATACACAAAAAGAGAATCAAAGGCAAAAGTCGACCTCACGACGGAAAAGAGGCTTCGGGCCTTGACCTCATAAAAGATCGGGAGTGGAGATTACCTATCTCGAGGATATTGCGAATGACGATCCGACACACAACAAGGGCCATCACTTTCTTCTTTAATGGCCTTGAAAGAGAGAAATTTGAAAAAAGTTAGCCAAATTAGAAACTCAAGATCATGAAGAGCGACGCTCACGTACACCTGATAGCGAGCAAGTTAAAAAGAAAATTGCGAAGCGGGCCAGTAAAAAAGCCGATGACACGTCTGATGACGAACAGCCTCAAGGATCTAGACCATCAACGTTTGGACATTTGAGGCTCTCCGCCAAAGACCGAATCGGCAATAATAGGCGACAGGATCCAGGAAAGGAACATCCAATAAAAATGCCCGCCGGATCTTCGTGATCTTCATGATCATCCGTGATGAACAAAAATCGGCGGGAACAAAATTGCCTATCCATCATCGATTGGGTAGTCAAGCACGGACTTGGAAAAGGGGACTGCCCCATCACGAGCATGACCCACTGGGTCCTCATGATGGGAAACAACCCCGATCTAAGTCTGTCAGTTCCACAAAAATTGCAAAAATGCAAAAAGCCATCGAGGGTTTACAGGCCGACCTGGCCGCGACCAAAAGCCACCCTCGAGTGAGCACAATACCCTGTTCGCCATTGTCACCGGCTATCATGGTAATTTGAAATACAAGAGAAAGTGGCACGAGGACATGGTTGGAATTGATCCAAAACATGCATGTCACTCCCTCAACCTTGACCCAATACAAACTCCGGTTATCGAGCGCGAAAGTTTAGTCAGGAAAAATATGCGGCAATGAATAGTGAAATCAAAAAGTTGCTCGACAACAAACCGATTCGAGAGGTGAAATGCCCAAGATGGCTTGCGAACCCCGTGGCTCGTCCGCCAAGTCTAATGGATCTTGGAGGCTATGTATTGATTTCAGCAGTTTAAACAAGGCATGTCCAAAAGATAACTTCCCGATGCCGCATATCGATTATTTGGTCGATAATCTGAGTTACCTAACTCATGACTTTTATGGATGCATTTCTTTGGTTATCACCAAATACCTATGCACCCGGACGATCAAAAGAATACGGCGATTCGCATTGAAAAAGAACATGTCTTGTAGGCAACGCGCGTGCCGTTCGGATTAAAAGAACTTTGGGAGCAATATATCAACGTTTGGTGAACAAAATGTTAAACGAACACATCGGCCGAACAATTGAGGTATATATTGATGATATTGTGGTTAAGAGTGAACATAAGGAAGACCACATCACCCACCTCGCACAAACGTTCGATATACTCGGGAAGTACAATATGAAGCTAAATCCAGAAAAAATGTAGCTTTGGGGTTCACTCAGAAAATTCACCGGACATATGGTCATCGGCGAGGATCTTAGCGAATCCATCAAAGATTCAAGCCATGCTCGATATCGCGGGCCCCGAAATGTGAAAGAGGTCCAAAAGTTAACCGGACGTTTTAGCTTAGTAAGTCGGTTTATATCACTTAAGCGGAGACAAATGCAAACCTTTCTTTGAAACATTAAGAAAGGGAAATTCGATGGACCGAGCATTTCCAAAATGCATTTGAATCATTGAAGCGTTACCTTGCGAGATACTCGGACACCATCTAAGCTTTGTCCCAGGCGAACAACTCTATCGTATCTTTGCCGCATCCGAACATGCTGTCGATCTTTGTCTTTCGTCTGCAGCGAAGGGACCATACACTTGCCCATTTACTATGTAAGCCAAGTGCTTGGAAGGCCGAGCTCCGGTACCCACCATTGGAAAAATTAGCATATGCCCTGCGTCATGAGTGTTGAAAATTACGACCATATTTTTTCGATCTTTCGGTCGAGGTCTTGACCACTTTCCCATTCGCCCAAGTCCTCCACCGACCCGGATCTTGCCGTGATTACTAAAGTGGGCGGTGGAGTTAGGACAATTGGCATTACGTTATTTCTCGCGAACAACAATGAAGGGGCGAGGCTATGGCGATTTCATGGTCGAGTTGACATATCCTCAAATGCTCGAAAAAGCTATCGACCAACCATGACATATGTATGTTGATGGCTCGTCAACAAGTTTAAAGCCGAGCGGTGGCGTAGTTCTCATCAGCCCAACCAGCAAACATTTTATGACCATCCGTTTTGATTTCCCGGCTACAAATAATGAAGCGAATATGAAGCTTTGATCATTTGGACTACAAATGGCAATGACAATGGGAATTGAGAGGTCGATGATTTATAGCAATTCTCGGATAATCGTTTACCAAGTGATGAGGCGAAGTATGAGGCCCGAGGCTAACAAATGGCTCGATGTCGCGAAACTAGCAAAAAGAGTTGCTTGAGCATTTCGAACAAGTTTTCATAGAGCAATTACCACGATTGGGTAATTCGATTCACGATGCTTTTGGCACGCCTGGCGGCAACAGGAAGGAGTAGCGAACACAACATACATTGTGGTCGTCACAACTTGTTCGCCATCGGTTCAATTATGATCGCTTCAAGTAACAAAGTAACAAGAGACTTGGATGACTCAATCTCGAGTTACTTACAAAAGGGACTTCTCGCGAAAATAAGGCACAAAGCTACTTCATACTCCAGTTACAATCGCTTTCGTTATACTATCATAGCGAGCATTTGTATAAAAAAGCTTCTCACTTCCCTTTGTTGAAATGTATTACTCTGAAGAGGTCGTACTACGGAACAAATCCATGAAGGAGTATGCGAAAATCATATAGGTGGGCTCGTTCTGGCGCACAAAATAATCAGACAAGGTTATTATTGGCCAACCCTCAAAAAGGATTCGCTCGCGTATGCTCGCGCGTGCCACAGATGCCAGGTACATGCTCCACTTATTCATAGCCCACCTGAAGAATTAGTGTCAGTTTATAGCCCATGGCCATTTGCTAAATGGGGAATCGATTTAATCGGCCCATTTCCTACTGGCACGTCGAAAGTAAGATATGTTGTGGTTGCCATTGATTATTATACTAAATGGGCGGAAGCCGAAGCCATTGTCAAAATTACCGAACAAAGGATGTGGAATTTTGTTTGGAAAAATATCATTTGTCGATTTGGGCTTCCTCAATCATTAGTAACCGATAATCTAAATGCATGATCGATGGAAGTGAATTCGCATGAAATTGTGCTCATTTGGGGATAAAAAGCACTACTCAACTCCGTACTATCCCGATCAAAGCGGACAAGTTGAGGCCGTTAATAAAATCATCAAGCATACCCTCAAGGCGGACTTGATAATTCAAAAGGGTGGATGGGTCAAGAGTTGCACGAAATATTATGGGCCTATCGAACAACTTTGAGAACATCAAGCTGCGGAGACCCCTGTTTCCCTTGGCATTTGGTGCGGAAGCTGTTATACCCGAGAATCAAGATTCAAGTCATCGAACAATGACTTTCGGAGAGCACGTTAATAACCGGTATTTCGAACGAGTCGCGAAACATTAGAAGAAAAAAAAGAAGGGAGGTGATTTCAAGAATGCTATGTATAAAAAGAGATCGAGAGAAGTTTTACAACTCCAAAGTCTGAACACGCAAGTTCAATGTGGGTATTTGGTTTTAAAAGCGAGCAGCGGGGGGTATCAAGTGGTGTGTTCGTAGAACATGGGAAGGTCCGATCAGAGTTTCTGAGCGTTTGCTAAGCGGGGCCTATGACTTGGAAGACTGAATGGAGTCCCATTGTCCTACTCGTGGAATGCATCAAATTTGAAAAAATACTATCAATAATAGCGAGCATAGTCGGCCGAACAAAATCGTCCCACACAAACTTTTAGCGAGCATAGTGTCGGTAGAACAAAATCGTCCACGGCTTTAGCGAGCATAGTGTTGGCGAAAAAAAATTGTCCCAGTTTTTAGCGAGCATAGTGTTGGCGAACAAAATTGTCCACACGAATTTTTAGCGAGCATAGTGTTGGCCAAACAAAATCGTCCACACAAACTTTTAGCGAGCATAGTGTTGGCCGACCAAAATAAATCCCCTGACTTTTTTAGCGAGCATAGTGTCGGCGAACAAAAATCATCCACACGGTGAAGTGATCATAGTTGGCGAACATAATGGCGATGTAATTTGAAAACGAACACAAAGGGCGAACATAATCGACCAATCGGTTCAAACGAGTAGGACAATCTTGAAAGAAGAATACATCATGTTCGACACATATCTTCAGGAAAGAAATGCTGGCCAGACTATCGAAAGACAGAAGATACGTGTCAGAACGAGTTGTCAACAGAAGATACGTATCGGAACGAGTTGACAAGTGGTGGCAACCAAGCAGGGATGAGTCAATCTTTGAGCAAGAGTCATCAAAAAAGTTTGAGCAGATGTCAAAATGGGGAGCAAAAGTAAGAGAGCTAGCACCAGCTAGCTATGCCAGCACTAGCTTGGGATAGTTCTATAAATAGGGGCATATTGATAGCTGAAAAAAAGCAGAGAAAAACATATGAAGAAGAAAAAAGGAAAAATATTACAATTCTCAAAAGGAGATTGGTTTAGTATGCCCCAGACGTAGAAGAATCCAGCTCTCGATTCAAAGCAAACATTCAGCTGAATCGAGCATTTGTTCCGATACGAGCCTTTTACCCATATACATCACGAGCACGGTGGAAGCTTCGTTCTTGGGACTCAAGATGCTCGGCGAGTTATGGATTTGCCACTCCCGTTACTCCACCGCTTTTATGCGATAGTAAGTCATTAGTCCCCTATGCATCCCCAAAATCTCCGCCGAAGGGGAGGGATGTCATAGTGTCCGCTCGAAGCAATATGCGGACGCTGATGCTCAGTCATCTATTAAAGGGGACGAAATGGTGCGAGCTAAGCGTTTTGCTCGCTTTGATATAAGCGGCGAGCATGCTCGCCACATCTTCATGTCATGACCTCGCGTAATCCTTTGCTTGTCGGGAAAAAAAAAGCTTATCTTTCTTCTTTGCTTTCGAGCATATTCTTGAAGAAGGGTAGACGAGGATGATGTGCCACATCCTTATCAACATCAATTCTGCGGACAAAGGTGAGGCCGGTTCGTGTCTTCTCAAGACAAGGTTTAAATTCAAAACCTAGTCGATATCTATAGTTGTGTAATAGATTAGTCTTCTTCAAATATGAAGGTTGTAATAGAATACAAAGTGTTGCAAAAAAAAGAAAAAAGAAAGATATATGTACTTTTGTTCGCTAAGATTTTTTAGTTCAAGCTTTATTTGAGGTCGCACCTAAGCCGGACGACCGAACAAAGACGAACGAGCCCAAGTCTATGTTCGATTTAACGAAGTTCAGTTTCGATTCTCGCAAATGACAAAAAACGAGTAATGGGTACGCATCAAAAAAGGCGACTCAGACTTACGGATACCCGTGAAGACAAGTGGTGATGTGGGTCGCAGTGACTAAATAAGACGGCCCTAGTATGAAGTGATCGCACCTAAATAAGACGATCGCATACCAAGAAAGGGGGGGTTCATAAAGTAACCCATCTGGTCGCACCTAAATAAGACGATCAACCGATTGCAACGTCAATAAGACAATCAAAACCGAAAAAAGTCAGGAGCGGGCATAGGTAAACCCAATGTTCGAATTCATTCAGAAGAAAAGGGGCAAAGACTGGAAAGCAACAAAGCGAACACGAAGCAACAAAGCAAGCATCAAGCAACACAAGTATCAATTTTCATCCTCAACAATTATCAAACAATCAGGTTAGAGGAAACAATTCAGTATGTAATCCATCCATTCAGTTGTAAATATGTTCGAACAAAAGACAAGAAGTCAGCAAAAACTACAAGTATTAAAGACATTGTTCGAACAGAAAGTGAAGAAGACAAAAAATTACACAACGTATGTTCGACAAAACAAAAATAACATCAAGGAGCAAATTCATAATTGGGGGTAGACGGGAGAGAGATGTCGAACAAATTGTGCTCAGCCAAATTTCAAAGAATAACTCCTTCAAGATGGTCGGTACCAAATGCTCGCGGAGAAGGTACATTACGCTTTTCGGTCACGAGGAGGTCCCTTTGCTCGGGCCAGACCGATCGGTCCAGACTTCGGTCATCAAGATTTTCGCCAAGATCACAGCGGTATTCATATCTGAGCCATCTTCCTCATCCAGAATCGGATCATCAACTTTGATCCCTTCAGGAAGAATGGAGAAATCACACAGATCATTCAAATCTGACATTGGAAGGTTGCGATCCGGTGGGTTGTCGATCAGGTACTGCTGAAAACTGGATATAAGAGGGGCAATTTGTTCGCTGTTGGATGCATGGCGAACAGACCGGATAGCATCGGCGAAGGCACAAATGTAGGAGAAGTTGGACATGGAATCAACATACTCATCATCGTGCAACTTTGAATTTTTGAGACCCAAACGAGTGTTGGTCTCCTCAGCAATGATGAGCTATTGGCGAAAGCGTGTCCTCTCATTTTCCATAGCCTCGACGCCAAATCTCGGAGTCTACGGCTCAACATTCATATCCTCCTGAGCTCTTCAGATACCGCCACCTCCCGAGAGTGAATCGGTTCCTCCTTTATCTGGCGAGCATCTTCCGCAGGCAGCGCATCTTTCCGAAATCGGGCGAGCATTTTCCGAGCCTTGTGGGCATCCTCCCGAGCTTTGGCGAGCATCGGCTTGTCTTTGAAGAAGATTGTCCACGAGCCAACCTCGGTTCATCACGAGTCTGCTTATTCGCCCACCTTTTTCTTGAAGTTCTGACCAAAGCCAAGTAGTTAGCACGGGAGTTGGCGGATTTGAGCAAACTTTCTCAAGAACGACCATAGATTGGCCCTCAAGCACGCGGACCAGACGATATTTTTCGGAGTAGGACCAGTAGTGGACTCTTCCATTTCGGTGGTCCATGCTTTCGAGCGGGAGTGCAGCACGCCTTTCCGAACATGCTTAGGAATGCGGAACCTTGCGAACACTCGGCGAAGTAGTTCTTGATTGGGCATCGAGGCGACAACCTGCTCAACCTACACATACCGAGCAAACAATATGAAAAATAACGAATAACCAAAGCAAAAGCAGGTCCGAACAAAATGTACTATTCACACGGCGGATCCCATCCCAAGAACGATATATCCTCGGGGAACCGGCTCGAGATTCAACGGAGTCCATGATCGGGGGTCCAAAGGAGAGGTGGAGAAGATGTGCCAACCTCCATTTCCACAATTTGTGAAATTTGGACCGACCACGGTGATGACCCTCTCGATCGCCTCGGTAGTAGGGGTCCGAGTCATCCGGCGGCCTCGATGCTTTCGTCGAGCTTGTTTGCTCGGTATGCTCATCCGAGTTTGTTAAACTCGACCCTGCTCGGCGATTTCCATCCTTAGCCTCTTCGGCGATGGAGCTTGTTCCATGACCGCTGCTGATCGAGCAGTACTCCTTCGGCTCGGACTTCGATTCCCCGGGGCGGGGCGTGGATTGGCTTGCCTTGCTTTCGCCTCCCCTCTGCTGTTATTTGAGCCTCCGCTCGGCTGAATAAAAGCAAGCTCAAGCTCCTTTTTTTTCTCGAGCCATCTCGGTATGTTGGGATGTACTCACAAAGAATAGTCCGCAGAGGGGAAAGTTGTAAACAAAACAATTCATTATGTACAAAGCGGATACTTGACAAGCAAAAATGACACAAAACTTATACAAATACAAGAGGCAATCCTTACGGCAGGATTAATAAAGCAACAAGATGATGAGGAGAGACACGAACAAACCTCCTTTCTTCCTCGATCGGGCGGTGTTCAGAGTTCTCCAGCACCGTTCGAAGCGAGACTCCAGATCAATTTGCCAAACTCTGCTAAAATAGCCGTCGTTGGTCTCCTTATCCGTCGCAGCTGGAATCTCTGAAATAAAAAGCGAGTTAAAATCAGTTCAAATCGAAGAACGAAAGACACAAAATCACTTACTTTGGTACACCCCGAAGTCGGTGGGGATGTCTAAACGAGCATTTGGTTCGCTTCCAGAGGCCGGGCTCTTCCCATTGCCCCCAACAAACCAAAACTTTTCCTTCCAATCACTGATTTTGTTCGGCACATCCTCAATGATTTTGCACTTGGCATTAGCTTGCATGAACAACCACCCGTGTTCACCCCTCGGACGGGTCAAGTGCACCAATCGAGCAAGTTCAGCTGCTGAGGGATAGTATCTTGGCTCATCTTGCCGAACAAAGTTAGGAAGCTCATAATCATGTGCCACCCATTCGGCTTCAGCTGTATGATTGTAATGTTCCATTCCACGAGCAAGCGGGTGATGGCCGGATGGGGGAAATCGAAGCCGCCTTCCATCAGGTCTAAATTTATAGCAACACAACCCTCGGGGGTTGGTCGACCCCTCATCGAACACGGTGCCCGGAAAAAGACATCCTTGGGGGTTTCGTAATTCCTATGCAGCCGAGTGAGCATATCTGCATCAATTACGCTCGCTATCTTGCTCGCTGGGTACTCATTCTCAACCCTAATTCTATGAGGTTGCTCGGGCCAATCAAAACTATAATGAGCATTATACTCGTTATATGTTGGACTATGAGGGACACCAACAGGTATATCAAGCTCAGAATTTTGCTCACCAACTACCCCTATGTTCGATTCGGTTATATTTGACCATCAAAATTTCCCCTCACAACATCGTCATTCCTATCTACATTGACATTATCAACAGCCCTAGACCCAATTTAAATTTGGGGCAAAAAATTATCACTTGAATTGTCCGAAGAATCATTGCGGACCAAGTCCCTATCCAATTCATTTAGGGCTTCGTTGGAGTTTGAGGAAAGAACGACAAACGGTTGCCGAACTTGCCAATGAATTCCTGAACCCGAGACATTCGTCTCCTCAAGCATTTGTTTCGCCACGGGGATTCTACCGATGAGGGGGAAGAAGAGGAACTATGGTGGTCTCGATTCTAGGAATGCGAAGAGTTTTAACGAGAGGCCATAATCACAATTAGAGAAAGAATGCAGTGGTTACCTGAGTAAAATTCTTCGCCGAATTGATGAAGCCCTCGCCGGGAATTTTCAGACACAGAAAAGATTGAAAGACAGAGGTAAAAAGAAGAAGGAAGGAGAAAAGGGTTTAAGGCGGAGAAACAAGGTATATATAAATATTGGATTCAATTTAAAAATCCAAAGATGTAACTTAAACGACACCAACTATGGCCCAATAAGATCTTAACAGCCGGGTCCCCTGTTGAATACAAAGCGACCCGGCTGGGGGGTATTGTTATGTTCGATATAATAACTCAGGATTAATTGAACACATAAGAGCGACACGTGTAATATCTATTAAAATAATCATGCTCAGTGGACAAGTATTCGCTACTCAGATCAGGAAAGAGGAGTTAAAAGAGACAAGTTGAAAAGACTCAGACGGCTGAAAGGCTTAGATATCCTGAGGGTCAGTATGTTCGCAACCCAGATATCACGAAGGCTCCGGATATCCCGAGGGTCGGTATGTTCGCGGCTTCGGATATCTCGAAAAAGCTCGGGATATCTGAAAAGCTCGGAGATATCTGAGGGTCGGTATGTTCGGGCAGCTTCGAGATATCCCGAAAGGTTGGTATGTTCGCAGCTTCGAGATATCCCGAGGGGGATATGCTCGCAGCGACCAGAGATCGAAACCCTCGATATATCGAGGGTTGAGATGCTCGCAAAGACAACATTACGAACTTCGGCATCTGAAGGGTCAAATTGCTCGACACTCGGATATCCTCAAGACCGAACATCCCGAGGGGCTCGGTGTGCTCGAGGAGGACAATAGTCAAAGATAAACCGACATGGTTAAAGGGCGAACAAAGCATCCAACCGAGCAAAAGATTAATTTGGACGACCAAAAAGAGTGCCTTACTGCATAAGTAAGCTCCAAGATCAATCTAGAAGACGAAGTTGGGAACGTGACAATATCATCCGGATTCATGCATGACCCAAAGTCTCCAAATTTCATGCTTGCCAATCCAAATTTCATGCTTGTCGGAAGTGCTATAAAGGAAGAAAAAAAAAAAATGAAAAAGGTTCGAAAAATCTCCGAGAAAAGAGTCATACCCACGCTTGAGAGGTGAGAGAGAAAAAAATTCGAGTGATCATTTATTCATACTAGAAACCCTAGCGCCAGAGGCTAACTCTCCAAATTATCTTCATCTCAGAATGATTATCTTCATAAGGTGTATCAAATATTTATGCGTGTAAAGCTCGCAATACCACGTCGGCTTGGTATGCCCCGAGTAGTCATTTCCTAACGAATTTGGGTCAACAAATTCATCTTATTTACAACTTATCGTACACGTGCATGTCTTGTTTGCGAGTTGTTATCAAATTAGCCACATAATACTCTTCGTAAAAAATGACTCGCGACACCCATGAAACGTGTAATCTTGACTTCACTGTCTGATGATTTGAGACACATTCATGAAGGTGTTGAGTCTGCTGCAGAAATTATGCAAAGTCTTGAAGAAATGTTTTTAACAAAAAGACCGCATGATCAATCGGTTTAAAAAACGACGATGGCAAAGGCTAAAGATGGTGAGGAACACCCGTAGGGGAGCATGTTCTCAGTATAAAATGCCATTTTGAAAAACTGGCTTATCTCGGTACTAAGTATTGTGATGAGGCTCAAATCGAATTTCTTTTGCTAACTCTTCCAAGGTGCTTCGATGGGTTTTACTGTAGTTTTGTGATGAGTGATCACATGTTTACTATGGACATTCTACAAGAAGCCTTGGAGAAAATAGAGAAGCATTTAGGAAAGAAAGACGAAGCATTGGTGATTAAAAGTCTTTTCTCAAGGTCTAAGGCCAATGGAAGGCAAGACTCAAGAAAAGGAAAGTGGTCGATCCAAAGCAAACTCATCACTAAGAAAAGTAAGAGAAAGAAATAAATTGGATGGGTGTCAAGAAAGTACCAGAAGGAAAATGTTTTAACTGCGGTGAAAAGGGACATTGAAGGGCAGCCTGTTCCAAACCTAGAAGGGATGGAAAGAAAGGTAATTCTCACGCACTAGTTGTTTAAACTTGCTTAGCGGCGTATGCCTCCCATTTATGGGTGGTGGATACGGGATCCATCGATCATGTTTGTTTTCACTTTACAGGGGGTTCAAGCGGACCGACAACTTAGTGGGAGTGAGATCCTCATCACACCGGGCGATCTTACGAGAGTGGCAACCAAGGCGATGGGAGAAGTGCACCGTCCTTTGAAGACAAAGTTTTAATTTTAAGAGATGTTCTTTACGTTCCGAATTTTAGAAAGAATTTAATTTCGGTTTCTAAACTTTACCTTGATGGATATTTGGTTACTTTTGATAAAGTTGTTACCATTTCTCTTTATGATAAATTTATCTGTCATGGAACGTTGTCGAATAATCTCTATACAATTAACTGTGCACACCACTAACGAAATGCATCCTATAACACATCAATTATTTCCGATAAAAGAAAACGTTCATCAGACGTGAACGAAACACTTCTATGGCATCTAAGATTGGTACATATTAATCCAAAGAGGATCTAAAGGTTGGTAGAAGACGGTTCACTGGAGTCTCTCCAAGTTGAACCAATTCCAACCTGCAAATCATGTTTGGAGGGTAAAATGACCAAGAGGGGCATTCGGAGCCAAGGGGAATAGTGCCAAAGAAGTGTTAGAAATTGTTCACACAGACGTATGTGGTCCAATGTCAACCAAATCAAGAGGAGGTTATGAGTATTTCGTCACTTTTATTGATGACTACTCAAGGTACGATTATATTTTCCTTATGAAGCATAAATCTGAGACCTTTGAGAAATTCAAAGAATTTAAGGCTCAAGTAGAGAATCATAGGGAAAAAACGTATCAAGTCTCTACGATCCGATCGCGGGAGGCGAAAGTACCCTCGGCGATGAGTTTTGAACTACTTATCGATGAAGGGATTATATCGACTAATCGCACCGGAACCCTCAAAAAACGAGGTTGCAGAGAGCTAAGAAACAGAACTCTTTTGGAAATGGTTAGATCAATGATGAGTTATGCGAATCTTCCCAAGTCGTTAAGGGTCATGCCTTGAAACAAATGGCTTACATTTCGAACTTGGTGCCATCCAAATCGGTTCCCAAAACTCCCAAAGAATTGTGGACCCAAGTGAAAGCCCGGTTTGAGACACATGAAAATTTGGGGGTGTCCCGGCCTACGTGTTGGACAAGGAAGCCGGGAAAATTGGATCCTCGATCGTGAATTAAAAAATTTGTTTATAGGATACCCCTTAGGGAACAAAGGGGTGTATGTTCTATGGTCCAGAAAATCAAAAGGTGTTAATAAGCACCCACTTTAGATTTTTGGAAGAAGACTATATGAACGAAAGAAGACCCAGAAGTGAGATTACCTTAAATGAGCTAAGAGGGCTAACCTCATTGCCAACTGTACAAGATGACATACCAAACGACACACTTTCACAATCGAAACCTCGTCATAGTGGGAGGGTTGTAAGACAGCCCAGAGAGATTCATGGGGATAGGAGAGTCCTGGGACTAGATTCGGTCAAGATTTAATCGAGACCCATGGACATATGATGAGGCAATCCAAGACAAGGATGCAGTTTCTTGGCAAAAGGCAATGAAAGCCGAAATGGGATCTATGGATCATAACAGAGTGTGGGAGCTAGTCGAACCACTTAATGGGGTCAAACTCATTGGTTGCAAGTGGTTATACAAGAGAAAAAGAGGACCGGACGGGAAGGTGGAAACCTTCAAGGCAAGGCTTGTGGGCTTAAATGTTATACTCGAGAAAGAAGGGATCGTATGAGGAAACTTTTTTCGGCGTGTAGCAATGCTCAAGTCCATCCAATTCTCTTGTCGATTCTTTCAAGATCTCGATTTTGAAATCTGGAAAATGGATGTCAAGAGGCGACTTTTCTTTAAGTCTTGATGAAGAAATCTATATGCAACAACCCCAAGGCTTCATTGAAAAAAGGCCAAGAACACCTAGTTTGTAAGTTCATGAAGTCTATTTTACGGACTCAAACAAGCATCGAGCTTGGAACCAATGTTTTGATCATGTTATAAAGTCTTATGGGTTTGATCAAAATGAGTTCGAAAAGTTGTGTGTACAAAAAGCTTTGTCGGAATCTGCATTGGTATTCTTAGTACTATACGTAAACGACATTTCGATCGCCGGGAACGATGTAAAGGTGTTATCGGGCGTAAGGGCATGACTTTCAAAACAGTTTGATATGAAGGACTTAGGGAAGCGGGCACATCCTTGGGATCAAGATCACTCGAGATCGCAAGAAAAGGATGATAGGCTTATCGCAAGCTTCATACATAGACACCGTCCGAAAACGATTGAAAGATGCGAGATTCCAAGAAAGGCCGTACCTTTCGGGCATGGAATCCATCTATCAAGGAAATGTGCCCTAAGACACAAAAAAAAAAGGAGATAGATGACACGAAAGGCATTCTTATGCATCGGTCGGAAGCCTTATGTATGCAATGTTGTGCGAGACCGGATATCCGCTTTCTTTGTTGGCATGGCGGCAAGATATCAAAGTAACCCGAGGGGAAAGAACATTGGACGATAGTTAAAAAAATTCGAAGTATCCGAAAAAGAACTTCGAGATAGAATGTTGGTTTATCGGTCGATAGTCTAATCCCCATCGGCCACACGGACTTGGATTTCCAATCGGACTTAGATTCGGAAAAATCTACCTCCCAGAGGTAGTGTGTTTTGCATGGGGGAGGAGCCATGACATGGAGAAGCGTTATATAGAAATGCATCGCAGATTCTACCATGGAAGCCCGAATATGTAGTCATAGGCGTTGAAAGAAGCGGTTTGGCTCAAGAACTTCCTAGTGGACTTGGATGTAGTTCGAATTTGCCCAAAGACAATCACATTTTATTGTGACAATGTCGGAGCGATTTGCAAATTCAAAGGGAACCAAGAGCCCACAAGGCCAACAAACACATTGAAAGGAAATACCATCTTATACGAGAAATCGTTAAGAGATGAGATATAGAGGTGGCAAAGATCGCGTCCGAAGACAACCCAGCGAGATCCATTCACAAAGGGTCCGCCTCGTAATACATTCGAGAGACATGTGGAAGGAATGGGTGTCAAGACCGTTACTAACTGTTTTGAGTATAAGTGGGAGACATTATTAGGTTCGTAGTAGGTGACATTATATGTCACGACAGAACTACACGAGACATGTTGTAGTATACTTAAAAGCGGACTTTGAGTATAAGTGGGAGATTGTTGGGATTATCTTTGGAAAGTATGCTTTCACTTTGTATAATCAAATTGAATTTCGGTCTTATTTCTTTGAAATAAATTATTTATCATCGATGCTTTAAATATCATCGAATGTTACATATATTTCTTGTGATAACTGTTCAATAAATAAGACGTGTTACATTGTAGTTAATTTAGTGATACCGGATCACGAAGATTAAATTAAGGTTCCTTGTAAAAAAAAAGTACACCATTCACGACCTAAATGGAAATGAACAATCCATCGTGAAAGGTTGAAGTGTAAGGCTCGATTGGCTTGTCTTGACCAAGAGATTACACTAGTGCATGTCTAGTGCATGAAGATGACCCATGGGAGGACAAATTCTTTGAATCGAACTAGGAAGAATTAGACCTCGGTGGTTCGTTATTTCTTAATCTTCGTCCCTTAAATAGGATCGCCAGGTTAGTAATTATTGCTTTGACTTATTACGGGTAGAGAATCAACGAGATTCAATACTTTATATCTTGGGCAATATTATTGGTCACACGCGATTGCTAAGATTTAATACGAGAGAATGGTGCAAAAACGCTTGTTCGATTTTCCCCCTTGGGAGGTTCATAAGTTTTACCATACCAAATCTTGCAAGTGGAATTAGTTTTCGGTATGGATAATAATGTTGAACCGTTCCTTTACCAAAGATAAAAGATATTAATTAATGGAAAGCTATTTCAGTGGCTTGAATTAATCAATGGGCTAGATAATCTTAAACACAGGAAATAATAACCGGGAGCCATATTGACTGTAATATGGGTTAAGATGGATAGTGCAATATTAATTATGTAGTGGGATTAATTAATATTTATGGGCTTGAATAATATTGTGGCTCAATATTGATAATTCAAGATCCATTGGAAGGTCCAATCTTAATTCTCCTAAAGGCCCCTCAAGTAGCCCAACATAAAGTCCAATAACTGAAAAAAGTGTTTAAAAATAAAATAAATTTTTGTTGCTATTTTTCCTCATTTTTTCGAAAAATATAAATAAAAGGGGAGAAAGATTTTCTTTGAATTTTTTTTATGGAATGAAGATATGTATTCTTGAAATACAAGATTATCTCATTAAATTCAAGAAATCTCCCACTTGGTTATTTATATGTGAATTTCGAAAATTTTGAAAGAATAAGGGAAAGAAAGATTTTCTTGATTTTCTTGAAAAGATATTATGGAAGATATGTATTCTTGAAATACAGGTATATCTCATAAATTCAAGAAGATCCAAATCTTGGAATCTTTATCCTTATTTTTTCGAAAATAACCATAACAAGAGAAGGTGGGATTTTATGGAATATTTTAATTATGGAGAAAAGAATATAGGAGATATATTCAAGATTTCTTGGAGATCAAGAAAATATTTTTTCCTCCCTATTCCATGACCAAAAAATCGGCCACCACCTATCTATAAATAGGGGATGATTTTTTCATCCCAAGTACAATTCCATGTGCTGGAAAAATTAGTAAATCCACAAAGGTGGTGCAATAAATTTTTATTTTCCCTTTTGTTAATTGTTCGCGAGCTTCCTTCCACCAGATTGACGAGCAAGGACTAGGGAATACTTGGGAAGGCTTTTTGGTATGTTTTTATCGACGAGACCATTGCCACTCCAAGAGGTTAGTTCACGTAAACCCGTAGTAATTCCGCATGCGTAGAATTTATGTAAACTATTTATATGCATGATTTGTTGTTGAATTATTATTTGAATTAATATAGGATTAATTCATGCTAGTAATAATTGTTAGAATTAAATTTGTATTTAAATATTCACCTCGAATAGATCCGTGCAATTAATTCCCCAACAATGAACAACTATTTTCGAACGACAACTAATAAGAAGAGAATTGGGTATGAAAACCCTTCTACATCCTCAAAAGCCCCGTTTGGTTCACTTCAAAAAGGTGTAATCAAACGAGTTTCTGATATAGATAAACATAAAGAAAAATATGTATCTGATAAGGGAACCAGACATGCTGAACAAGTAAGGCAAGTGCCAAATCAGAAAGGGAACATAAATGGACCCCAACTGATTAAGCATCACCGAGGAATCAATGAAGAAAAACCCAGTTCTTACGAAGAGACCTCACCTCGATCAGATTACAGTATCGAAAAAAACAACTGTCAAAGGAAATCTAATCTGAAACCTAATCGTGGTGGTACCGCCTAACAAAACAAGCTAAAGGTAAACCTGCTAAGACCATTTATGCCAAAAAGATATGAATCTTTTAATGGTAGCGATCGTACCTACCCTTACAATCGAAAAACCTAGGGCAACATACACCGAGCCCCATTTGGGTTAAAAAAGACAAACCGCAAGGAAAAATCCCAAGTCTTACGATTCACTCAAGGCTCGCACAAATAAGCATCTTGATCGAGAATGCATATGAAGAGATGTATGATTATGTAGATGTTTATGGGAGACAAATCGGGCCTTCCGATCTATCGATTACAATAGAAGTACCTGTTTGTATGGATCCTAAAACCAACTCTAACGCCTCAGGACCCAATCAAAAGGGGTACCTAAAGTCCGACTTGATTGCGGGGTTGGCGTGGGTTTGGCCAACAAAGGAGGTGTACAAGCAACTATCCGGTACATCGATAGTGGATGCTCAAGTCACATGGTGGAAGCAAACATCTCCTTAGCTCTTACGTAACAAGAAGGCCCGTGTACTCTTTGGTGATGATAACTTTGGTTTTACGGAGGATTGAGAACCTTAGAGAATGATGATGTGCAGGAGTTTTGGAGTCTCGTATGTCGAAGGTTTAAAGCATAACTTTGTTATCGGTTTCACAATTCTGCGACAACGGATTGATGTTGAGTTCTCGACCGATCGGTGTACTATAAGGAATCGAGCTACTCAGCGGATCTTGTTAAGCGTTCGAGGAAAGATACGACGATTTATCAAATGATTGGAGCAGTTGTCCAAGAAATGCATACTAATTGTTAAGAGTTCCAAAAGTAGCGGTTGGCTCACGGCACAAAAGAATGAGTCATCCGAACTTTAAAACTCTTAACAAGATAGCAAGGATGTCTTTGGTTGAGGACTTCCAAATGAGGTATTCTCTAAGGATCGGACACATGTCGCATGTCGGAAGGGAAAAACAGTTAAAGCCTCATTCAAGAGAATCCTCGGACCAACATCCAAGCAGATATTGCAAACCGCTCCATATGGATTTATTTGGACCCGATTACACGGTCGATCTTAAGCGGACGAAATATACTCGGTAATCGTGGATGATTATTCCAAGTTTACCTAGGTTGTATTCTTGTATAAGAAGAATGAGACAACAACAAAGATACCCGTTTTGCTCAAGAAACTACAAAATGAAAAGGGTGTCGATTATAGTGAAAATCGGATCGGATAAAGGTACAAATTTTACGAACTCTTTTATTACTTATTTTTACACTAAGTTTGGTATCTGAGATGAGACATCACCGCAAGAACGCCACAATGAGAATGGTGTAGCGAAGCGGAGAAACGAGAACACTCAAGGAAGCCGCTTTCGACTATGTTAGATGAACATGCAACACCAAGCCGTTTAGGCGAAGCCATCAATATTGCATGCCACACTCGTAGCAGATGCTCTCGACTAAGGCTCACTACAAAAACACACCTATGAACTGTGGAAGGAAGTAAAACCTCATGTTTCTTACTTCCATGTTTTTTGAGTGCAAGTGTTTCATACACAACAATGTGAAGAGTCAGTTGAAGACTTTTGAGGCCAAGTCAGATGAGGGTATATTCTTAGGATATTCCTCATCCAGCAAGGCTTTCAGGGTTTACAACAGGTGAACCCTAGTTGTGGAAGAAACACCTCATGTGATCTTTGATGAAACATCTTACGAACAAGAGAAATCGCCTCGAACAAAAGTACCGGATCAACGGTGCACGATGCACGTAAAACGGATCAGCTAAGTATTAAGGAAAAAGGATCGTAGAACGTAATAAGCGATGTATATTCCAGATCCTGCTGGTTCACCAGGTCAATCAGACCCTAAGGTACGTACATCTGTCAATAAAGAAGTTGGTACAGCTGAGATAATATCAACTGAACCATCTGGTTCAGGGGGAACACCTGAAGTTCCTACGGACAGACATCAGCACATGATGAGTCCAACATCAGCTGAGACTTGTCCATGTCAAGTGGAACATAATTCTGCACCCCTCCCAATCACTAGTAATGAACTACTATCAGAAGAGGGTGATGTTCTCCAAACAGATGCAAATCAGAAAAGAAGGACCTGGGTAACCAGTCATCCAACTGATCTGATCATCGGAGACCCATCTCGATAAGCGTCAAAACTAGACATCGAGTTGGTGAAAGTGCCATGTATTGTTGTTATCTATCTTTGAAGGAACCAACCAAGTAGAGGAAGCTCTACAAGATGCAAACCGGATTCTAGCCATGCAAGAAGAATGGAGCAGTTTGAAAGGAATCGGAGTTTGGAAATCGGTGGATGCAGACCAACCCATCAAGATGTGATTGGCACAAAGTGGGTATTCAAGAACAAGAGAGATGAGAATAATGTCATAACCAGAAATAAGGCAAGACTTGTTGCTAAGGGGTATTCACAATCAGAAGGAATTGATTATGATGAGACCTTTGCACCAGTCGCTCGCCTGGAAGCCATTCGGCGGTTTTTGGCATATGCTGCTCATAGAGGGTTTATTGTGTATCAGATGGATGTAAAGAGTGCATTCTTAAGCGGGGTACTAGCCGAGGAAGTTTATGTTGAACAACCTCCGGGCTTTGAAAAAGCGACGACTATGTGTACCGTTTAAGAAAAGCTCTTTATGGCCTGAAACAAGCTCCTCGAGCTTGGTATGATACACTCTCTCAGTTCTTGATAGATAGTGGTTTCACTAAAGGAATAGTGGACATAACCTTATTCAGAATAGAAGATGGAGAAGATATTATGATGGTTCAGATTTATATGGACGACATCATCTTCGGATCTCCCAACAAGAGTTTATGTGAAAAATTTACAAAAGTTCGATGCAAGGAAGTTCGAGATGTCCATGATGGGTCATATGAGTTACTTTACGGGTTTACAAGTTAAGAAAGTCTGAAGGATATTCTTTTTGCGGCGAAGTACACTAGGAGTTTATTGACTAAGTTTGGAGTTCAAAACTGTAAGGAAGCCAGAATTCCTATGATGACTGGATTCAAGATGGATCCAAATAAGGATGGTCAGAAAACTAATCAGAAAGAATATAGGGCTCTCATTGGATCTTTACTATACCTGACTGCCAGTAGACCAGATATCACTTTTGCAGTAGGTGTATGTGCCAGATTTCAGACAAATCCAATGCAAAGCCACACAGGAAGACTAAGTGGATTCTTAAGTATACGAAGGGACAATAAACCTTGGTTTATTTTACCCATCGATGATAATCTAGAGCTTAGTGGGTATTCTCGATTACGATTATGGAGGTTGCGAGAATTGTGAAGTCAACCTCGGTACATGTCATTTTTAGGTTGTAACCCGATCTCGTGGTTTTCAAAAAGCGGACATCGGGTTATTGGACATCTACTCTGAAAGCGTAATATATGGGCTGCAGGAAGTTGTTGCTCCCAACCGCTCTGTCTTTAGTCGGCGGTGAGGATTATAACATTTGTAGCTAAACGTACCTATATTTTTGTGACGATAATAGTGTTATTGCAATCACTCGTAATCTCGTTTCTACATACAAGATGCAAGCATGTGGATGTCAGACACCATTTTATAAGAGATCATGTTGAAAAGAAGAATATCATAATGAAAAAGATCCATACTGATAAACAGAAAGCTGATATTTTAACCAAGCCACTAGCTGAGATCAGATTCAGAGAATTATGAAATGAGCTAGGGCTTCTGGATCTTGGAGAAAAAGCACCAGAAATGTTTGGTGGACTGATCTCCAGAACTAGCTGGTTAAGAGACTAACCAGGTTAAGAGGAATCAGTTGAGTTAGGTATCTCAACTGATCAGAAGATCAGTCAAGGAATTGATCAGATTAAGGCTTTACCAGATTAAAGGAACTGATCAGATTAAGGCATTATCAGATTAAAGAAAACTGATCAGATAAGAAGGATCGATTGGATATGGTATCTCAACTGATCAGGAAGGATCAGTCAAAGAGTTGTTCAGAGATAACAGTTGAAAAGGGAACGTCACCTGATCAGATAAGTGGGACATTGTTGGGAAATACTATGGTTTAGGCAACCATCAGTAAGGTCAACGATGTCGTCAACCAGAGATAAGATCAATGATTGGTAGCCGATCGATTACAATATCGGTCGACCAGATCACGCTTCGATTTATCTCCATACCTATTCTATGTTAGCTATTACTGTTCACATTACTTTATGATGTCATGCCTGCAAACATTAAATGCGGACGCGGGGCTTGTGTATTAAATGCATTTTTTTTCGAACCTTCAAGTCCAAAAGTCTGCCGGTTTAAAACCTTAACCGCACGATTGAATTACTCTTCAACCACTTTAATCTTGATCGTCCATTTAAATCAAGGACACTCAAGTACCTTAAAAAATAATCGTGCAAAATATTTCCCTCCCATCTTTTAAAACCCTAAATACCTTTTCTCTGAAAACCTTTAACATTTCATACTTTCTAAAACCGCAAATTTCAGTTCCAGAAAATTCTCTCAAACATTCAAAATATTCAAGCGATTAATCTATCTTCCAAAACTCTCATATCGCTTTTCTGGTAACTTACTCATCTTGTTATTTTTTTTAATAACATATAATGATCAGTATATAGAAATTGTGTGTATTACTGTTAATCATGATCAAATGGAATTTAAATAAGTCATTGTCATTTCTATATACATCATAAACTATATGCATATTGGGGATAGATATTCATGTGTATTAATTCGCAAAATTACTCTTTTATGAATAACAATGTGTGATTGATTATGTTGTTTCACATAGCACTCACTTTGTATGCTTGTTTATGATTTCAGAAAATGGAATCGTCAATAGTGCTATCGGAAAGTTGTGACTATGCCTCTATGCTCAAAAATGTCATTAATGAAAAGTATGTCATTTTCAATACCACAAATGATCCAGAATCAAGGGAGATACTCGAATGCTTAAGTGCATGTGGACTTGATCAATTTTGCTATCGCCATCAGGAAACTGTCCATATGTTTGAATCATTGGAATTCTTGAGAAGACTAAAGGAGACAGACAACAAAGAACTATTCTCATTCGTTGGAAGGACCAGGATCGATGTCTCCAACGATGATCTCAAAAGAATTTTTGGTCTTCAAATGGGCAAGAAATACCTGATGAGTTCCTTTCTTTGGAATGTCGATAAAGAGTATCTGCGAGAAAGTGTTGTTGAGACCTGGGAACATCAATCAGCTCACACATGTCAAAGTTCCCTACCTCCGAAGGAAGTATAGACTGCTTTTCAAAATTATCTCGAAAGTCATTCTTGGGATCTCTTTCAGCCCAGATGCTCTAACCCAGCAAAAGCAGCATGTTATGGCCGCAATCATTGAGAAGGCCACATATATGAATTGGATGGGGTTATTCAAGCATCGTTTGCTGCAGGAAACTGATAAGTTTGCCATAGAAGAAGAAAATCGAGTGAAGCTGACCAAGAATATCAGTAATATTCACAAGGTGTCTATAATTTTGGCTGATAAGCTTCCCAGTGACTATCCTTGGTCACAAAATGGACGGAAGCAATATGTTGAGAAATTCAAAGCCTTGCTTTACAAGGATGAGGCACTATCTGGATTATCTGATGATGACCTAACACCATTTGTGCCGAAGACTAAAAATCCTGAAGGCAAAGCTCCATCTAAGAGAGGAACGAGAAAGAGGAAGCAGGATATGAGTAAGCCTTCTGATGCAGGTGAGAAACGTCAGAAAACACTTACTACAATGTTGCCTAAGAGGGATGGTATGCCTTCTGGAGGTCTTCAAGATGAAGGAAATGATGTTGAAATTCTGGAATCAGGCGAAGATCAACTGAAGAATCAAGTCGAGAGTTAATCTTTGGTGGAAAACCCGGTTCGGTGGAAACCCGTGGAGTCGATGTACAACCTAAAGAGAATCGGCCCGATTCGAACCATCGACTCAACTCCACATAAGTTCTCTTTTCAGAGGGCATGAAACCACCTACTGCCCCACTTCACCCACCTCATCTTCAAAATCACCTTCACCTGAACCCTTAACCAGAAAAAATTCACCCTCACCCGAACCATCAACCAAACAACCACCTTCAACTGAACCTTCCACTGGGAAATCATTTACCCCTTCTCCTCTCGAACCCCCTCTCCCAAAATAACTTCAACCACATCGTAACCCACGGCCCGATAAACCTTCAACCGATTAAACGAAAACCCTCCACCCCCTCCCGAATATTCACGGTTAAATCCACTGCTTTGAACCTATTCAGAACTCGTTCAAGAAATCATTCGGGAACTTGTTCCAACACTGATTCCGAACTCGTTTCGTAAGGAGCAAGATGTTGCTTGAGATCAAAGACATGTATGTCTCCATGTCTCACAATCCCTTCAACAAGAGGACCCTCCTCGAATCACTGTACAAGAACACTCTACGGTGATTTTCTACGGCGACAGGTGAATGCCTATCCGGGACGAGCACTTTCCCCGAACTAATTGATCATATTGGGATCAGACAGCAGATGGAGGAGATAGTCTTCTGGAGGAACATCAGACTCAAGGATATTGAAGACTTCCTAATTTTAATGAATGCCTTGGAGTCTGATTACTTTGTTGACCTGGAGAAGAAAGCGAAACAGAATGCGGTGTATCCAAGCTGACCGAACTAGCTCTGAATCGATATCGGATGGGTGGTGCACCGTGGTCGGGTATTTCGAAGAAAGAAGAAAAGAGGTTTTGATACTTATGCTTATATCGAGTATGAGCAACTTCTTAGATGAACGGTATGGGTGTTGCAGATGAGACCCAGCCAGACGAGGTTTCAACATCTGGTCAGACTACTGTGCTAAGTGCTGATATCCTAGATCTGATTTCTGCAAAAATACAAGATGGGGTAAAAGCATTACAAGATGGGGTAAAAGCTTCAGTTGATACACAATTTAAGACTCTTCACGCACCGTCGATGAAGAAATTTGAAGAAGCACAGAACAACCTGATTGAGAAAGAGAGGAAGCTAACTGTTGACCAGATCTCAAACCTAGTTGACAGTGAGAGGAAGTTAACAGTCGAGAAGATCATAAATATGCACAATTCTATTCTCGAATCGGTAATAAAACGAATTGACCCTCTTGCTGACAAGATGAGGATCCAGACTGATATGCTTGGAGAGACGCAGGTTCTCTTGGAAAGTGTCTGGGGATCCTTGGAACAGATCGATTAGGTGTCCGGACAATAGCGAAAAAAGATTTGATCAATCTATTACTCAGGCCAAGAAAGTTATTGAATCTGGATTAAATAGGTTTTGGGTACTGCAACTACTTCTGCAAATGTTCAGATCACTCCTCTTACTGTGGAAGAACTTAAGAATTAGATAACACATCAGTTTCAGGCCTTGAATCTCAAGCTGTCACACCTTTTAGATGCAACCAAAAAGGGGGAAGAACAAGATAAAGAAAAACAGATGCAGACGGAAAAACAGTTGCAGATGGTAACTGTTGATTTACCAGAAGTGACCCATTCTGGTTTACCTAAGGTCACTCCGTCTGATGCCACTCCTTCTGAAGTCACCCATTCTGAGATCGCTCCTCTTCTTTGAACTAAAACAATATGTGGATCAACACATCAAGGAGATCGAGGCTCGAGGAAAAAAGAAATCAATAAGTAAGACAAATTTCTGCCTAAAGTTGTTTGGGGTGGACAAGATTGAAGACTTCTCATCAACTGCACAAAAAAGATTTGATTAGGAGGATCAGACGAAAAGTCTCGAGTTGTCAAAGAAGCTGCAGAGAGAAGAAGACACTGCTGAAGAAAGACAACTGCGGAAAGGCAAGCAAGCTGAGAAGCAAATCAAGAAGCCAATCATGACCCGGACTCAGTTTGAAGACATCGGATCTTTGATAAAGAAGAACAACTGATGAGGCGTGGGGTCATTAAGTCGATCTATCCGAAGAAGAAACTTCTTTGAAGCTACCGTCCGGACCGAAGATATGTCAAAAGGAAATCTAAGATGGCGGCGGAAGATGCGAGAAGAAGTAGATTGGGAAGAGAGAGCTTTCCTGCGGAAGTTGAAAGCGATTACGGTGGCGAGATGAGACTTGCTTCCGAATGGACAAGGATTAAAATCATTGGCCGAACAACGTCTACATTATTCAGAAGATACCAGAACATGCCGATCAGGGTGAATTTGATGCTGAGTTTCAAAACTGGCTGGAGATCAAACACCCCAAATTCTTCAAAGTGGTGATACACGAAGGAAAAATCATGTCATTAACTCCATCTGCACCCAAATTTCAGACAATGATTCCACCACTCAGAGCTGATAACTCTCTTGACTCAATTGGATTCAAACAACTCTTCTATGATTTTGCTAAGAGATGAGACATTATTGAGAGTGAAAGATTGGAGACCTTGCTGCAGAGAATGTACAAGATTTTCAACATTCCAGAAAGTCTTCAGAAGTTTGCTTATTGAAGGAATCAGAAGATGTCTTAGATCAGGTGAAAGGTAAAATTTGTACATGTAATCGTCATCTCTTATATATAAAACAAGTTACCTTTCTGATCTTAAGACAACATCTCATTGTCTTCTGATTTCTGTTGTTTATGTTTTTACATTTCGCATGGTTATCTGTTTTTCTGATTATATGTTTTGGTTCCATCAAAAATGGGGAAATTGTTGGGAAATTTGTATTTAGTTTTGATGGAAGTTCCAAAACAGTTTGTAATAGGACCGGTCGGACACATTAGCTAGCGTGATGTCTTAGAATCGGAGTTAGGATGACCGGTGAAATGTATAGACAATGATGTATAAGGTGAGGTCACATATTGAGGGGACTCAATATGTATAGGTCAAAGTCGATTAGTCGAATGATCGGATTAATCGATGATCGGTGAAGACATGAAGCCAATAACTCGAGAAGACACAAGATCGAGAAGACTACCGGAAGATCAAGATCCGCACCTGAAGACCGTGAGACCTACATCCGTCAAGTCGCTAGTTGAAGCTAAGACAACTGGCATCAGAAGACTCTATCAGTACTGGCCCGATCGGGTCAGCTCACACGGTGTCAACTAATGTTTCACCAAGTCATACATTGTTGATCTGAACAAGAAGAATGTTTAGTTGGTGAACAAACTCTGACATGTTGTACTTGTTAACCAATAAGAACAAGACACGTATGACTGAATCGACATTTTGGATTTCATTTGCAGATAGTCAAAAGGCTAGAAAAATGACATACACACTTTCGGCCATGCCGTTCCTGGAAGCACGTCACATCAAATCCTGCAAACCTACCAAATATAGCCGGAAATTCAAATTGCTCTCCAACGGCTCTTTGATTTCGAGGTCTATAAATATGGGATTACTCTTCAGAGTGAGATACGGAATTATCAAGAAGCTCATACTCTAGCCAAATTTCCGCACGAAGAACACAACCTTGAAGATTATTTTTCTAAGTGTTCATCCCATAGTTCTTAGCACATAAATTTTATCCTCTAGTTGTTAGGCTACTTAAATACTAGGAAAGATTTCAAAGTTGGAACAAACAACAAATCTTACCCAAAACCCAAAGTTAGGTTAAGTTTGTTTAGCAAGATTTCAGACTAGGGTTTCTAGTTACGATTTGCAGGATCGGTTGAGTGAGAACTCTATAAATATCTGTTGGTGTAATGTGTTGGACTAACACAATAATCTAAGTCCAGTTGGTTATGTCGGTTAAGTTGGTGCCCCTTGTAATAGGGAAGAGTGGACGTAGGACTGGTTGTCCGAACCACTATAAATCTTGTGTGCATTTACCTGTTTGATTAACTGCTTCACACTATTACACACAACTTGATTAAATATGCATACATATTTTGAGTTAGGATCAGCTAGGACCAAGCTACTGATCTGATCAGATTGACTCCATAGTCATCTGATTGACTCCATAGTCATCGGATGGACTTAAGCATGGCTACGGGCGAAAAAGTTTCCTCATAGTCGATCCCTTCTTTTCTCGAGTATAACCTTCGCCACTAGTCTTGCTTTAAAGGTTTCAACCTTCCGTCCCGGTCCCTCTTTTCCTCTTATATACCCACTTGCATCCAATGGGTTTGACCCATTAAGTGGTTCGACTAGCTCCCACACTCTATTATGAAACATAGAACCCATTTCAAACTTTCATTGATGTTTGCCAAGAATCAAGATCCTTATCTTGGAGTGCCTCGTCATATGTCCATGGTCCGATTCGTCTTGTCAGGGAATCAAGTCCGGGACTCTCCTATTCCCATGAATCTCTCGGTCATCTAACAACCCTCCCCCACCACTGACGAGGTCTCGGTTGTGAAAACGTATCGTTTGGTATATCATCTAATCTGATTAGTAATCGAGGTTTGCCATCTAAGCTCATTTAAGGTAATCTCACTACGGGTTTTCTTTGGTTCATATAGTCTTCTTCCAAAAATCTAAAGTGGGTCTTGATGACCACCTTTTGATCTTCGGGACCATAGAACATACACCCTTTTGTTCCTCGGGGTATCCTACAAATAACCTTAATTACGACGAGGATCCAATTTACCGGCTTCCTTGTCTAACACGTGGCGGGACCCCCAAATTCTCATGTGTCTCATACTTAGGCTTGCTTGGGTCCACAATTCTTTGGGAGTTTTGAGAACCGATTTGGATGGCACCAAGAGAATGTCATTGTTTCCAAGACATGACCCCTTAAGCGACTCGGGAAAGATCCGCAGAACTCATAATTGATCTAACCATTTCCAAAAGAATTTTGTTTTCTTCGCTCTGCAACCCCTTTTTTGTTGAGGGTTCACGCAAATGAGTGGGATACAATCCTTCATCGGATAAGTGGTTCAAAAACTCATCATCGAGGTATTCGCCTCCACGATCGGATCGTAGAGACTTGATCGTTTTTCCTATGATTCTCTGTTTGAGCCTTAAAATTCTTTGAATTTCTCAAAAGTCTCGATTTATGCTTCATAAGGAAAATGTAACCGTACCTTGAGTAATCATCAATAAAATTACTCATAACCTCCTCTTGCTTTGGTTGACATTGGACCACATACATCTGTGTGAACGATCTCTAACACTTCTTTGGCCCTATTCCCCTTGGCTCCAAATGCCCTCTTGATCATATTACCCTCCAAACATGATTCGCAGGTTGGAATCGGTTCAACTTGGAGAAGCTCTAGTGAACCATCTCTCACCAACCTTTGGATCCTCTTTGGATTTATATGACCTAATCTTAGATGCCAAAGAAGTGTCTCGTTCACGTCTGATGAACGTTTTCTTTTCTCGGAAGCTTGATTGATGTGTTATAGGATACATTTCGTGAGTGGTGTGCACAGTTAATTGTATAGAGATCATTCATCAACGTTCCATGACAGATAAATTTATCAGAAAGAAAAATGGTAACAACTTTATTAAAAAGTAACTGAATATCTATCATAAAAATTTAGAAACTTGAAAACAAATTCTTTCTAAAATCCGGAACGTAAAGAACATCTCAAAATTAAAACTTTGTCTTCAAAAGACAGATGCACTTCTCCCATTGCTTCAGCTGCCACTCTCGTAGCATCGCCCAGTGTGATGAGGACCTCACTCTCACTAAGTTGTCGGGTCCGCGTGAACCCCTGTAAAGTGAAACAAACATGATTAGTGGATCCCGCATCCACCACCCACAAATGGGAGGCATACGCCGCTAAACAAGTTTCAACAACTAGTGCGTGAGAATTACCTTTCTTTCCATCCCTTTTGGGTCTGGAACAGGCTGACCTTCAATGTCCTTTCTCACCGCAGTTGAAGCACTTCCCCTTAGCTCGCTTGTTCACTCCACCATCCTTCTTCACCTTATCTTTGCCATTGGCAACACTTGAGTTCACTTGCTTGTGGCCTTTGTTCATTTTCTTGTTCTTACCACCCCTTGGTCTAGAAGAAGAAGAAGGTCCGTTGCCACCAAGGCTTGGCTCTTCGCCCCTAATATCGCCTCTGCCGAGACTAAAGCTTACCTTGATTAGGCATCGAGAACTTCTGATTATTCATCTGGTAATTCAACCTGAATTGTTCAAAACTTTTCGGCAGAGAGTGGAGCACGAAATCGATTTGGGTCTCGATATCCTATTCAGCGCCAAGTACCTCAAGCTTATTAAGGTGAGCCATCATCCGGAGAACGTGCTCCCTTTACGGGCGTTCCTCCACCATTTTCATAGAGAGCAAGTCCTCATGGTGATCCGACGAGCAGCGCGGTTCGATGTTGAAACATCGGTTTAAGACTAGTCATGATTTCCGCACGGTCTCAACGTTACGGTGTTGGTGTTGCAACACATCGACATAAGTCAAGATGGTACACTTTGCCATTCCGTTAGACAACTCCCGTCAAAGCATACTCTTTCTTAACCGTTTTAGTGGACTCATCTGATGGTTTATCTAGTTTAGGTGTGGTCAGAACCCAGTTATGGCTTTGTGCAGTGAGGACAATAGTGAGTTTTCGATTCCAATCAACAACATTTTCTCTAGTGAGCAAATTGTCTTTTAGTATATTGAATAGTGGATTAAAAGGTTGCGACATGTTGAACTGAAATAAATAATAACATGCATAAGCACAAATATATCACATGCATCATATTAAAATCCCAAAAAAAATATGAACATGCATCAGCCAACATCTCAAAACAGTTTAAATAAGCCACGTGGGGTGGGTCATTATTTAAACACGTTCAAGCAGGTTACAAACAAAACGATTACAAACCTTTAATATCCAGTTAATAATTGGCTCCACTTGACCAATATAAAATTGATGAGGGACTTGGGAAGTATATGCATATCAATTTTATACCTAAGTAATAACCATGATTAAATCTGAGATTATTATTTCGCTTTGAACGAGCCTCGTGGGGAGGTCATAAATCGCCACTAGTAATAACCCACAATCATTCACTTGGAATTCATTCATGTGAAAGCTATCTTTTGACCGTCTCAGGGGAATTTCTCCAAAAGAATTCACAAATAAATAAATCATGGAGGTCAAAATTAATTCAATTTTATTATCCGGAATAAAATTGTCAATTAATTATTTAAACATACTTAGTAATTTTGAAGGTGAGATTTTTCATTTGGGCAATTCTCATGCAAACACATTTAAACAAATTAAATAAAGCATAAGATAGCACAAATAAATCAAGCAAACAAAAAAAAAAACATATTAGGAACAAATTATCCAATTGTCATGGTTTAATTTTTTCTTGGCTTGATCTTGAAGAAACACAATCTCGAATTTCTCCCACTCGATCGTCTCAAAAATACTGCCGTCTCGGCGCCCGCATGGCGGCTCGCGATGCGGGATGCATGCGCGTATCCGGCCGTGCTTGGCGTAGACGGCTTCTCGGCAACCTTGGCGCCCGGCGAATCCAGCGCGCGGCCTTTCGGCTTCGTCGGCGAACTGTATTGTTGATCCTGATGGCGGCTTCGCCCATATCTGCCCAGCGCATCACGGCAGCTATGTAGCCTTCGCCCGCGACACCAGCGACTCCGTAAATCGCGTCTTGGCGCCCATGTACTACTGGTCTTGTGCGTCCGTCCCGGCGCAGCGGGCTCTTGGCGCGTAATTAGCCAGCGTCTTGGCGCTGCGCCCCATATCTTGGCGCTCGGCGCGCCTCGGCCTCTCCCTGCGCCCATCGCGTGCCGGTAGCGCCCGCGCCCTCTGCAGCGCAGTTCTTGATTTTGTCCTTTAATTCTTACGTCTCAATCCTCGTTTTTCGATCAGGATTTACAATTTATTTACAAAAAATAAATAAACCTAGATACAGACTTAATCTATTACATTGATCAAATCAAACAAATTCTAATCTACTCGTGAATTTTCTCACGAGGCAAAACGAATCCGAACGAATCGAATTAAAAAAACACATTAAATTCCATGACAATTGGATACCTGCAAAAAAGATCTAGCAATTCTACTATCCAATTTCAAATTTAATGCCAACGAATTAAATTACAATTTAAAATTGAGCGAGTCTTAAACCTTAGGGGCTCGATACCATTTGTTGGGAATAAGTTGCACAGATCTATTCGGGGTGAATATTTAAATACAAATTTAATTCTTTAATTATTACTAGCATGAATTAATCCTATATTAATTCAAATAATAATCCAACAACATATCATGCATATAATAATTAACGTAAAAACCTCACGCATGCGAATTCTACGAGTTTACGTGAAGCGCACCTCTTGGGATGGCAACGGTGTGGTGAATAGACTAACCGTAAGGACTTCCCAAGTATTCCCTTAACCCTCGATTCGACTATCCGGTGGAAGGATTCTTGTGAACGATTTAACAAAAGGAAAATAAAATATGTGTTTTTTGTGGATTTACTAATTTTTCCAAAGACATGGAATTGTACTTGGGAATGAAAGAATCATCCCCTATTTATAGAGACTGGGGTGGACGAAAATTGTGGCAAAAAACAATGTGTGAAAATCTTTTCTTGATCTCCAAGAAATCTTGAATATATCTCCTATATTCTTTTTCCAATAATTATAATATTCCACAAAAATCCCACCTACTCTATTTGTATGGATTTTTTCTAAAATAAAGGCTTGCAAGAAACCAAGATTTGGATCTTCTTGAATTTATGAGATATTCTTGTATTTCAAGAAATACATATCTTCCATAATATCTTTTCAAGAAAATCAAGAAAATCTTTCTTGCCCTATATCTTCAAATTTTCGAAAACCATTATATAGATAACCAAGTGGGAGATTTCTTGAATTTAATGAGATAATCTTGTATTCCAAGAATACATATCTTCATTCCATAACAAAATTCAAAGAAAATCGATAACAAAATTGGAAAACCCATTTCTCCAAATCATTTTAAAAGCGATGCATATATCATAATGATTCCAATTTTTCTCTTTTTAAGCTCATGTGTTGTGTTTTGCTTATAATCAAATGCATATGACAATATAAGAATATTAAACAACACAACAATTGGTTATTTGGCTCAAGCTCCTACATCCACTCTTTCTCGCATCCTAGGGAAATTCCTTCAAATGGACTTATCATCGGGTTCGCCTCTAGATATTTAACGAGCTCTCACTCCAACGGGACTTATCACCCTCACGGGATTGCCTCACAGGATGTTTAATTGGAGTTTACACTCCAATGGGACTTATCACCCTCAAACTAGGGATTGCCTACCCTCCCTTTCGGGATTGCTAGATGTTTCCGAGTTCATTGACTCACCTACAAACTTAACCGATTGATTTGGGTAAAGTTTGTTTGGTTTCAACTAGGTTGAGATTTTCCTTACATTTGTTTAGCCTCAATGCTAAGGTTGGGAAAATCTCTCTAAGCTAGGATACATCGTGGGTTGCTTAGATTGGGTTCTGTAACACTCTTGAACATATTTGTATATCTACGGACTTGTGTTCTAGGGTGGGAATGCTTGATGATTTGGCTTGATGGATGTTTCACGCATTTTTCCACACGAATAATGAAGGAAGAACTTGTATTTATAGTGTGGATTTGAATGTTACCGATTGGATGGAGTCACATTCAAATCCATACTATTATAACTTCTTCGCACTTTTTTTGGTTGTCTTCCTCTCATTGGTCCACGTCGGTGATTCTACGGCTTATATTCCTCGGATTCCTCGCCTTGGAATCATTCGAGATTCTCGAGTCTCGGTGTCTTGAGACATACTGAGTCTTGATTCTTATCCGAGCCTAGTTTATCTTAACCGGGATACTTGATGGACTTCTCTTCGCCGGACCTTATGGTAATTAATTCAACATCATCGGCCGGCGTTCGATTCTGAAATATAATGACTTCTCCATTAATTAATCGATTTCTTCTTTTATTTGGTATGATAAAACAGTATAAATCAGTCCAACGGTTTAATATTAAAACATTGGGTTTAGATAAAGCATATCGGTTTACTTTGTCGATCTCAATTTGCGATCAACGCTCATCTTAAATTCGATCTGAATCTATTAACCTTCTTAGCAATCACGTAAACTCTTAATATTGCCCAAATAAAATAATATTGAATCATCGAATCATCGGTCATCTTATCTTACGATCACCGCTTAGTTTTTCTTCTCTTCGATTTTGCTCAAATTTCATCGCTTAACTCGAACTCATCTTACTCATCGATCTCGATCGGTCTCGTCATTTGACCCCGTCGATCTCGATCATCTTCGTGCGATTTAAGTGAGTTCCCCCTCAATTTGTTCTCTCGTTCCCCTCAACTTGTTATCTCGTAAATTAGCTTCAATAACACACGTTGATAATGTTTTGGCATAATTCATCAAAACTAAAATATCCCAACAAAATCTTTCTCCCAACTCTATCTATAATTTTCGAACTTTTATAGGAAAAATAAGCAACAATATTTATTTTATTTTAATCACATTTTCAGTTAATGGACTATATGTTGGGCTACTCAGGGGGCCTTTAGGAGAATTAAGATTGGACATTCTAATGGACCTTGAATATCTAATATTGAGCCACAATATAATTCAAGCCCATAAATATTAATTAATCCCACTACATAATTAATATTGCACTATCCATCTTAACCCATATTACAATCAATATGGCTCCCGGTCATTATTTCACGCCTTTAAAATTATCTAGCCCATTAATTAATTCAAGCCACTGAAATAGCTTCCCATTAATTACTATCTTTTATCCTTGGTCAAGGAACGGTTCAACATTATTATCCATACCAGAAACTAATTCCACTTGCAAGATTTGGTATGATAAAACTTATGAACCTCCCAAGGGGCAAATCAAACAAAGCGTGACTTGCAGACACGATTCTTCGTATTAAATCTTAGCAATCACATGTGACTAATAATATTGCCCAAGATAAAAAGTATTGAATCTCATTGATTATTTATCCATGATAAGTCAAAGCAATAATTACTAATCCCACGTGATCCTATTTAAGGAATTAAGATTAAGAAATAACGAACCACCGAGGTCTAATTATTCCTTGTTCGGATTCTCAAGAATTTATCCTCTTGTAGGTCCTATTCCAAGCATCGGTCATGCACTAGTGTAATCTCTTGGTCAAGACAAGTCAATCTCGAGCCTTACACTTCATTCTTTCCACGATGGGTTGTTCATTTCCATCTAGGTCGTGAATAATGTACTTTTAGTTACAATGGATTCATTAATTTAATCTTACGTGATGCGGTATCACTAAATTAACTACAATATAATACGCGTCGACTTATTTGAAACCTATCAAATTAAATATTAGAGAGCGTTAATTAGGGTTAAGCAGGCGGCCCGTTTAAACCTATTATATGCGGGGTTAGGGTAGAAGCAATGGGAGGCTCGTTTAAAATCGGGCATTTTTGCTCAGACGACCCGTTTTGGATTTATATTTATATATATATATATTTATATAATTTTTTTTTTATTTTTTTATTTTCTAATTTTTTAATTAATTTTTTTAAAAGTTTTTCACAAATTTAAATAAGGCAAAAAATCAATTATGGCCAATCAATTACAAATTAAATATTTTATTTGATTTAGTCAATTAATAATTAATCCTCTTCAATTCAATATTTTTTAGGTTTTGAATTTCTATTGAATTGAATAAATAAGTAAAATATTAATCAATATAAAATAATAATATAATATTTTTATAAATTCTATTAAAAATTTGTTCATAATATGAAAATATCATTATAATTATAAATTAATATTATGGTATTAATTTATAAATGTGAAAATATAAAATTTTATATTATTAACTAATTTCATGGAAACTTTTGCTCAATTATGTTATTAAAGATGATGGAAACTAATTTTATATTTTGAACATTTGTTATTAAAGATGATATTAATTTATCTGGATAATGAAATTTTTGTCATTATGTAATGTTAATGTTTGAACATTTTTTAGAATTTATAAAAATATTATATTATTATTTTATATTTTTTTAATATTTTTTATTTATGTAATTCAATAGAAATTCAAAAACCAACTAAAAAATATTGAATTGGAGAGGATTAATTATTAATTGACTAAATCAAATAGAAATATTTAATTTGTAATTGATTGGCCCATAATTAATTTTTGCCTTTATTTAAATTTTGAAAAAAACTTAAAAAAATTAATTAAAAAATTAGAAAATAAAAAAAAAAAATAAAAGAAATTGAGTATTAAAGGGTTAATTTTTTTTAATTTTTTGAATCTGTCCGGGCCAAAAGGTTCGATTTTTAAAGCGGCCTCCCAATAACCCCAAGATATGGTTAGGTTAGTTTCGCTTAGCCCGGCCCGATTAACAATGCTAGTTTCAACTATTAGAGGTCCGTTTAAAATGAATGGCTTAAGGCCGGGACCGCTTTGGTTCAGAATATCAGAGGGGGTCAACCCTAATGGATTAGGGCCGACCCGTTTAACAATATTAGTAAATATATGTAACATTCAATAATATTTAAAGCATCAGTGATAAACAATTTATTTCAGTAAATAAGTCTAAAAATTCAATTTCGATTATACAAAGTAAAAAACATATTTTCCAGTATAATCCCAACATTCCACGATAGAGATATTCAACCATAAAATCTTCTTACACCACTAATGAATCGATATGCACTCCTGCGGCAGTCGTACAAGAATAACATATATCTTCAGATAGTGATTCTTTCGTGCCCCTTTTTACTAGCTTTTTTCCTTGTATATCATGAAAAATAATTGGGTTAGTTAGTAATAACTAAGTGAGCTCTTTTATATACAGTGTATATACAGTGTAACTCAAATATATTTTTAAAATAAATATAATTTATTTATATTAAAACATGCAATTTCAATATAAAAAAAGTCCAATGTTTTAAAAATAATATACTTGAGTCACACGATTTACTTAGTGGATACAAATTTTTGCCTTAACTTTAATTAATAATCTTATTAACTACTCTTTCTGTCCTAATTTTGATTGTCCACTTTTCGTAAATAGTCATTCTAATTTTGTTTGGTCATTTCTTAAAAGGGAAATAAAGCTTTCAATAATATTTAATATTATTATTTCTCTTCACCAAACCTACTTTACACCATTTAATATTATTATATCCCCCCACCAAACTCATTTTATCCACTTTACACCATTTAATATTATTATCTTCTACTTTTTTTTAATCTTTGTGTTTACAGTAAACGAATAATAAAAAATAGGACGGAGAGAGTAGATATAAACTTATTTCCAAAAATGGGTAAAATATTGACCAGGTTTCCCGTTTCCCTATCTTTAATGGATGTTTGTGCTTAATTGCTTTTTATCAGTGGGATCTCACAGTTGCAAAACGTGCTTATTTTTTTTACATGGGTGAACAGTGGTTGCAACTAACTTTTGCAGGTCGATTTCGGAGCCATTAAAAGAAATAAATGAGATAGTATCACTAAGATGAAGATCTATGTTGATACAATGGAAACAAAATTCCTATTTCCACGGAAAGTGTAGATTATAGTCATGTACATCAGATCAGATGGATCATGCACCCGCAGTGTATTTTATATATATATAACTTGTTATTTACTCCCTCCGTCCTATTTTTAATTATCTATTTACTGTAGACACGTAGATTAAGAAAAGGTTGGAGATAATAATATTAAATGATGTAAAATAGATAAAGTAGGTTTGGTGGAGATAAATAATAGTATTAAATGGTGTAAAATGGGTTTGGTGGAGAGAAATAATAGTATTAAATAGTATTGAATGTATTTTATTGCCTTATTTGAAAATGGATAAACAAAATTAGGACGACTATTTATGAAAAGCGGATAATTAAAATCAGGAAGGAGGGAGCATAATTTATTACATTGAAATGTGCATCATCTGTTCATAAAATAAGCTATATGTTTTATGTAACATATTATTTGTTTCTGTGCAATAAATTGTATGATTTTAGAATACATTATGAAGTACACGATGCATCTGATACATACAAGATCTAACCATTATATATTTGATTTAGTGTTTGGAGTTTTTTTTTTTAAGGAGCACCACGTTACCACTTTGATAGCGGTCTGGATCTGCTCTTATACTATGCTTCTTTAATATGCATCGGGGTTTATATTTAATTTTAACAGTAAACAGACGATCTGTACATATAAAATATAAATCAACATAATAAAATACATACTCCCTCTATCTTGATTTAGATTGCTCAGATAAAAAGGACACAATTTTTAATTAAAGAGTTGCTTATTACTATTAAATGGAGGAAAATTAATTTTTATTGGGGGTATAAGGTCATTTCTACTTTACGTAAGAGATGTGTCTTTTTGTAAGGTATTATTTTAAGTGTATAATATAGTAACAAGTAATATCAATAAGTGATATTGTAAGGGATTATTTTGAGTTAGTAAAGTTGTCTTTTTGTTATTTTAAGAAATGGGAAAATAAAATAAGAACATCCATTTATAAAAAACGAGGAATTTAAAATAAGACGGAGGGAGTAATGTCTAAAATATATGAAAATTAAAGCAGATGGATTTAATTATTTGAAGTTTGTGAGGTTTTCTTTCCAAATATGTACACGTTTTTATTGAGAAAGTTGCACTATATATGTATAGACATATAACGGAACACTCAATTAGCACCTCATATGTGCCAGCTACATCTTACTAGTTGATATTTTGTATCAACTAATCATTTGTTGCATTATTTGAGGAAAAAGAAGCGATCACTATTTAAACAACAATATCGCCCATTGAAGTTTAAAGGCTCGAGGCACGTCGAGTTATGCCGGTTTATGAATGAAAAGTTAATGAAAAATATCCTCAGATAATTTTGTCTTTTAAAAATTCGGTTACTTGAAAAAAATATCATCAATTTCGGGTGAATTTTAAATTATAGAATTATTGTAGATTCAGAACTTTAGTCTCGAGCTAAGATAATTGCATATTAGATAATCAACAAAAATGTTTTCTTTTTTATTATTCAGTTACATTTTTAAAGTTTTATTAGTCTTTTTGCGATGTTTAAATGATGTATACTTAAAAATTATATAATTATTTGTTAAAAAAATTATATAATTATTTCAATAATTGTTAGATATTTACATATACATCATATCATAATCATTATTAATATTAAATTAATAAAACTGTTTTGAAATTTTTTTTTTAAATGGACAAATAAATTTGATTTAGACTTTTATTACAAGAGTATATCAACTGTAAATATGTTGCACGTTACAAAAAAGAAAATTATGCATTTTAAAAATGCACTTGAAATTGCACTAATACGCGCCCTCAAAACTGTCATATTACAATTCGCTCGCATTAAAAATCTTCTACAAAAGAATTACTCGTTATAACAAGTAGGGACAAGAATAGGCCAGACTACCCTACAGAAACATAAGGCCCGACCTATTAAAGTCTGACTAGCTCGGCTCGTTTAATAAATAAGTCAGATTCAAACCTCTTTAAGGTCTTTTTATAGCCTTTTTGCTTAAATATGTCAGACTTGAATTTTTAGTAAGTTCCATCAGGCAAACCTATTTAATTATATATATTTATAAAATATATAATAGTAAAATCGTATTAAATAAAATAATAATAAATTCAATTATAATTTATAAGGCATACAACTAAAAGTATTATGCAATAGTAGTAAATTAGTTATGCTACTATTAAAATATTATATGATAATCAAAATTATTAAATAAAAAAAAAGAAAAGAATAAAAAAAATTAATCAATTACACGTCTGATGTCTATCAACCTTCATTCATTTTTTCACCTTCTGTTTTGATGATGAATAGCAGAGTTGCAGCAAAAACACTTTACTAAAGAGACGGTTTCCCCCTCCCCATTCCTCCTTTTATTTGTTAACACTTAGGGCCCGATTGTTTGGATTCGAAGAAATTCCTACAAAAATAATCTCAATATTATTTGAACGTGGAGAATTCCTACGAAATTGATTGATTGGAATTATTAAAAAGAGTATGTGAAATATTATATATTGATTGGTAGAAGGGTTTAAAAGTGATATAAAATATTTAAAAAATAATTAACATGTGATAATTACCAATTTATCCATCTCCTCTCTCAATTTCTTCAATTCGCGTCTTCTCCATTTTCAGATTTCTACAATCTGCCATTCACATCACAAACTGCCATTCGCATCAAATTTCTTCCATAATATATACATAATATTACAGTACAGTACACAAACCAATTTGAAAGGAATTCTTTATAGGGTTTTGCATCAAGAGAAAGAGGGGAAAACAGAGCAAGCAGAGCAAAGCAGCCATGGCGAGCACGAAAGTTCAGCGGATCATAACCCGACCTATTAACCTGATTTTCAGGTATCTTCAGAACAAAGAGCGCATTCAGATATGGATCTTTGAGCAGAAGGCTCTGAGGAAATTGCAGAGTGAAAATGGTACAAGTTAGAAGATAGGGAGAAGAAGAATTTGGGGTTTGAGGATAACGGGGTGGAAGAGTGGAGGTTCGTCCTCGACAACGGTGGAGCCGTCGCCGCCACCGATTGTGGAGGGAAACTGGGGTCGAAGGAGAAGGAGGTGGATGCGGCGGCGGTTGGAATTGTTTGGGGGTGGAAGAAGAAGACACCATGAAAATGTGAAAATGTGGAGCAAGGGTAAATTTGTAATGAATAATACTGTAGAAACCGTGTAAATTTAATACCACTCTAACAAGGTATTATTTAAGAAGGTGTGAAAAGTGATCGGAATGTTTATTAATAGCGGATCAACGATTTCAAGGCTGGTCGGACGGAAAAAAATACAAGCTACCAATCAATTTTTTAAATTAGTAGGGCACCCCTTTTAGGGATTATTAATGCCTACCAATCAAGCCCTTAACATATGTATTATGTAGTATCCTTTTTCTATTTATTTTCTTTTCAGTTTTTATTAATATTTGTTTAATTAATCAATCAAACCATGATTATTTATGTTTTGTCGCGAACAAACTTTCAATTAAAAAGTAAATATATTAGCAAGTTTTAAATCGTTATATAAGTATTAATTTTTTCACTTGTTCTATTATTTGCCCAAATAATTACCTTCTTATAAATTTTCGTATTTTTTTAAAAGTAAAAGTATAACAATATATATTTGACACTCACCCGTTCCAAATTATTAAATCGTCATTTTCAAGTTATGTTTTGTCTCAGGTTGAGATCATTTCACAAAAGGTCTCGTATTTTTGTAGGTATTATTAATTTTATCAACGTATATATTAGATAATGGACTAAAATAAAAACAGTAAAATAAGTTGACTTTAGTGTTGACATTGGGTATAATATTAAGATGTTTGAGGGGTATAGATAAAAGTGAAAAAAATATTTTCTTGTCATCTATAAAAATGTTCAATTTAATTTGAGACGTATCTTTAAGGCAGATGTTCAATTGAATCTAAAACGGAACGAGTAATATTAAAATTAATTTTAACAATTAAAATATTTTACAACAATTTTTAGAACTCAAATAATTAAACTAAGTCAATATCTTTTTTAGTGACGTTATCCCATATCAATATACATATCAAAGATAATGCGATTAGTTATTAATATGGAATATAATTTTAGTGCTAATATAAATTAAATACTAAAAAATTGTAGTTAAAAGAAAAAATGGATCAGTAGGTGTAATTAAAAAAAAAGCTGAAAAAATTAAAATAAAGAAAAGATACTACACATGTTAAAAAAAAAATAAAAGGGGAATAGTGCATGACAAAAAATTTACTGCCCAGATTAAAAAACTGAAAAGAAAATAAATAAAGAAAGGATACTATAATACATATGTTAAGTGTTAACAAATAAAAGGGGGGAATGGGGAGAGGGATACGTGTCAGCAGATTGGGGGTGCTGGGCACCAGCGTAGACGAAACCAAAGAGACTTTAACGGCTTGTTTGTTTAGGGAATGTTTGTTTCAGTACCCACCCGGATGGATTTAGAATTTTAAAAATTACGTATCATTATAGTTTAAGACTTAAAATTAAATTTTAAAATCTCCTCCTATAAAGTACATCTACACCTCTATATTTTTCACAAAATTCAATACAATCACATCACTATTTTTCTCCCTTTCAACACAATATAATAATACAACATAAATCACTATTAAACATGGATTTGACATAAAGTAAAATTTCACCATATCAAAATCTCAAAACAAACACATACTTTTTACTATTCACCAAAACTTTCAAATCCATAGAATTTCGAAGTCATGACTTCCTCCGCACACCTAAATCCCGAAACAAACATACCCTTATAGCTTTGAAAGTGACTTTCAGAATTTCAAATTCCAAATCCCCGTTTGTTTATCAAGATTTCGGTATAAAATTTTAAATCCTCCAAAATTCTACTCTATAATATCTATCTATAATACACTTATTTTACTTTTTTCAAACACAATTTTCAATATACTATCACACACTTTTCAATTATTATTATATATCCAACTCAATACTCTCTATCCTCATTTTTTACTTTATTATTATTATATAATATAATATACAAACACATCAATCATTAAAAAAACATCCAATTATTTCTACATATTTTTTATAATATAATATTCTTTATATTATCTATTTTTTCAAAATCATATTTTATCAAATCCTATCAAATCCACACTCTCAAACATATACAAAATACAAATACATTTTTTAATTTATACAAAATCCTTCCAAATCTCCTCTATAGGATTTCAAATCCTCTCAAAACTGTAAACAAACAGGGCCTTAGAAGGCTTTCGGGCGTGACCTTTTTACATCCGAGGTCATGCTCAGGCCACGGAAAAAAACCTTCATTAAATAACAAGTTAGACTTGGGATCAAAAATTAAATAGTAAACCCATATTTGAAGCTTGGCTTATTTCCATGCCTAATTAAAAATGACAAAGTCTAGTATGAAAATTTACATACATGAAAAAACTTTTATTTACAAACAAATTCTGTATATGGTGAAGATAAGACAAAATTGAGTAGTTCATGGTTTACTCGCCCCGAATGGTTTATGGTTCACCCGGCTCGAATAGGTCATGATTTAGAGTTTATTATTTAGTGTTTAGGGTGTAGATATTCATCCGGCCCGAATAGGTCATAATTTAGGACGATTTTATAGTTTTTCATACATGAAAAATTTTCACACTAGACCTACTCATTAAAAATACGTGGGAGCCCTCCTACTACTATTTCCGAATGACAAAGTCTAGTATGAAATTTTTCATACATGAAAAAACTTTTAATTTACAATTAAATTCTGTAATTGGTGAAGGTAAGACAAAATTGAGGGGTTCATGGTTCACTCGGCTCAAGTAGTTCATGGTTTATCAGGCCCGAATAGATCATAATTTAGGATTCATTATTTAATTTTTAGGGTATAGATAATTGATTTAAGACAATTTTATAAATTTTCATATATGAAAATTTTCACACTAGATCTACTATTTCCTAATATACAGAAATAAAATAGAAACGTGCATCAATAGCGACTTTATGTTTAGACAATCGATATCTACTATTTCCTAATATACAGAAATAAAATAGAAACGTGCATCAATAGCGACTTTATGTTTAGACAATCGATATTGTTTAAGTGCAAGGCACTATCCAATAAATACCCTACCACAATCCACAACACTATGTTACTTCACATACATTATTAATACATGTACCCGATGATGTACCACTGTTTTTAGTGTCACACACACTCTAAATTATTCTCATTTTGATTGAGAAATTTGATATAAATTTTCAGTTTGCAATATAGATTTTAAAAACTCAACACATCGCATAAGAAATTTTATAATTAAAGTAATGGAATTTGAGCATTGCGAACATCAAAAGTAATTGATCCTAAACAAATATATTAAAAGTATATTATCATCTTCTAATATGTCTCAAATTCTTTCACTTACACTCTCACAACTGTTAATTGGAGTAGATTTTATGTGAGTTCACCGTACATTTTCCACTATCATACAAAAATGTCCACATATTTGTATGACAAAAAATTGTATAAAATTGTCTTATGGTGAAACCAATTTACAAACCGTCACAAATTACCACAATCTCTTTAAAAGTGTTAAAGCCAAATTATATTTTGACAGTTTTATTTTATTGTGAAACGGTCTCACGCAAGATCTACTCTATTTATATTGAGATGAGATTAATATTTTCCGAGGCCATGACATGATTCCCGGTGTGAGAAATGGATTAAAGAGTGAGAGGGGTTTATATACATGGGCCAAAGTAAAGGGCCTGGTGGACCAATTAATACAAAAGGCCCAAGCACAAGGCTGCCCACCAATTAATAGAAAGCCCGATGCGTACTACATATTATTATTATCCCTGTAATAGAAGGTAATTTCTTTTGAGAAAGTCTCATGTGTAACGGATTTAACCGTACACTCGCCCCAACCCTACCCATGTATCCATAGAACATCTTTAATATATTAAATAAGTCAAATTTTTTTTAAATGAGTCATTCTTGTTGCATTAGTGCACGGTGGACTTAAGTGCATAAGAGACTTCATTTTTTTTTTCTCAAACGCCGTAAGTAAAATATTTAAATCGCTCAAATTTTACTAAAATAATGTAAATATACTTATAGCGACAAATATCTTTGTACGTTAACAAAAATATAGCAACATGTATCGTGTATTTATAAGTGATTCTACGAAAAAATATGTATCCTATGATTAATATTAGAGTCCAAAACTTTAAGGTCCAAAATGGATCCATTAAGTACTAATAGGTCCAAGCAATTTAGATAAATACTAGCAGGTCCAAAATGTCTTGTGTAAAGACATCAATATCCCATTCTCCCCTTCTCCTCAAAGGCGCCTCATCCCCCCTCTTTCCCTCTGCTGCAAACAGGTGATTAGATGAGTTTCATCATTTTCAATGCTGCGAATTATTACACTCAACCGCTCTTAATCAAAATTATTACCATGTCTCTCTTCGTTTCCATTTTTTTAATTTCATCTTCATAAAAAACCTGCAACTTTTACAGACTACTTCCATTTTTCAATTTTTTAATTTCATCTTCTTTTAATTGTTTCTTTAATAGAGTTGTTGGTTGCAACACAAAATCTCCTATTTTCAAAATCTTGTCTTCTTTTTAAGGGAGTAGATGAAATTAGAAAATAGAAAGATATGCATATGTGCATCTTGGTTCATCTACAAAATTAAAAAAATTATATCCAAATTAACAAAAATACCAAATATTTACATTTATATATCTAAAATTCAAAATATTTATAAAATTACGAAAATTACATATATAAATCCAAAAAATTACATATCATCATCTTCTAATGCCTAAAATTTACATATCTTCAACATGCACAAATGCACGAATATATATATATATATATATATATATATATATATGCATGTCCAGAAACTCGATCAATTGATGAATATATACATTTTCAATTTCAGATTCTCGATCTTCAACCAGATAAAAAAAAATTACAAACTCAGATCCTCCATTTCCAGAGCCATAAACCCAGATATCCATCTTCTTCCTCCTCCCTCCACAAAATTTCAGAAAATTTCATATCTGTAAAATCTCAAAAGTTCTATAAATCAAAAACACAAATAAAAAACCCACAGATCTTTAAATCAATACTAACCAAAAACCAACAAAACAAAAAAAAAAGAAAAAAAAAGCAACATTTAATTACAAAAAACCAACCAAAAAAAAAACCCATCTTATATTGTTCGTATCTTCAATTCTGATAAGCACAAGTAGTTATATATTTATAATGTTCGAAGAGCTAGAGGACAATTTGAAAATTTTGATTTGTAGGATAGGAATTGATGAAAACGATAATAGGTGACAATGAAAGTGTCTTTTATAGGAAATAATGGAGAAAATGTAATCAAAAAAAATACCTTTAAAATTCGGATTATTTAACAACGTAATTTTTTTTTAAGAATGGAACGCCACCCATTTTCCATGCTCGATTGCAAAAAGCAAAATATGTTCATCAATTGAAACATCACACCCATGATTTTTGACGAAATGAAAAAAAAAGAAGATAAACAATTGCTAATTTTCATTTTTATTTGCAAAATAAACAAAAAGAAAAACAACATTTCTTGTTGTTCAGCCAAGAACATCGACAACATAGTTGGAATATACGGGATGCTAGTCTTATACCATCTATTATAGAGAGAAAAATGGGAAAAATGAAGTCACCAAAAACCCCCCTTCTCTAATTACAGACACTGGTGAAAAACCTTTGATTTGACATGCTTCTTCGTGTTTGTTGCTTTGCCGGAGGACGAGGACTTGGATTGTGAGATTGAAGAAGCTGGAGGCTGCAGAATCCATCGACGCTGAATCCGCGTATAGTCGATGGTGGGTGGGGAGCCTCGTACAATCGATGGTGATAGCACTCTCTGTCGCGATAGTGTCTCCATTGTTGGTCGCAACACAAAATCTCCTATTGGTGGTGTGTTTTGAATTTTGTTGTGAGAGAGATGAAATTAGAAAATAGAAAGATGGTTGATTAATTGAGATCTTGGTTCATCTACAAAATTATAAAAATTATATCCAAATTAACAAAATAAAAATATTTTTAAAACATTTTATATCTAAAATTCAAAATATTTATAAAATTATTGAAAATTACATATATAAATCCAAAAAAATTTCATATCATTATAGCACTAATGAGGATTAAAATTTACATATATTCAAAATGATGTTTCTATTTATTTAATATATATATATATATATATATATATATATATAGATATTATAAAATTCGATCAATTGATGAATATATACATTTTCAATTTTATTATTGATCTTGGTTAGAAAAAAAATTGAAAACGGATCGGATATTTCCATTTCGATCATAAACCCAGATATCCATCTTCTTCCGAATCCCCTCCACAAAAAAGAAAATTTCATATCGGTAAAATCTCAAAAATTTATAAATCAAAATAGTTGAAAAAATCGGATCTTTAAATCAATACTAACCAAAAACCAACAAAAAAAAAAAAAAAAGTTTTCCAATATTTAATCGGAAACCAACCGGAAAGTAAAAAAAAATATCCTATTGGTCAATTTTTATTTTATATATTATTTTTAAATTTTTTTAACAATTTGAAAATTTTTTATTTGAGAATTGGGGAAATCGATAATAGGTGACAATTAGTGGTTTAGGAAATAATTCAAAAATTGTAAGAAAAAAAATACCTTTAAAATTGCATTATTTAACAATAAATTTTCCTATAACTCCAGCGCCACCCATTTTCCAAGGAATGCAAAAACAAAATATGTTCATTCAATTGCTGAGCATGAAAATGAAAAAAAGAAGATAAACAATTGCTAATTTTCATTTTTATTTGCAAAATAAATAAAAAAAAATATAATTTTTGTTGTTCAACCAAGAACATCGACAACATAGTTGGAATGGGGATGCTAGTCTTATACCATCTATTATAATTTCATATTATTAGAAGTCACCAAAAATTTTTTATAATTTGCATTAGAAACTTGGTGAAAAAATTTGGTTTGACATATGTAGTTTTTTTTTATGTGTTGGGAGGACGAGGATTTGGATGATTTTGAAGAAGTTTGAAATATATTATCCGAATTATAGTTATCGATGGTGGGTGGGGGAGCCTCGACAATCGATGGTATCCATCCTCAGATCCAGATAGTGTCTGAACATTTTCAATTCAGATCCGAATGGTGGTGTGTTTTGAATTTTATTGTGAGAGACTCCAAATGGAGAGAAAAAAATATGGTTGAGGATGAGATTGTGGTGATAAAGGGGGAGGGGTATAATGGGTTTTTATATCACTTGTGGACCTAAAAGTATTTATTCCGATCCGACCAAGAGTTTTCAGTGGGCAAACTTGGACCTAAGAGTCATTAGTTAGAATATGAACAATGATTATTAATTGTTTACTTTTATTTTCATTATTTGTGTAATAAAACTATCAAATAATATTAAATTATTAATAAAAGTGATTATCATTACCTACTTCCATTACCCCTAATCTGACGGACCCTTATTTTTCACTTTGCTAATATCATTTTAAAAAATCAATGAACACTCTAAAATATACTAATAATCTCTTGTATTATTAAATTTATATTAATTCATCCACTAGTAATAAATAAGAGTATAATAAACTTTTAATATTCTAATTAATAAAAAAATAATTTAAGTGAACCAATAAAATAATAATAAGAAAGAGAGGAAGCATGTGTGAGGCAGTGAGATAGACTCTACTAATCAGAAATATAGAAAATTGGTATATCATAAATCATGATCTATTGAAAAGTCATTTTTAGGGTGTTTTAAGTGTATACATTATTCACACAATAATGGTGTGTTTTATCAAACCAAATTTTTGTTTAGCATCTTCTTTTCCAGTGTGTCGTCAAAACGTCATCAATTTCAACACCGTTTCATTTCTTTCGATTTTAAATGTAATCTAGTAAAAAAAATGTTGATTTAAGACAAAAACTCGGATGATACAATTTCATGAATGAGATGAGATACAATTCAGCACAAATCAACATCAACCTCTTAAAATATTAATGCGTCAATGTTAAAATTATATTATATCTCACCGTTTCACACAAGTTTGTCTCATAATATAATTCATTCCAATCCAAATAAAAAATATGTTTTGCAATTCTACTTTTTCCCCAGAAACAAAAAAAAAACATATGGTAAAACCGTAAAAGGAGTATATAAAGTAAATATGTTTCACTTGTACTAATTGCAGAACAGAAGAATGCTCAAATCTCGATATGAGAGTACTATGATTAATATATCATTCTTCCATATATATTTCGACAAGTGGACAACTGTACGTTTTTTGTTGTCATGGAATCTATCTACATATAAATTGTCAAATAAAAATATCTGGGTAAAAAATTCCAAATATATGAATCGATTTAAAACACCATCACAAATTGAAATGATTGAAACGCGATAAATCGAGAAATTGGTAATAATGAAAAGGAACAGTATTAATTATATGCATTTATGTTTTACGTATTTAATTTCAATAACAATGAGTAGTAGATTTCCCTTTTGAAATAACACATTGCAAGTGTGATTGTTTTTTTAACTAAAAGAACAATACATTTAAAGATTATTTATTATTTTTAATATCTACCGGTTTAAGAAGGAATAATGTGCTTCACTTTCTTTCCATTTACCAACCTTTTCTTTTACAAACCTTAATTTAATTAAAATTATTATAACAATTTACAAATCTTGTTAAAATTAATTCTTACAATACAAAAATTTAGATGAAACGATCGAGATAAGTCAAATAAAATGTAATCAATTTAAATTCAGTTTGGTCTCATTCAATTCTGTATAAAGCCAGTAATAATTATTTCTACTCATTAAGATGGAGAAAATCAAATGAATTGTATTCAATTTAAATTGGGTTTTGTTATAAATTATATATATAAAGATTGGGTTTTGTATCATTGGCTATGTTCTTTATAAAGTTTTTTTCTTTCTTATTTTTGCTTCCTTGCCTTTGCAATTCATTCATGCAAAATATTTGGTTAGATTCTCTATTAATTCAATATGATACATATTTAACTAATAATTGATAAACAAATTGCCTTTTAAAGTACACGTTAATTAATTCATTAACAATAATTATTGATGTCGTTTAATAATGTACGCATGTAGTAAAAACAATCAATTATATATGTGATTTTTTTTTGGTAAATTGGAATAGGGGACTCATATTTTTTTTTTCGAAAAGGATAAGGGTTTCATATTTAAACTTTTACGTACGGGCAATTGGTTAATATACTAGACATCCTCTAATTTCTTTTGTTACACAAATCATGTTGAAATTACTTCCATCAAATTCCAAAGAACATTTGCTGAAGCTGCCTTATTTGCAAATGATCACTATGCATGGTATTTGCTGCTTTATATTTATACATGCATATTGAAATTAAGGAATACAGAAAGTAACAATTAATATATAAGAATATAGTAATTACTTAATGCATGGAATATTGGAAATAAGATTAGTAGATATACAGGCAATGAGTACAAAAGGTATTTGTCCCCAAAAACGGTGTATTTTTCACTAAAGTGATAACTGGTTGTGCAATTTTTAAGTTTTTAAATTAGTTTTTCCCAAAGATTTTATACTATACTTATGAAAATATATTTTTCTAAGTCGCAACTCAAATAAATGCGGAAAAATAATTATAAGTATAAATTTTTTTATGCAAATTACTAATAAATACAAACGAAATTCCATATATAGCCAAAATTAAATGCGAAAGTGTAAATACACTTATTTATATGTAACCATTTTGTACCTATTAGTTAGAGAGTTGCAATCCTCAAATGTACCTATAAGTAAGTCTTCTCTCAAATGTTGGTAGTACAATTCGAAATCAAATTGTATACCTAAATACTACTCATAATTTATTTTTTTATTTTTTTTTTGACGGAAAAATTTGTTTCTTCTAAATTCTATACAATAGTGACATTTCCCTTTATTCTTTATGTATTTTAGCATATATACACACTTAGTTTATTCTCTTATAATATTTGACATATGCAACGTTTATTATGAAAATTTATGTTCCTTTTATATTAATGGTTGCTATAACTATATACACACGTATGCTAGTGAAATTAGAATATGATCATACTCCCTCCAATTTTTTTTTAAAGAGGCACACATTGTTTTAGCATTTCATAATATTTGTATAGTAAATGATGTTTTGACAATTTTCCCCCATTATCTCATAGATGACCCTAATATAATTATTGAAAATTTCAATTTTTTTAAAAATATGCTGAGTAAATAATTTTTCAGCCAATAATAATTATTAATATGAGTATTTATTTATTATTAATTAAGGTTAATTTTGACATAAAAAATATTTTTTATTTATCTGAAAAATACCCAAAATGACATTTAATAAAAAAGGGAAGTATTAAATAAACAAATAATCTATTGTACATTTAAAGTTCATATTTATTAAATTATAAATATCTTCTTGCTTAAAATTGCTGATTCCGCAACTTTAACATGACCAAAGGCGCGGCTATTTGTAAGGAAAATTAACTATAAACACCATCTTCACAACAAAACCCAGGTACTAACAAATCAACCTTCCTCTACATCTTCATCATTTTCTGTATTAAAATTTAAAATCCGTAAAATATCTTATACAGTTATACTACAATTTTTTTTCCATTTCCAACGCATATTTGGGCATATAAAATAATAATAATAATAATAATAATAATAATAATAATAATAATAATAATAATAATAATAATAATAAATGAACATCAACTACGCTTTCTCATAAAAGAAAACATAAAAAACTTCAATAGTCTTTGAAATTTACACTCAAAAGCAAAAATGAATTTAATTTAAACAAAAAAAAAGTCCAAATACTATCCCCATTATTAATTCCTTTGCTTCACCCTTTCCCCCAATACATTTATTCTCAAAATAATAAATAATTTATCAAAAGCAGTCTTAGAAAGAGAGAAAGAGAAAAAAAAAAAAAAACTAATCCCTCTTACTTTACACCTTCCCCCTCGGTAACTTTTTTAACTGTATATTTTTTGACTGCGACTATAACCAACCCATCTCATCTGAAACTGCCGGCCCGTTTCAGACCCACTTATCTCCTCCCGCCCCCCTCTGACATTTTCTGAATTCTGCCCCCACCGTTTCTCCCCCCCCACTAGCCACCATCTTTAACATCTCATTTCCCCCCTTTCTCTCACTCCACCTGCTTGTTGGCAATTATCTCATACCCTCCCACCTCGTCGTCGTCGTCGTCAAACTCGTCGTCGTGATCATCGTTCTTCTCACTATCGATATCCTGACGTCCATCGTGCAATGCGTGGTTAGGCTCCGTTTGCGGCCATTGCTGCTCGGGACGGGCCATTATGGCCACCGTCGGGCTCTCGGGTTTAGCCGAGTACCCGATGTGGTTCTTGGTCCGTTCCTTGTAGATGGCGTCGAGCTGGTGGAAATACGGGCATGTTTTCGAGTCTTCGGGCCGCTTCTTGCTGCTTTCCTTCACTTTCTTGAAGTACTTGTTGATGTTCTCCCATTTCTCCTTGCATCTCTTCGCGTTTCGGTTGTACCCGTGGCTCGCCATCGCCTTCGAAATCTCCTCCCATAACGGGCCTTTCGGCATGTTATCTTGATACTTAAGTTCGAGCCCCGTTCGGAGCTTGATCAACGCTTCGACTTCAGCTTTAGGCCACCGAGACGAGCTCGGTGGGATCAGTTCACCATCACCTCCCCCACCGCCGCCGCTGCCATCTCTGTGCAGTGTTTCCACTGCTTTTACCTTCGGTACCACCACAATGTGTTGTGGAGGGACAGCAGCAGGTTCCGCAGCAAGCGGCGGCGGTGGTGCTGGTGTTGGTGCTGGCTGCGCCACTGGAAATTCCAGTGGCGCAGCATTACCGGTAACTTGGATTTGCAGATCAGCATTTTCCCCAGTTACCTTCTGCAGGAAAGCAATCACCGCCGCGTCCTTTGCGGCGGAGATCGATCTTTCCTGCACCAAACGATCGTGCTCGCGGTTCATTCTTGCCATCTCTTGAACCCTCCACGCCTCCTCCCTCGCGATCCGATCCCGCTCCCGTTTTTTCAATGTTTCAAGAAATTTCTTCTGCAGTTCCTCCTGCTTCTCAACCACATCCTTCAACAACTTCTCAAAATAATCCTTCCACTTCCTCTTCCTCCCTCGCCGCCGATGAATATCCTCGTCCGATGAAGTCGACGACGAGGTCGAAATCGACGCCGTCGGAGCAACCACAGCTGGCTGAATCATTGGTGGTTGAGATAAAGAAGAATTAATTATTCGATTGGCCACAATTTTAGGTGGCGCCACGGATAGAGGCGTTGGACTAGTTGATGAAACAGTAACATGTGATGTCGGCATTGCGGTGTTAAGTGGCGGCGGTGCGGCGGCCGGAGGGTGGGGACGCGGCGGCGGCGGTGGGGTGAATTGATGGTTGAAGGGGGCGGTTTCGAGCGCTGTCAATTGGTCGAAAAAGCGGTAAGTCTTGCCGTCGGGTTTTGACGCTCGGCCATCTTTGGTTCTTTTGTGGTACTTGTACACGTTTTCGAATTTCTCTTTGCATTTCTTGGCGCTTCGTTGAAATCCAAGCTCACCCATTTTCCTGAATAAATTTAATTTATTTATAATTATGTAACAATAAAACAATATATAGTTATAAAAACAAACTAACGCCATTTGAGTGTGGTTATTCGATCTTGGATTATGAAATATACATAAAATAAACACAAGAAATTAACCACACTGATTCAGAAGCAAAAAAAAAATAAAAAAAATACAATGATTAGGCCGGAATTTCGAAAAATTAAATCCAGTTGTTTAACAAAACGTTTTTAATTTCCAGTGGTCCAAAACATGATTAAATCGATAAAGAAGAGAAGAATCTATCATTATTCATCCAACATATTTGTTTACTAAAATTAGCCACAAAAAGAAAGGCTGAGCTCAGAATAAATTAAAGATCCTCCATAAAGCTGCAGAATTCTGGTGAAATTGAACTCAATGAAGCAAAACCTTTGTAATAAAAAAGCATCAATTCGACTGAAGAAAAATTATGATCCACAGATTCCCTTTTCAGAAAATTGAATAAAACCAAATTTCAGAAATGCAACCACTTTTCCGTGGGTGCATAATTTTGTAACAAAAACAATAAATGAAAATAAATCTTGACAAGTTTTATTCACCTCGAAACTTCGTCCCATAATGGACCTTTAAGACTTGCATCTTTAAAAGCAACATCCATGTCAGACCGAATTTTAAGTAACGCCAATGTTTCCTGCCTCGGCCACCGGTTTCCTCCGCCGCCGCCGCCGCCCGGCACAACCCCGGCCTCGCTGCTTCCGCCGCTAGCGCCGCCGCTCTCCGCTACTGCGGCGGCGGCTCCGTCGCCAAGCATCATTGTGAAGAAGGATGGAGTGGTTTTTTTTTTTAAATATAATTTTCCAGCTAGTAGCCTTCAATTACCAGCTGCTGAAAAAAATAAAAATAATGGAGTAAGTATATATGTATAAAAGAGATTGTGGTGAATTCTTTGGGTTTTTATGAAGATAGAGAGCGTGGTGAATTTATTTAATTTATTTCGGTGGGATCTGCCTGTCTATCCCACCCTCTTTGCAAATTATTTTAATGAAGGAAAAGGGTTTTTATTTTTATTTTTATTTTTGCCTTTTGAGATGAGGAATCTTTTTGCAAATTTCTGCTTGCCCTCCATCTTTGGCAAACTATTGATTTATATTTATTTTATTTTATTGAGGGAATACCTGAATTTAGGGTCACTAATTCCCATCTCTTCCATCATTTTTAATTAGAAAAATATAGATAGTATTAAATTAATGTTCGTAAAACTAGATTTTTGACCTCTGAAAAAGAGTTGAGTATAATTGAATTTTTTATATGGTAAAATGTTCGAGGTTTACATGTGAGTTGAATAGGTTAAAATTTTTAATAAAGAAGTGCATGAGTACTATTCAAAGCCTTAAAAAAATGTTATAGATTTATTCAGTTGATTAAAAATAAAGTTATTATTTAAAAAAAGGGGGGGTTTTTACTTCAAAAGTCAAAAATGAATTTAATGAAAAATTCTAAGTATCCCATTACAAAATTATTTAAAAATTAAACATGATTGAATGAATTAACAACATAGAGGTGGAAATTGGTAGGCTTCATTTAATTGATAAAAAATAGTTGCACTTTAGTAAATAACACCTTTTTTTCTACAAGAAGTCACATATTTCACATATTTGAATGAAAAATATCATCAAAGTATTGGTTTTATGAAATGTGCTAAGAATCTAAATATATATGTTTCATTTACTAACTAATTCATATTTAGTCACCAATTAATTTCCTCTTGCTCATTTTACATTTTGACCTGGAACGGTGCCCCTTGTAATTTTATATATTTCGATACAATATTGTAATAATAATAATTTGTAAATGTAACAAAAATGATCAAAAATAGTGTGTGTAACGGAAATACGTGTATGTATAGGTGTATGTATTTTAGGTGGGGTGGGGGGTGCAGATAGCGACGATGGTGATAATAAGTTGGTTTTTGTCTGTCCAGTTAAAAATAGTTAAAAGCCGGCCCATGTAGGTCATCTTTGCTTTTTGAGGCGTTTTCTTAACAATTTTTCGGTTTTCAATTTCATCGCCATTTTGTGTAAATGTCTGGATTACCCCTCACATCTAAACCATTGACCTTTTTAAACCATCCATGCTTATTCTATTTTAATCTCTCATCATATCACCAATCGGGATTTGCAGCTTCAAACGGGATTCCACAAATTTTGATCTGACTAAAATACCCTCAATCGATAAAATCAATAATTTAACGGTTTGGAAATAATTGTTACTATGGGAGGTACTTGTGGTGCCACGTCGTGTGAGGACCATGTTGCAATTTTTGACAGAGTGGCTATTTTTGAAATGTAGTAACTTTTAAATAATAATAATATTATTATTTTGGCCTTAGGAAAAGGGGTCATTTTAAGGGTGGGATCCATGGTTGAATTAAAATCTAATTAGATGTAGGCCATATTATTAGGCAAACTCATTTATGAATAGAAGTAAATAGTGACCAATTTCTGTTAGCTTGCAACCTACCGTAATAAATAGAACCGGATTATTATTTCAACTTGTGTATGATTGATCATTAGAAAATTTTATTTTATCCTACATGTATCACGATTAAGTCTAGCTGTAATACCCCGCTTAATTATGCGTAAGTCTCATAATGGAGTCACAAATAATGAGCTTATCCGAGATGATCAAAATTAATTTAATATTTTTACTCGACGAAGTGAAATAACTCAACTAGTTAGAACACTACTATCTATGTTGTGAGGTCATGAGTTCGAGACACCGTTTGTCCAATAAAAAAAAATTAGTATTTTTACTGTAATGGGTCATAGTAAAACTTAATAGTTAATATGAAATCCAACAAAAATATGAATACATTAAATATACGTTAAAAAAAAGATTGGTACAAAATTTTTCAACATAACTACAAAATTTATAATAAAATATTTTGTCCTTAAATTTAAGTGAGAACTGGGAGTTATCTAAAATTTACGTAGGAGTTTAAAATTCTAATAGGTAAACAAATGATTTACGATTTATCTATGAATTTTAAAAATTTTAATAAATAAACAAATTAATTAAAAGCAAATTACCTACATACTTGATATTTGTAATTTTCTTATGCAAATAAATTATCTATAGAATTACTAGGGTATATAATTTTTTACCTATGAAAGTTACAAATGTGTGGACAATTTGTTCGTAGATAATTTATTTATCCGCTAGAATTTTAAAATTTTGTAGGTAAGAGCAAAATATTTTTGTGCAAATTTTGAAGTCAGGTTGAAAATTTTGTATGCAATGCTTTACTTTCTTTTGGTGATATAAATGAATTTACAATTTATTATAAATTATGTAGTATTATTGTGTTTTTTTTTTTTTTTGAATAACGAAGTTTTCGATCAGCCTAATAGCTAAATTTATGGATTAAAAGAAACTTTTAATTTGTGGAAGATCTATTTTAATTCTGTGTTTCATACAGTTATAGTCATACATTAATTAATATAATTGTTATTACGATAGGACAAAAAATTAAAATCCAGATCTCAAACGTCCATTTTAACAACTTGCTAATAACAGTTAATATATAGGTCGACCACAACAAGTTGATAGTAGAGAATTTTCAAATATTTTCACAGTTATGTATATTTATTTTTATGTAGATTTTTCCTTTTCCTGAGTTTTTAAATGTTCAAAGATAATATACTTTGGTTTTGTTAATTGTTGGTCAGTACTTAGAATTATTTAAATGGTACCAGCAGATATGATATCCACGCAGTTACAGTTATTTTAAGCAAGTTTTATTAAGAATAATTAATATTTTATATACTTAATTAATTTTATAATACTGACTTCAGGTGCCAGTTTGGCTACAGTAATGGTGGCAGTGTAATGACTTAATTACAACAAGTTTTGATATTGATTCTTGGCTGCTGTTTACTTTCTGATAATTGATAATGGCTGCCATGTTTATAGCATCATTAATTCTTGGTTATTGCAAACTCACCCGAATTAATTTAAATAATCTTATTGCCGCCTTTTTTGTTAGATGTACAACTAATTACATGGATATAATTTGGAGCGAATGATCAGAATATATCTTGGTTGAGCTGTTAATTATTACGGATGATCGATAAACTTTAAGGTGAACAAGTTTCATGCTATGAAATTATTTTTTAATTTATGGGCATATGAAACTATTCAGCGTATGATACAAATCAAGTTTAGTGGGTTAAAAAAGTGTGTTGAAATGAGTGAAATGAATCAAATAATTCAATTTTATACTAGGAAATTTGTTAATGGGAAACCAACTCAACGGGATATATCGATTCCGTTTCCACAATACATATAATTGTATGTAGGACTGAACATCAAATCAAGCTTATTTGATATTTAATTTCAGATTGTTCGGTAAAAGCTTGTTTGAACTCGGTTTGAAATAGATATCAAACAACGTTTGAACATAAATTTATGTTTGAAACAATCTAAAACTCAGCTCGAGCTCGATAAGTAAAAAAAGATAAATTAAGTGCAAAAATATCAAACTACTCAAATTTAACTCGTATCCAACTCGATTAAAATTGTTTCGAACTCGACATGATGAATTATCACATGTTCGAACATGAATATCAAAATTCAATAATATTTCAAATAAATTTGAACAACGCATTCAACTTATTTACAACCTAATTGTAAGTTGACTTTTTTTGTAAGGGCAGCTAAATAACAAATTTGCATTGTATTCTTAAAGCATATATATCTTACTATTTACCTCATTCACCATTCTAATAAGTATATCATAAAAAAAAAATGTCGACGTTTCTTAAATTCATATGTGTTCTCTGACTCTCTGAGATTAATAATGTATGTATTAATATCAAATTCAAAAGTATATTAATTGCTAGCTTACAAAAATAATATCATGTTATATGAATTTGTACGCACCACAATAATTTATTGTCATTGTATAATTAAACATTTCATAGTATGAGTTAACTAGATGCTATATATATGGAACTCATTATTTTTATTATTAAATTTCTTCGAATTAGATTTCAGAATAAATTATTTTTGCTTCACAAAAATAATTATTATATTTTGTCCAAAAATTGACTCAATTTTTTTTCAATACTATTAATATCCATAGTCAAACAAAATTTAAGTAATACCTAATTACATATATCATAACTTCATGATTTATTCATCGCCCATTGGAAAGTAAAATTAATATAGTTTATCAGTTAACTAAAAGAATACTTTGTTTAAAAAAAAATTATATACAAATTTATCTTCCATCTATATTAGTATAGTTTTAACTAAAAGAATACATATTTCTTTTTATATTTTTTGTTTAAATAAAAAAATATTATATACTAAATTTATCTTATATTTCCATCTATAGTTTATTATATCCACCGAATAAAAAAAAACAATGAATTTATTTGAGAGAAAAGGATAAACATTCCGCCACATTATATAGAGATATTTAGAAAAAAAATAAAAAAAAAAAACATTTAATTATAAAAATTAAAAAAACTTAGTTTTTTGCCTATGATTGAGATTCAAATAAACATTCCGCCACCAAACCCTAAAAAACCTTGATATGATTGAGATTCAAATAACCTTCCCTATATATGTTTTGAGATTCGAATAACTTGATTGGTCCACAGGAACAAACTATTACTTTCTCGACCCCTTAAAGAAAAAGAAAATAAAAAAAATGAAAGAAAAAGAAAACTACCAAGAAAGGGACCATTCCGCAAATAATGAAAAATGGTGGACCCATCATAAATAAGCCATTTAATTCATCAATATGAACCAAAACCATACTCTTATCGTTACGTATACAATTTAGATAAGAAGAGGGGCTGAGAAAAGGATTAAATCTTTCACGAGGGTAAAATGGTCAAAAGGAAAAAGGAAAGATGTTGGCAAGGGCAAAATAGTAAAAGAAGGTGAAATTGAGGGGTGGAGTAAACATGAAAGGCGCAATAGGCACCGCTAATTTTTGTCTACATATTGAGGTGAATGCTACGTAATTGATGATGAGATGAAGACTACTCACATTTATTTTCTCCCTAAGTTGAATAGTCTACGTATATCACTATTTATACAACTAACATACTTTATTCCTTTACTCTATTAATGCTCCCTCAGTTAAAAAATAAATAAATTATTATTATAAAAAAAGTTAAAGTTGATTTTTAATGGGGTTAAGTGTTTTTTAATGGGATTAAATAATAAGGTCTCGTTTGATTTGCGGGATTGATCGGGATATAGACCAAAATTAGAATTTTAATCCTAACTAATTTACCGTTTGATTTGTGGGATGAGGACCCATGATATACTTCAAGCCCATATAGAAAATGTATTAAATCTCTACATAGAGGGATATGTCAATCCCAAGTGAAAGTGAAATAGAACATTTCTCAAATGCAATATTACAAATTGTCCTTCTATTGTTTAAATATATTCACAAGAATGAAGTGTGGTTGTTTCAATTCAATTTAAGGGTATTTATGATATTTCAATAGGTATCTCATCTAATCCCTCAATCAATCCAACAATCCAAACACATATCTTGATTTAAACAAATTCTATAAGCAATTCAATCATACTCAGCCTCACTCAATCTTATAACACATAATCAATCAGTCCCTCGAACCAAACGTCCCCTAAAAGTAATGTCATTTGTGTAAATTAAATGAAATAAAGTTGACTTTAATTAGTGTTGAAAAAGTAATGACAGTGGGTGTAATAATGAGGTGTTTGAGTGATATAGATAAAAGAGAAAAAAAAATATTTTATAACCATTTATAGAAATGTTCAATTGAGTTCGAGATGGACCTTTTTGGCAAATGTTCAATTAAATTAGGGGACGGAGGGATACTTTATAGGAGAGACCGTAAAAATAGAACTAATCTTTGCAACTAATTGTATTTTTAGCATTGAACTTTCGATTTTAATTTACTGTGCGTGTATAACTTTCAAATAGTTGCAAAAAAGACCTTGTATAAATTCTTTGGCAAAAGGGAATATTTTCTTCATCTGACATGTGATTGTTTTTCTTGTAAATTTGCCCTCGGTAATTTTTTTTACAATGATTTAAAAATTCGATACCCGATTTACAAAATTCGAAGGTTGAATCCTAAAAATACAATTAGTGGAAAAAATAAGTCACGTGTTTGCCAATTTATCATATTTTATATTCACTACAATTTTTTATTTTTTTTTTAGAAAGTAGTGATTGATCAATGAATACAATTTACTTTTTATGGAAAGTACCGGTCCCGCCCTATATCCCTAGTATCGTCATTGATCGGAAATTCAAAGTATAGCGGTTGCTGAAATTGAAAGCGAGACTTCGTTTCTCAAATACGTACTTGACTGGTTATGTTTGTGTTGTTGGATTCTTCTTTTCTCCGTTTTAGTTGCAGAATCATGTACGGGAAAGAATGTTGATTTCTTTTAACTTAATTGCATGAATTGTTTAATATACATTTGCTGCATGCATTTTCGAGTAAAAACATAAAAATCATAGGAATCTATTAGTTGTTTAAAAATTATAGAAATCATACGTACTTTAAAACTTTCATAAAGTAATACTCTATAAATTAATAATTTTTAGTAATTTCCTTGGATCTCAACCTAGTTAAGTAAATTAAAAGTTCACGTAAACTTGTATGCAATATTGCATATAAGTTATATGTGCAATTTGACTTAATTTGACCCAAATTTTAGGTATTTAATTTCGCGGGTCAAACCCGCTTTTTCTTTCAAGCGTTTTCTTCTTCCTCACAACACAACAGACGACACGATCACAGATCTAGTTTTCACAGCGTTCATAGGTTTCTCTTCTCTTGTTCTTCTTTTTCTTTCTGTCTCTTCCTTATTCAAATTCAATGTCCGTGTTCTTCTCCTTTTCTAAAGTTTTTTCATTCTGCAAATTTACAGGTCCTTCCGTTCTTGCTCCTCTTGATTTTGAGATCTTTCTGTACTCTTCTCACGCTGTTCTTTAAATCTGTAATTGTGGACTGTTAAATCTGTAATTGTGGACTGGGGAATTTTTGTTCGCGCTTATACTGATTATTGTTCATGTAGTAACACGTTTTTATTTATAGGGTAACACTTTTTTGTTCATGTAGTAACACATGGACGTTGTTCTTTAAATCTGTAATTTTTGACTGTTAAATCTATAATTGTGGACGGAGGATTTTTTGTTCGCGCTTATACTTATTTTTGTTCATGTAGTAACATGTTTTTATTCATAGGGTAACATTTTTTTGTTCATGTAGTAACACAAGGACGTTGTTCTTTAAATCTGTAATTTTTTATTAAGATTTTTTTTTCGCTTTGTACTGGTGGTAACACATTTTTCTTCATAGGGTAACACTGTTTTGTTCATGTAGTAACACATGTTTTTTAGTAATATGTAACATTGTATACACAGTCGTAATACTATGTGAATACTCACTCATGTGTTACCATATGAACAACAATGTGTTACCTTATGAACATTCATGTGTTACGTTTTGTTTTAATAAGTGTTACGTAAGTTATGAAGTATTTTTATTATAACATGTTGTAGTATTTACTTATCCATTCAGTAACACATGGAGAATGACAAGGTTTCTTGACAAAAAAAATATATGACAAGGTTTCTTGATAAAAAAAAAATATTTAAAAATTATGTTTTGAGTAAGAATTGAACCTGCGACGAAATACAATAACAATAGACAAGAACCATTAGGCTACAACACAATTTGATAAAGATATCTTGCATAAATATATAATAGGTCAACAGTCAAGCTACCCGCCCAACCCGCTCGGCCCGCCCGGTCTGCCGACGAGCGCCGACCCGCCTGCTGACTCGCGAATTTTGGTAATTTTGCCTAATTTATGATGTATTGCACATATTAATAGAGTGCAATATTTCACAAGAGGGTGTCTCTCTTAAAAGTTTCATTAAATAATAAATTAATTGTTTTTTAAATCTTATATAAATATATGATCTCATCAATTTCATTATAAATTAATAATCTCTTATATTATAAAGATAACTAGAAAATATTAGCAAAATAAGAATTAAAAGTTTCATTAAATAATAAAATAATATATTTTTTTAATTTTTTTATATAAATATATTATCTCATCAACATTATAAATTAATAATCTCTTAAAATTATAAAGATAACTGGGAGATTTTAGCAAAATAAGAACATATTAATGTTCTATTTTTTTAAAAAATTTAAATTAAAATGAATTTCGTCTCTAATTAATTCCTAACTATATATATGGTACTCCTATAAATAATATTAAATTTTATATTTTATTAAATAATTAATACTATTATTTAAGAGTACATACAAAATAAAATTAATTATACGATAAAAACTAATTGCATGAAACTCTGACTTTCCTAAAACGATTCCATATTCTAACTCCCTTTTATATTCCCAGTAAATATAGCCAGAAAGTATCTAACATCCCACATGCAAACGAGCAACTATATAAGAGCGTAATGATTAAGTTTAGCATCCAGCGCAAGAAAATATGGCTTTTATATACACTTATATCAGATAAATTACTTACACGTGTATGTACACATTATAATGTCTCTAATAATTATACAGGTGGGTCTTCTGTGTGCATCGAATGTATTTTGTAATTTAAATGAAAAATTTTAAATATATAACTTGTTATTTTAAAATATGTTGTTTATTCATTTTTAGACATGCAATTTATGTCAATTAAAATAAATTGCATATTTTTGTAAAATTAAATTGTATATTTTAATGAAATAATTACATATTTCAAATGTGTTATTTGAATTGTTCAATACATATAGTGCATATAAGATTTTATCTAATTATAATCTGTAAATAATTTGTTGATTTGTTAACAAGGGATTGTGTTACGGACCAATATGAGTGGTGTGACTCTGAGGTGGGCCCATGTTTAAAAGTTACATGTACACAAAGGATTAATTGAACATGGTAGGCATGTGAAATAAAGACATAAATCATGTGTCATCCATGTGGATGTATACCCTATTTTATCTGGCATTACCTAATTACCAGCAACCCAAAGTAAGATGTTGTTGTGTTCGATATAATAATTCAACATTAATCGAACACGTAAGAGCGACACATGTAATATTTATTAAAATAGTCATGCCCAATGGACAAGTGTGCTCGCCGTCCGTCGACCAAACAAGTTTGTTCGACCAGCTCGCCACTTGTCTCCCAAAACAGACATACTCGCCACCCAGATCAGGAAAGAAGGAATCAAATGAGCTAAGATAAAAGGACTCAGACCAACCTGAGGGCTCAGACAAGTCTGAGCCCACGAACAAATATGAGGACTCGGGACATACCAAAAATGCTCGGGACTATCCCGAGGGGGGTATGCTCAGATATTCTCGAGGGTCAAGATGCTCGCAACTTCGGATATCCCGAAGACTCGATAATAGGGTCAAGATGCTCAAGAACTCGGATATCTCAAGAGGGTGATCCGGAGGGGATATCCGAGGGTTGAGATATCCAGGGTTCGAGATATCCAAGACTCGGATAACTGAAAGGGTTAGTATATTCGGTATTCGGACATCCCGAGGTCTCAAAACATCCCGAAGACTCGGATCACTGAAGGAAGGGTTAGAGTGCTCGACACCAAATATCCTCAAGACCCAAACATCGAAGACCCGGACATCCCGAGGGCTCAAGATGCTCGAGAAGGACCAAGATTCAAAGATAAACCGACATGGTTAAAGGGGCTTAACAAAGCATGCGGTGAAAGAAAAAAAGATTGATTTGGACGACCAAAAAAGAATGCCATATAGACAATCAAAAAAACAAAGACCAATCTAGAAGACGGAGTTGTAAAGGTGGCAAAGATCTCAAGAGTTCTTGCATGGCTCCTGAGTCTCGGCTCTCCCCGCCGCCAACCCAAATTTCATGCTGTTTGAGTCTTTATAAATAGAAAAAAAAAGAAGAGAAAGGTTAAATTTCCCAAAAAAAGTTACACCCACACAAGAAATTCCCCAGAGAGGCAAGGTACATAAAAATTCGAGTGATTATCCACACATACAGAAACCCTAGCACTCATATGCAAACTCTCCAAATTATCTTCATCTGTATCGATTCATCTTCATAAGGTGTATCAAATATTGTACCTGTGAAACTCGCAATACCACATCCTGGCTTGGTATGCCCCAGAGTAGTCATTTTCATTTAACCTGGGTCAACAAATTCATCTTATTTACAGTTTATTTTACACGTGCATGTTTTGTTTGTGAGTCGTTTCCGAATTAGCCACATCATATTCCTCAAATAAAACGACTCGCGACAGATCTTATTATATATTTTTGAGTAAGTATTTTGTGAAATCTAATCATGGTGAAATTATTTTTTTTTTTTTTAACAGTATCATATGGTTCACTATATGGTATTACTTATTTTTATTAAATAATATCATCCTACTTAACTGAAACCTATTAATTGTTTTTATAGTATGAAATTTGTGTGAAACAGAGAACATTGTTAACTTAAAACAACTAATACGGTATAATAAAATAGGTGTTGGGGCTTCGAGATCCTTTTCGAGCCCTCAATGTTGGGTCGAGCCTACTATCTTTGTGGATGATCTTCTCAATTCTATTTGTCATTCTTGTGTTGCTAATAATATGAGATAAACATTATTGCGCTAAAAAAAAAAACAGCTAATACGATATAGTAATAGAGTTGATATACTGTGAAACTTGTTCACGGTGAAACTTGTTCACGGTGAAATTTTTTTTTTATAGGTATACTATTTAATAATATAAGTCACAGTCTTTAGTAATAATATAAGTCACACCCTTCAGTTATCATTACGATACCCTCTACTATAATATAAGTCACATCCTTTCACTTTTATGAGTAATACCCTTTATAGTCAAAAGTCACACCTTTATAGTAAAAAGTCAGATTCTTTAGTAATATAAGTCACACTGCTTAACCAATTTCACCGTGAAACTTGTTCACCCTATATTTTGCTATAGTAAAATAGGTGATATTAATTAGTGAAAACATGTAACATGATTTACTGAAACATGGGTTAAAAAAAACAAATTTAATCGTAAATAAATTTCACATAATATTTTATTTATATATATATTTTAAAAATATTTTCAATAATAATAGTTATGTATGTGTATTTATTTATAATGGATTATAAAAAGTAAAATCAATCATATGAAGAAGAAAAAAGCGCATTAAAAGCAATAATTTAGCTGTCATGACATTCTTATACTTCTGATCCTTGAAGGGAAGGAGAAGGATACTACTAGTTTGGAGTCACCATAGAAAATACGAATATAAAACTATTACTCTCTCTTCCGTCCTATTTTTTATTATTCATTTACTGTAGACACGGAGATTAAGAAAAAATAAAAAATAATAGTATTAAATGGTGTAAAGTGAGTAAAGTGAGTTTGGTAGATGGAAATAATAATATTAAATTGTGTAAAGTGGGTTTTGTGGAGAGAAAATAATAATATTAAATGATATTTAATGTTGCTTTATTGCCTTATTTGAAAATGGATAAATAAAATTAGGACGGTTATTTATGAAAAGCGGATAATCAAAATCAGGATGGAGGGAGTTCTATATATACATCATGAAGTCGTATAATTATTAGAAAAATTGTTAAAGAAAGATAACAAAAGTTGATAAATTCATTTGAACTTTGCATGTATAATTAAGTCATTGGCTAAGTCTGGTATATGTACTAACTACACCATGCATATATATCATAGTAGTACGTATATCATAGTGTATTTTATAATCATGCAATTTATTAAAATGAAATATATAATTTATTACATTGAATCACTATTAATATGAAAAACACATGTCATAATTTAGTGTAAACAATTTGCATATATATTTCAGTTCAACAAATCGTATGATTATAAAATATATCATAAAATGCACAATGCACCTACTGCATGCGGATGAGACCCACTCTAAATTATTATAAATCTGCATACATATATATAGGTACTATTGTCTATATATATATATATGTATGTATGTATAATTGATGTCCTTCAGATTACTAAGGTAACATATATATGATACATTCAATATGCATATTAATTGGTATATCAAGTTGCCTTCATAAATACGAATTGACGAATGTGACTTATCAAGGTATAATGACAATAACATCCATTCCTTTCTACGGAGTAAATTAAATATATATTAATTTGTGAATATATAAGTTGGGAATAATTTCTACGGGGTATCCAGTTCATGGAATTTATACTCTCAGCTCCGACAAAAAAAAAAAAAAAAGACAACAGAAAAGCATCTTGACTCTCAAAATTAAAATTTCTGAACCACTTGTTCCTAAGTTTTACACCAATAATTACTAGTCTAGGAAACTCATTGAGTGCGACTAACTCTTAAGATGAGTCAGTTCGTATAGAATTTTGTTTAGATTTGAAGTGAAGTTCGCTAATGAACTGTGATTTCTGATCCCCCGAATTAATTAATTTTAGGACCAAAATATATAAAGTTATAAAAAAAATTAATAGTCTAGGAGAATTGAACATATATATATTTTTTTAAGATGTGTGTTTTTCATTTAATTTCAAACTCTACGTGACACGTGTATATATACACAGTAAGCTCAGTAACCGCTCCAAGATCACACTTGATGGTTTGCTGAATGGAAGCTTCTAGCTATACATTTTTCTTAACTAACTTTTAACTAATTGACAATTAGTTACCCTTAGTACTACGGATGTAAACCGGCCGGGCTGGGCACTTGAGTACCTGAACCCATCTCATTCTTTGTACGATGCGAGGCGGGTTGACACGCTGCGGGTACACAGCGGGTCACAGGTCGGGTCGACTTTGTTCTACATGAAAATTTCATTGTTCTAAATATAATGCATGTTATATTTTAAAATATTTATCAAGAAATTAAAATTTTAATTGAAAATAATTAAGTAAATGATATTAGAAGCATGTTATAAATTTATATTCGCATTTTAAAGATGTTGATATCAATATGAATTTTAGTTAAAATGCCATAACATGTTCAATATTATTTTTTATTAATATAAATTGACTTAAAAATATATTTCTGAAGTTGAATTATTGTTTCTCACATGTCATGTACACTAATAATTATGAAAATTATAGTAATAGATTGTATTTTATATATTTTATCTAATATATATTAAAATTTAATTTGAAAAATGGGTCGGAACGGGGGGTCAAGTCAAGAGTGATACTTAGATCCGTCCCGCTATGGAACACGGGGAGGGGGAACCAAACACCACGAGTCCGAGCGAGCTAGGGCCAAACTGCCAATATCGTTAAAATAAATTCACTTTTTATTTTCGTGCGTCCTAAATTATCGTTTTATTTTCTTATTAATATAATTAATTATTCTTTATTTGGGAAAAATAATCATATTTAACACACCTGCTTTTATCAAAATTCCAAAGAATATTTGAATTTTTTTTCTAATTAATGACTCTGAGGTACAAAAAAAAGGAAGCAGTGACTCTAATGTACAAATACAATTTTTAGTGACTCTAAGGTACAAAAAAAATTGTACTTTGTTTGAAAAAAAAATGCATTTTATACCTAAGAGTCACAAAAAAAATTGCATTTGTACCTTAGAGTTTTTTGCTCTCCCACTTTGTACCTTAGAGCTTTTTTCCCTTTTTTTCATCTTGTGTAAGAATACACTAGTTAGGGTTAATATGAAAAATTTATAATTCCATTAACATTTATAATGTTTTCTTTGTGATCTTAGTGATACAAAGGGAGTAGTTAAGTAAAGGGCATATATATATATGAAACTTTATAGTCAAACCTAGAATTTCAAGAACAATAAATTATATTTATTTGTCTGACGTCTGTGTGACAAATGAAAAATGATCATATTTTTAGAATAAGAAGATTATTAGTGAAACGCGAAATGAAATGTCGAAATGAGATTGTCTATTATAATTAGTGTTCCACTTAGTATTTTATAATATGAGTGGATGACACGTGAAATAATAAAAAAAAATTCAACGAACCGTAAAATACCAAGATAAATCCGAAGAGAGAAAACTCTCTCAACAATATTTTAATTCATAATCAACTTCATGAAAATGTTACAAATGACTTGCTTAAATAATAAAACTCTAACACTAATTATAAAAATATAATAAATGCTAATAAATTACATTAATTACAAAATTTCTAATTAAATTGTGATTATAATTTTTTAACAGAAAATTGTGATTATAATTAATAAAAATCTTAATCCCGATCTCATCTCTATCATTCTCTCCCTCTTTGAAATGATTCATCTTCGAATCAACATCGATCTCATCTCCATCAATAGGGAATTCGTATTGAAATTTTTGTGCCAGCTTGTGTGTAGGAGAAAAATATCTTTTATATGGATATTCATATCCAATTTTTATGAATATATGTCAAATTATCGTGATGATTAAGTTAACGAAGAGGCGTGTGAATTGAGTTAATTGCACAATTAATTAATTAGGGTGAATTTTACATTTATATAATTAATATATTGATAAAGATGTTAATATATATATGTAATTAATAGAGAAACATGTGAACGTGGAGGCAAAACCATCATGTAATCCACATGCAATTGTGTGTGTATTAATTGGTAATGGTTACAGGGTGTAACATAATGAGAGATGCCTATCTTAGGTTAATTAATAGGTTGTAATAAAAAGGCAGGCAAAGCAAACTCATACCCATTCATTCGTTCATTACTCGATGCTATTTAGCTGTATTATACATTGCTTTTTAAAAGATTAATTTATAAGACTTTCGACTAACGGCATCTTTCATCTTGTAGATGTTACATACATAGGTTAGGGATTAAATATTTTTTAGTCCAATCACGTTGCATCGTTATGAAATAGTTCTAATTATTTTTTACTTTTTTTATTTTGATCGTGTAAGTGTTTAAAAGTTTTGAAATTAATTAATCATTTAACTTGTTGCACCAGATAATTAAACATGTAATCGACATATGTATAATTATTTTATTTTTCCTTTAACTTCAAAGCGACATCTCAATTTTTTTAATCCTAATAATTTTGAATCGGGTTTAAGACAATTCAAATATTAAATGACAAAGCAGATTGAGTCGTTGTACCGTGTCTAAACTTACCTAAAAACCTAAAAATAAATCAAAATACGCAGTTTAGACTCGATAAACCGACCAGATATGCTTTGTCTTTTAATATTCGGGTTGTCTTTAAACTCAGCCCAAAATGATTAGAATTAAAGAAATTCAGGTGACGCTTCGAAATTAAAGGAATAAAAAAATAATTAAACATGCGGTAGTTACTTGTTTGTTAACCTGCTTTAAAAAAAGGGAATAAAGTTTTTGTAGTTCAGTAACTTTGCTTCTTTTTTAAATTGATCCATATTGTTTTGATTTTTTTATTTTGGTCATTTAAGTTATCAAATATTTAAAGTTGGTTTTTTAACCTGCTAATAGATTACCAAACAAATAACAGTCACATATGAAATTATTTTATTTTTTCCTTTAATTTTGAAATGTCATATAAACTTCCTATATAATAATTTTGGGTCGAGATTTTTCTGCGCAATTTTTTAGGGAGGAAGAGTAATTTCTACGTATTTTGATTTATTTTTAATTTTTCAATTAATTTATTACATTTTTTTCTTAATTTGTGTGTCCAAAAGCTGAGTATTAATACTTATGCTGAAAAACATAACTCCCTACACTTTCCTTATTTAAATGTATCACAATAACTTGCACAACCAAAAAATAAAAAATCCAACATAAACTTCATCCTCACAATTTCGTAATTTTACACAGTGTTTTCATAACCGAACCGGTGATCAAATCGGATAGGGTATCGATTAGCGGTTCAACTGGTCGGACCGGCGGTCCAACCATTAATATGATCCTTATCAATATTTTTAAAATATTCCCTATATTACTTTAAAAATAAAATAAATGTGAACTTATAAAATTTAAATTATAGTATATTATAAGTTTCATTTTGAAATAAACATAATAGAACCATAAACAATACAATACAATTTAAAATAAGAATGATAAAAATAAGGATTAAGTTTTAAATTAATTAAAAAATAACAAAAAACCGGTTAACACAAGTTTTACCGGTTTCCAGATTTTTTTTGGTTCTGACCGATTTTTTCCGGTTCAACTGTAAAAATAATTTTTTGAGGGTAATCGGACCGGTTCTATGGCCAGTTCCCGGTTCTGAAAATAATGATTTTATACAAAATGTCACCATTTTTTGGCACATACATACACGCAATTTAACTCATTTATTTACTTTATATATTAAAATTTATAATATTACCACTGAAAACTTTATTTACCTTTTATCTTTTTTGTTTTGTGTGTCCACCATATACGGTGCAAGTTATCCCGGGACGGAGGGAGTAGTTTATAGGCCTAAACTTATTAATTAATGTTTCACAGAAAATATATTAGTTGATATATCAAAAAATAGCACTCCATCTGCCTAAATTTGTTTACCCCTTTATTTTCGACACGAGTTTTAATGCGGACGTTGTTTATTAATACTTAAATTGATAAAGTGATTTTTTTAATTAAGGGAATTGTAATCCTTTCTATTTTATTTCTAAAGTTGATGATATTTTTAGGTAAAAATTACATGATATGTAATTTTAAGATATTGTGACGGACCATATGGTGAAGATGTGAGTTTGGGACGGAGGTAGTAACAAATTAAAATGGGTGTAACAAAAACAAAAGAAAATAATAATACCGTATTATAGTTATTACAATATTTAAACTTTTTTTACAGGACAATAATATTTTTTTAAAAAATATATTAGTTGATATATTCAAAATATAAATAAAACTAGTAACAGATATTTAAAAAACAAATATAAAGGGGAAAGAGGGAAAGTGAAAACGAAGGTAGGATGTGTTGGAATATAGAGGCACGTAAAACACGTAATCACATGCGCAGAGAAAATTAAAGTTCACCAACAACGAACAATTAATTGCATACAGATTACAATAATCATAACGAGAAATCTTACAGTAACTCGAGTGCAGATTTCTCTAATATGGTATCCACGTAATCCTCAATCACGGATTTGCACGGATTTGCCAACGTTGAATCCCGAGACAGGTTTGCTAGGAAAATCCAAACTCTAGATCTTATGGAGAAGTATGAAGTGATACTGTTTGTGAATTCCAATAGTTTGTATATATAGGGAGACTTAGCTAATTTCCCAAGCTAGCCCAATTAGGGAAATAAAAACCCTAATCTTGAATTAAATTAATTTCTTTTAATTTAATTCCCTAAATATAAATCTCTACGGATTTAAATGTCTTATATGAAAATCTCTACGATTTATTTCCATATACATTAAATCCTACAATTATATTCCAAATATAATTATTGGGAATTCTTATTTAATTAAATCCAATTTAATTAAATATTAATAATAATTAATTCCAAATTAATATATTATTAATTACTTCTCCATAAATTAAATGTTAAATCCAATTTAATATTTAATCAACCAACTATAATCCGTAAAAGGGGACTACTTGTTGTGTGACCCATAGGCTCTCATATACCGAGCGATTAGTCAATCTAACGGTTGAACCCTAGTCAATAAATCAGACATTCTCAATATATGAGGTACGTTGCGAGAAACATGCAACTACCTGCAACTGAAACGTGGGCAATTGCGATTTCCTCCTTTCATTCACGAATACTCGATTAGTCTTGAACATGATGAAGTGTCTATTCAAATAACTTAATTAATTTATCTCAAATCACTAATTGATCATTAGTGTCACACTTAGTCACAAAGTCTAAGTCGACGTGCATTGACCAATGACTTAGATCCAATTATGATGAGAAGATGAGTATTCTCTCTAAATCCACTTTGAGGAATGAATCATTTTCTTGGCTCAACTACCACGCACATGCACTTCGTGATGAACCCAATCCAAGCTTATATCTACCCATAGACGGGTGCAAGCGTCGGTCATGGTCAAAGTTCATCACTCCACACATGTCGTGCGTATTGATCTCAAGTCAAAGGAGTATCGCATCGCTCCCACTAACCGAGACACCCGTAGACACATATAGTGGAACTACATTAAACGGTTTCTCGGATGAGTTACACATTTAATTTATGGAGAAGTAATTAATAATAGATTAATTTGGAATTAATTATTATTAATATTTAATTAAATTGGATTTAATTAAATAAGAATTCCCAATAATTATATTTGGAATATAATTGTAGGATTTAATGTATATGGAAATAAATCGTAGAGATTTTCATATAAGGCATTTAAATCCGTAGAGATTTATATTTAGGGAATTAAATTAAAATAAATTAATTTAATTCAAGATTAGGGTTTTTATTTCCCTAATTGGGCTAGCTTGGGAAATAAGCTAAGTCTCCCTATATATAAAAACTATTGGGATTCACAAACAATATCACTTCATACTACTCTTCATAAAATCTATTGGGTGATGATGTTTTGGGGGGCTGTTTTGCAAATTCAATTTGAGACAGGCCCTCCCGTGCAATTTTGGAATTTGCACCTGAGCCCTCTAAACAATAAACAATTTATTTTGAATAAATAATAAAATTGGATTTTATTTGGTAATTAATTGGATTAATTATCGGTTTAATAATCTTAAAATAAATTGGAAATTGGATTTAAAATTTGTTTAAAAGGTTTGTTAAATCCCACTTGGTTAACTTATTTTAAATTTGTTAACGTTTTTTATAGTCCGCATTATAATTGTTTGGGTAGGCGGCACCCAATAATTGTCGGACCGTATTAATTGTTTGGGTAGACGGCGCCCAATAATTGCTCAAATGTGATGTAGATTAACATGTTGGATCTCGATTAAGCAATTAATACCCCGCCTTTAAAAATGATCCTCGCTAAAATATGATTTTCAATGAATTGAACGATGCCTTCCATCAAAGTTAAAAGTAAACCAGAGATTTCGTTCCAATGAGTATTTAAGGCCCAAGTCTTTTGCTCGGATCTACATTTAACGGTACTTTTATAGGGACACATAGTGTCGCCGCTTGATGGTTGTAAATCAACTTGACTTCGTTTCACCAGCCCAAGCAGGGAAACGAAAGTCAGGGGGCATCCGTTTGAACTAGGTTCAATCAACTAGGAGTTGCAGTTTTTGCAATTGGTTTGGAGACCTACCAGTTCTGCTATCATAGTAATCAGCCCAAGCAGATATTATGATAGTAGGAATGTGGATCCTAGTCCATTACAATTTATATTTGATATAAATTCGTACTCTTCCGATGAGGTTGTTGAGTATGTGAAAATAATGGAGACAAAATAAACACAAAAGAAGGGCCATATTTATTTTGATTGCTGAATATTGATCATAGGAATTATGTATTTTAATTCCCGTTTTATTTTATTTCTCTAGGATTGTTGAAATGAATAACTTATCACTGAGAAGCGTTTTTGAAACGAACAAATTGGTTGGGCCAAATTTTCTCGACTGGCATCGAAACGTGCGTTTGGTGCTTAGGCAAGAAAAGATTGAGTACGTGTTGGACACGCCAATCCCTGCTACCCCGGAGGCTGGTACTGAAGAAGCCGAGGCATTTGACGCCGAGGCTCAAAAAAGGCATCAAGAGGATGCTTCCCAGGCTCAGTGTGTTATGCTACTTGGGATGACTCTCGAGTTGCAAAGGCAACATGAGAAGATGCTCCCCTTCGAGATGATTAAGCATCTGAAGGATCTCTTTGATTCTGAATCTCGTTCCGAGATTTATGAAGTGATAAGAGATCTGTTTAGATGCCGATTGTCTGAGGGAGGGAAGGTTTCTCCTCATGTGTTGAAGATGATTGGGCTAATCAAGAAACTTGGTCGTCTGGGCATTGAGCTCAAGACCAACGTTGCTGTTTATGCCATTCTTCAGTCGCTTCCCGATTCATATTCGAGTTTCGTGGTAAACTTTAATATGAATAAGACGGAATCGACTATGCCCGAGCTGCACAACATGCTAAAGACTTTTGAGTCTTCCACTGTTAAGGAAAAACCCGTGCTCATGGTGAGTGCCTCTACTTCTTCTGCTCCGAAAGGAAAGAAGAAGCGAAGGGGCAAGACAAAGAAAGGCTCCAAGCCAAGCTTCCTTAAGCCCAAAGGTGGAATTCAAAAGAAGGAGAGGGTGGACAAGGATGTATGCCTCCACTGCAAGCAGAAAGGGCATTGGAAGAAGGACTGTAAGGTTCTAGCAGCTGAAAAGAAGACACAAGGTGTCTCAGCCACTGGAACAAGTATGTTTGTTATTGAGATAAACATGTCCACAAATAATACTAACTGCTGGGTATTAGATACCGGTTGTGGCTCACACATTTGTACAAATGTGCAGGGTCTCAAGGATAGCAGGGCAGTTAGGCCGGGTGAAGTCGCCCTACACGTTGGGAATGGAGCAAGAGTTGCTGCTGAACGTGTTGGCGTTTACATTTTAGATTTACCCCCTGGTTTTAGACTTGAACTGAATAATTGTTATTTTGTTCCATCTATTACCCGCAACATTATTTCTATTCCGATGTTGGATATTGAAGGTTTTTCATTCCATTTTGCAAACCATAATTGTTATTTTTCGCTTAATGGTGATGTGTATGGAAATGCTCATTTATCTAATGGTTTATACTTGTTGCATTGTGGACATAATATTCTTAATATACAAAACAAACGACTCAAACTTAATAATCATGAAAACCCAACTTACTTGTGGCATTGTAGACTTGGTCATGCAAATGAGAATAGGATAGCAAGGTTAAGGAAGTTAGACTACTTAACCCCATTCGACTTTGAGTCTTATGGAAATTGTGAATCCTGTCTCAAGGGCAAGATGACCAACAAACCCTTATCTGGGAAAGGGGTACGTGCCAAAGAAGTTTTAGAATTGATCCACAATGATGTCTGTGGACCATTTCCCACTCTAGCTAGGGGTCACTTTGCCTACTTCATCACTTTTACTGACGATTTCTCAAGATATGGATATGTGTATCTTATGAAGCACAAATCCGAATGTTTTGAGAAATTCAAGGAGTTCAAAGCTGAAGTAGAAAAGCAACTTGGTAAGAGTATCAAGACTCTTCGATCGGATCGAGGAGGTGAATACCTTAGCCAAGAGTTCATGGATTACTTAATGTTACATGGAATCCAATCACAATGGACTCCTCCCGGAACACCGCAAATGAACGGAGTGTCCGAGAGGAGAAACCGAACCTTGTTGGACATGGTAAGGTCCATGATGAATTTTTCCTCCCTTCCGACATTCTTATGAGGATACGCGTTACAAACCTCAATTTACATTCTGAATAGGATTCCATCCAAATCAGTTGAGCATACACCATATGAATTATGGTGTGGCAAGAAGCCAACTTTTTCACATATCAAAACGTGGGGTTGCCCCGCAATTGTGAAAAAGATGCTCACTGATAAGCTAGAGTCCAAAGGTGAAAAGGGTTACCTTGTGGGATATCCTAAGGAAACGAGAGGATATTATTTCTATCTACCTGAGAAACAAACAATAATTGTTTCTAGGCAGGCCAGGTTCCTCGAAGAAGACTATGTCTTTAAGGAACAAGACCGTAAGATGATAGAACTTGAAGAAATTCAAGAACCACAGGATAACCAAGAGACTGGTATCTTGTCAAAGAAATGTGACAAGGAATCAGTGGGAGCATTCAGCAGCTCTCATGGTGGAAGTTTATCACTTAGTGATCCTCTTTCAGCCAGTGGGAGCGTAATTGGAGTTGCATTGTCTTCGCAACAAACTCCAAGTGGGCTAAATGAGAACAACATAGTTCAAACTCCCGCCCAAGAGGCATCTGAAAGTGTTGCTCTTGAGAACTCCCCGGACATTGATGAAATCGATGCACCACAAAATTTTCACGATCAGAATGTACAGCCTACACAACCACAGCTCCGTAAGTCCACTAGGATTCGTAATCCGCCCACTAGATATTATGGGTTCCTCGTAGAGGAACACGATGACGTGGAGATCCCGAATAAAGACGATCCTAGAACTTACACTGAGGCAACATTAGATGTTGACTCGGAGAAGTGGCATGAAGCCATGAAATCCGAGACGGACTCGATGTACACAAATCAAGTCTGGGACTTGGTTGAATTGCCGAACGGGGTAAAACCCATAAGTTGCAAATGGGTCTATAAGCGTAAGATCGATGCAAACGGCAAGGTACAAACCTACAAGGCTAGGTTGGTAGCAAAAGGTTATAGTTAACGCGAAGGCATTGACTATGATGAGACTTTCTCACCTGTTGCCAATATCAAGTCCATTCGAATTTTACTTGCTGTAGCAGCACATTTAGATTATGAGATTTGACAAATGGATGTCAAAACGGCCTTTCTCAATGGGAACATTGATAAGGAGGTGTTTATGACTCAACCGGAAGGTTTTGTATCTAAGCCAAAGTCTAATCTTGTGTGCAAGCTCAAACGGTCCATTTATGGATTAAAGCAAGCTTCTAGGAGTTGGAATATCCGATTTGATGAGGCTGTCAAATCATTTGACTTCATCAGAAATTTGGAAGATCCATGCGTTTATCGTAAACGCAGTGGGAGAAATATTGTTTTCATAGTTGTGTATGTCGATGACATACTAATTATGGGAAACAACATTCCTCTTATGCAGTCGGTTAAAGATTGGCTATCAAGGACCTTGGTGAGGCATGCTACATCTTAGGGATCAAGATCCACAGGGATAGATCCAAGAAGATGTTGGGACTATCACAGTCAACCTACGGAGATAAAGTGCTAAAGCGATTTGCGATGGAGAACTCTAAGAGAGGTTCTCTACCGGCATGTCATGGGATAAAGCTATCTAAGAAGGATTGTCCTTCCACATAAGCTGATTTCCGGTGCATGAAGGATATACCATATGCATCTGCAATTGGCTCTATCATGTACGTCATGACTTGCACAAGGCCAGATGTGGCCTTCGCTGTTAGCACTACAGGTAGATACCAGCAGAATCCAGGTGAACCTCACTGGATTGTTGTCAAGAACATTCTTAAGTACCTTAGACGTACTAAAGACTGTTTCTTGATCTACGGAAGAGCTAGTTGCAACTGGCTATGCTGATGCAAGTTTCCCATCCGATTGTGATGATTACAAATCACAGTCGGGCTATGTTTTTGTTCTCAATGGTGGGGCGGTTAGTTGGAATAGTTCCAAACAAGAGACTACCGCAGACTCAACAATCGAAGCTGAGTACATTGATGCGGCAGAAGCTGCCAAAGAAGTTGTCTGGATAAAACAGTTCTTGAATGAACTAGGGGTAGTTCCGAGTGCCAGTAGTCCAATAAAGCTGTATTTTGACAATACTGGTGCGGTTGCTCAAGCTAAGGAACCGAGATCCAATAACAGAAACAAGCATGTACCGAGGCGTTATCACTTGATAAGAGAGATAATCGCTAGAGGAGAGATATAGTTAGAACGTGTCTCCACGGAGGATAACCTGACTGATCCTTTCACCAAGGCTTTGAGTATCCATGTACACACTAGACATTTTGATGGTCTAGGGGTTAGACATGTAGGTGACTGGCTCTAGTTCAAGTGGGAGATTGTTAGTGTTAGTGTCCTAGAGACAATCCTTTGTAAGGACATAATACTCAGATAATATTCAGTATTGGTTTAATATTATTATTTGTTTAATATTAAATGTATGACGTTATACTCATTAGAATATTATGTTTGATTATTTGCATTTATTCTTATATGTCTTCCCTTAAATCACTGCTGTCATTGAGTGAGTGAGAACTCAGAGACTTAAGCATGACTCTTAAATAGCCTTAATCGAGGATCATCAAGAAAGGGATATTGATGATGCAATGGAGATTGGTGTGCGATCTGCATCATACTCTTAGAGAGTGTAGTAAGATCTCACTTACTACGAGATACTAGGTATCTCATGATGGATGCACAAATACCTTGGAGGGTATTGGTATACCCATCCGAGAAACCGTTTGATGTAATTCCACTATATGTGTCTACGGGTGTCTCGGTTAGTGGGAGCGATGCGATACTCCTTTGACTTGAGGTCAATATGCACGACATGTGTGGAGTGATGAACTTTGACCATGACCGACGCTTGCACCCGTCTATGGGTAGATATGGCTTGGATTGGGTTAATCACGAAGTGCATGCGCGTGGTAGTTGAGCCAAGAAAAGGATTCATTCCTCAAAGTGGATTTAGAGAGAATAGTCATCTTCTCATCATAATTGGATCTAAGTCATTGGCCAATGCACATCAACTTAGACTTTGTGACTAAGTGTGACACTAATGATCAATTAGTGATTTGAGATAAATTGATTAAGTTATTTGAATAGACACTTCATCATGTTCAAGACTAATCGAATATTCGTGAATGAAATGAGGAAATCGCAATTGCCCACGTTTCAGTTACAGGTAGTTGCATGTTTCTCGCAACGTACCTCATATATTGAGAATGTCTGATTTATTGACTAGGGTTCAATTAAGACCGTTAGTTTGACTAATCGCTCGGTATATGAGGGCCTATGGATCACACAACAAGTAGTCCCCTTTTACGGATTATAGTTGGTTGATTACATATTAAATTGGATTTAACATTTAATTTATGGAGAAGTAATTAATAATAGATTAATTTAGAATTAATTATTATTAATATTTAATTAAATTTGATTTAATTAAATAAGAATTCCCAATAATTATATTTGGAATATAATTGTAGGATTTAATGTATATGGAAATAAATCGTAGAGATTTTCATATAAGGCATTTAAATCCTTAGAGATTTATATTTAGGGAATTAAATTAAAAAGAATTAATTTAATTCAAGATTAGGGTTTTTATTTCCCTAATTGGGCTAGCTTAGGAAATAAGTTAAGCCTCCCTATATGTACAAATTATTGGGATTCACAAACAATATCACTTCATACTTCTCTCCATAAAATCTAGAGTTCGGATTTTCCTAGCAAATCTGTCTCGGGATTCAACGCTGGCAAATTTGTACAAGTCCGTGAACGGGGATTACGTGGATACCATAGTTGAGAAATCCGCTCTCAAGTTACTGTAAGATTTCTCGTTATGATTATTGTAATCTATATGCAATTAACTGTTCGTTGTTGGTGAACTTTAATTTCCGCTGCGCATGTATTACGTGTTTACGTGCCTCTAAATTCCAACAGATCGCACACCAATCTTCATTGCGTCATCAATATCCCTTTCTTAATGACCCTCGATTGGGGCCATTTAAGAATCATGCTTAAGTCATCCGAGTTCTCACCCACTCAATGACAGCAGTGACTCAAGGGAACACATATGAGAATAAATGCAAACAATCAAACATAATATTCTAATTAGTGCAACGTCATACGTTTAATATTAAACAAATAATAATATTAAACCAATACTGATATTATCTGAGTATTATGTCCTTACAAAGGATTGTCTCTAGGACACTAACACTAACAATCTCCCACTTGAACTAGAGCCAGTCACCTACATGTCTAAACCCTAGACCATCAAAATGTCTAGTGTGTACATGGATACTCAAAGCCTTGGTGAAAGGATCAGTCAGGTTATCCTCCGTGGAGACACGTTCTAACTATATCTCTCTTGTAGTGATTATCTCTCTTATCAAGTGATAACGCCAAGACATGCTTGTTTTACATTATTGGATCTCGGTTCCTTAGCTTTAAACCGCACCAAAGATTGTCACAATACAACTTTATTCGATGGCCGCACTTTCGGAACTACCCCTAGTTCATTTAAGAACCTGTTTTATCGACAACTTCTTTGGCGTACCCTCTGCAGCAAAGAATGTACTCAGCTTCAGTTGTTGAGTCCGCGGTAGTTTCTTGTTTGGAACTATTTCAACTAACCGCCCCACCATTAAGAATGAAAACATAGCCCAATTGTGATTTGTAATCATCACAATCGGATTGGAAACTTACATCAGCATAGCCAGTTGCAACTAGCTCTTCCGTAGACTAAGAAACAGTCTTTAGTACGTCTAAGGTACTTAAGAATGTTCTTGACAGCAATCCAGTGAGGTTCACTTGGATTCTGCTGGTATCTACCAGTAGTGCAAACAGCGAAGGCCACATCTGGCCTTGTGCAAGTCATGGCGTACATGATGGAGCCAATTGCGGATGCATATGATATATCCTTCATGCGCCGGATATCAGCGTCTGTAGAAGGACAATCCTTCTTAGACAACTTTATCCCATGACATGCCGGTAGAGAACCTCTCTTAGAGTTCTCCATCACAAATTGCTTTAACACCTTATCTACGTAGGTTAACTGTGACAGTCCCAACATCTTCTTGGATCTATCCCTATGGATCTTGATCCCTAAGATGTAGCATGCTTCACCAAGATTCTTCATCATGAAGGTCCTTGATATTCAATCTTTAACCGACTGCATAAGAGGAATGTTGTTTCCCATAATTAGTATGTCATCGATATACACAACTATAAAAATAATATTTCTCCCACTGTGTTTACGATAAACGCATGGATCTTCCGAATTTCTGATGAACTCAAACGATTTGACAGCTTCATCAAATCGGATATTCCAACTCCTAGAAGCTTGCTTTAATCCATAAATGGACCGTTTGAGCTTGCACACAAGATTAGACTTTGGCTTAGATACAAAACCTTCCGGTTGAGTCATAAACACCTCCTTATCAATGTTCCCATTGAGAAAGGTTGTTTTGACATCCATCTGTCAAATCTCATAATCTAAATGTGCTGCTACAGCAAGTAAAATTCGAATGGACTTGATCTTGGCAACAGGTGAGAAGGTCTCATCATAGTCAATACCTTCCTCGTTGACTATAACTTTTTGCCACTAACCTAGCCTTGTAGGTTTGTACCTTGCCGTTTATATCAGTCTTACGCTTGTAGACTCATTTGCAACCTATGGGTTTTACCCCTTTCGGCAACTCAACCAAGTCCCAAACTTGATTGGTGTACATCGAGTCCATCTCGGATTTCATGGCTTCTTGCCACTTCTCTGAGTCAACGTCTAATGTTGCCTCAGTGTAAGTTCTGGGATCGTCTTTGTCCGGAATCTCCACATCATCATGTTTCTCTACGAGAAAACCATAATATCTAGTGGGTGGATTACGAATCCTAGTAGACTTATGGAGCTGTGTTTGTGCAGGCTGTAAATTCTGATCGTGAAAATTTTGTGGTGCATTGATTTCATCAATGTCCGGAGAGTCCTCAAGAGCAACACTTTCTGATGCCTCTTGGGCGGGAGTTTGAACTATGATGTCCTCATTTAGCCCACTTGGAGTTTGTTGCGAAAGCAATTCAATTCCAATTACGCTCCCACTGAAAGAGGATCACTAAGTGATAAACTTCCACCATGTGAGCTGCTGAATGCTCCCACTGATTCCTTATCTAGTTTCTTTGACAAGATATCAGTCTCTTGGTTATCTTGTGGTTCTTGAATTCTTCAAGTTCTATCATCTTATGGCCTTGGTCCTTGAAGACATAGTCTTCTTCGAGGAACCTGGCCTGCCTAGAAACAATTATCGTTTGTTTCTCAGGTAGATAGAAATAATATCCTCTTGTTTCCTTATGATATCCCACAAGGTAACCCTTTTCACCTTTGGATTCCAACTTATCAGTGATCATTTTTTTCACAATCGAGGGGCAACCCCACGTTTTGATATGCGAAAAAGTTAGCTTCTTGCCATACCATAGTTCATATGGCGTATGCTCAACTGATTTGGATGGAATCATATTCAGAATGTAGATTGAGGTTTGGAGTGCGTATCCCCATAAGAATGTTGGAAGAGAGGAAAAGCTCATCATGGACCTTACCATGTCTAACAAGGTTCAGTTTCTCCTCTCGGATACTCTGTTCATCTGTTGTGTTTCGGGAGGAATCCATTGAGATTGGATTCCATGTAACTTCAAGTAATCCATGAACTCGTGCTAAGGTATTCACCTCATCAATCCGATCGAAGACTCTTTATACTCTTACCAAGTTGCTTCTCTACTTCAGCTTTGAACTCCTTGAATTTCTCAAAAGACTCATATTTGTATTTCATAGGATACACGTATCCATATCTTGAGAAATCGTCAGTAAAAGTGATGAAGTAGGCGAAGTGACCCCTTGCTTAGAAGTGGGCAATGGTCCATGATATCATCGTGGATCAACTCTAGAACTTCTTTGGCACGAATCCCTTTCCCAGAAAAGGGTTTATTGGTCATCTTGCCCTTGAGACAGGATTCACAATTTCCATAAGACTCAAAGTCGAATGGGGTTAAGTAGTCTAACTTTCTTAACCTTGCAATCCTATTCTCATTTGCATGACCAAGCCTACAATGCCACAAGTAAGTCGGATTTTCATGATTACTAAGTTTGAGTCGTTTGTTTTGTGTATTAAGAATATCATGTCCACAATGCAACAAATATAAATCATTCGATAAAGGAGCATTTCCATAAACATCACCATTAAACGAAAAATAACAATTATTATTTGCAAAATGGAAGGAAAATCCTTCAATGTCTAACATAGGAATATAAATAATGTTGCGAGTAATAGAAGGAACAAAATAACAATTATTTAGTTCAAGTCTAAAACCAGAGGGTAAGTCTAAAATATAAACGCCAACACGTCAAAGAAGAACTCTTGCTCCATTCCCAACGTAGGGACTTATTTCACCCTACTTAACTGCTCGCTATGCTCGAGACCCTACACATTAGTACAAATGTGTGAGACACAACCGATATCCAATACCCAACAGTTAGTATCATTTGTGGACATGTTTATCTCAATAACAAACATACCTGTTCCAGTGGCTTAGACACCTTGTGCCATCTTTTTCACCGCTAGAACCTTACCCTTCTTCCAACGCCTTCCAATGCCCTTCCTTTGCGGTGAGGCATACATCCTTGTCCACCCTCTCCTTCTTTTGAATTCCACCTTTGGGCTTAAGGAAGCTTTCGCTTGAGCCTTTCTTTGCTTTTTCTTCGCTTTTTCTTTCCTTTTGGGAGTATAAAAGAGAGGCACTCACCATGAGCACGGGCTTTTTCTTATAAAGTGGAAGACTCAAAAGTCTTTAAGATGTTATGCATTTTCGGGCATAGTCGATTCCATCTTATTCATATTAAAGTTTACAAACTAAACTCGAATATGAATCGAGAAGTTGATCAAGAATGGCATAAACAAAGAACGTTGGTTTTGAGCTCAATGCCCAACCGACCAAGTTTTCGATTAATTTTATCATTTTCAACACACGAGGAGAAACCTTCCTTCCTTCGGACATCCGACATCTAAACAGATCTCTCATCACTTCATAAATCTTGGAACGAGATTCAGAATCAAAGAGATCCTTCCGGATGCTTGATCATCTAGAAGGAAGCATCCTCTCATGTCGTTTTTGCAACTCCGAGTCATCCCGGTGAGCATAACACATCGAGCCCGGGAAACATCATCTTGATGCTTTTTTTGAGCTTCGGCGTCAAACGCCTCATACTCTTCAAGATGCAATTCCTCCGGGATAGCAGGATTGGCGTGTCCAACACGACTAATCTTTTTTGCCTAAGCACCAAACACACGTTTAGGTCTTAGTCGAGAAAATTTTGCCCAAAACCCAATTTGTTCGTTTTAAAACGCTTCTCAAATGATAAGTTATTCATTTCAACAATCCTAGAAATAAAATAAAACGGGAATTAAAACACATAATTCCTATGATCAATATTCAAAGAATCATAATAAACATGACCTTTCAAATTTAATAATTTATTTTCACGTATTCAACGACCTCATCGGAAGAATACGAATTTATATCTAATATAAATCATAATGGACTAGGATCCACATTACTACTATTATAATCTCAGCGAGGGTTGAATATCACAATAGCATAACTGGTAAGTCTCTAAACCAATTGCAAAACCAAGAACTCCTAGTTTGTTTAACCTAGTTCGACCGATGTCCCTTACCCTTTGTTCATGAGGGCGAAGTTAAACAAAGTTAAGTTGGTTTACAACCATCAAGCGGCGACATTACATGTCCCTATAAAATTCCAATTAGATGTAGATCCGAGCAAAAGACGAGGGCCTTAAATACTCATTGGAACGAAATATCCGGTTTACTTTTAATTTTGATGGAAGACATCTTATCAAATTAATGAGAAAACCATATTTTAGTGAGGAACGTTTTAAAAACGGGGTATTAATTGCTTAATCGAGATCCAACATGTTAATCTACATCACATTTGAGCAATTATTGGGCGCCGCCTACCCAAACATGATTTACACGGGCTAACTTTTATATGGGCCCGTCTGCCCAAACAATTAATATGGTCCGATAATTATTGGGTGTCGTCTACCCAAACATTTATAATGCGGACTATAAAGTGTGTTAACAAATTAATTAAATAAATAAGTTAACAAGTGAGATTTCAATAATTATCAAAATTATTAAATAAAACTCAAAATCCAATTTTAATTTTATTTAACCAGTTTCAATCAATTACTAAAAGAATTAATCCAATTAATTACTTGGTCCAACCAATATTCAATTTTAAAATTAATTCAAATTAACTTATAAAATTGAATTTTAATTTTATTTGTTAAGGGCTCATGTGCAAACTTCTAAAAATGCACGGAAAGACCTGTCCAAAATCCAATTTTGGCATAGTCCTTCCCCTCATCATCGCCCGATTTCTAAAATCGTTTCCAATCGGGTCAACCAACATCAATCAAACGTCAACAATTCATCACAATTAGTCTGAATTATTCCAAATAATTTGCAAAACTGTTCAATAATTAGAGTTTAATCAATCACAGCTTTATCAGTTCTAAACCAAACCCAATAGACATTAATAGGCAATTTTTATCAGCAAACAACAACAACCCAGAATGATCGAGATACACTATAGCAAAAACGAAGGCAAGGTCGATTGGTTTAGTACACGTGCGCGAGTCGCCGCCGCCGCTAGACGCGTGCGGGCGACTCGCCATCGCGAGTGGAACAGAGGGACGCGCGTGGAGCCGCTGATCTTTTGAACCGGGTCGGAGCAGAAGCGGACAAGTGGGGCCTTCGATCGATTCGGTGGTGCACCGCCTTGAATCGCATCGAAACAGAGGTGGGTTACCATGAATCAATAGATTTCAAGCATCGTCGCCCTGAGATGAGTCGAGACGATGGTGCTCCACCGTGAATCGAGTCGAATCGGGTGCATCGTCACGAATCATGAGTGACCGCCGCAGAATCGAGATGAGACAGGGAGCGCCGCCGTGAGTCGCGATGAGGACGAGTGCGCGACCGCATATTTTGTCTACCGTCGGAGCGAAGTGGGCTCGCGCAAGCGACGCGAGTTGCGGCACAGGGCCGCCTACTCGAGCGCCGTCGCGAGTCGCCCACGAAACCAGGGAGAGCACATCGGAGCGGCGTCGGGTCTTCCCAGAAAACCCTAGGCGGAAAATTGAGGAAGACGAACCACCAAAATAAAAAGGAAGGGGTGTGTTTATCTAATAAACATGCCCCAAATTAACATCAATGTCATAGTGGTGCTGTCAAACTCAATCGGACTGTGCCACTCAAATTTTAAATCAAACAATTATGCAATTATTCAAAAGCCTGAGACACTGATACCACTATTGGAATATAGAGGCACGTAAAACACGTAATCACATGCGCAGCGGAAATTAAAATTCACCAACAATGAACAATTAATTGCATACAGATTACAATAATCATAATGAGAAATCTTACAGTAACTCGAGTGCAGATTTCTCTACTATGATATCCACGTAATCCCCAATCACGGATTTGCATGGATTTGCCAGCGTTGAATCCCGAGACAGATTTGCTAGGAAAATCCAAACTCTAGATCTTATGGAGAAAATATGAAGCGATACTGTTTGTGAATAGCTTATTTTCCAAGCTAGCCCAATTAGGGAAATAAAATCCCTAGTCTTGAATTAAATTAATTTCTTTTAATTTAATTCCCTAAATATAAATCTCTACGGATTTAAATGTCTTATATGAAAATCTCTACGATTTATTTCCATATACATTAAATCCTACAATTATATTCCAAATATAATTATTGGGAATTCTTATTTAATTAAATCCAATTTAATTAAATATTAATAATAATTAACTCCAAATTAATCTATTATTAATTACTTCTCCATAAATTAAATATTAAATCCAATTTAACATTTAATCAACCAACTATAATCCGTAAAAGGGAACTACTTGTTGTGTGACCCATAAGCCCTCATATACCGAGCGATTAGTCAAACTAACGGTCTTAATTGAATCCTAGTCAATAAATCAGACATTCTCAATATATGAGGTACGTTGCGAGAAACATGCAACTACCTGTAACTGAAACGTGGGCAATTGCGATTTCCTCCTTTTATTCACGAATACTCGATTAGTCTTGAACATGATGAAGTGTCTATTCAAATAACTTAATCAATTTATCTCAAATCACTAATTGATCATTAGTGTCACACTTAGTCACAAAGTCTAAGTCGACGTGCATTGGTCAATGACTTAGATCCAATTATGATGAGAAGATGAGTATTCTCTCTAAATTTACTTTGAGGAATGAATCTTTTTCTGGGTTAAACTACCGCGCACATGCAATTCGTGATGAACCCAATCCAATCCAATTCGTAGACACATATAGTGGAACTACATCAAACGGTTTCTCGGATGGGTATACCAATACCGTCTAAGGTATTTGTGCATCCATCATGAGATACCTAATATCTCGTAGTAAGTGAGATCTTACTACACTCTCTAAGAGTATGATGCAGATTGCACACCAATCTTCATTGCGTCTTCAATATCCCTTTCTTGATGACCCTCGATTTGGGTCATTTAAGAATCATGCTTAAGTCATCCGAGTTCTCACTCACTCAATGACATCAGTGACTCAAGGGAACACATATGAGAATAAATGCAAACAATCAAACATAATATTCTAATTAGTGCAACGCCATACGTTTAATATTAAACCATTAATAATATTAAACCAATACTGAATATTATCTGAGTATTATGTCCTTACAAAGGATTGTCTCTAAGACACTAACACTAACATGATGGGGCATTTGGGAGTCTCCTGCGACTTCTCAAAAGTCTTATGATGGTGTTTTGAATCTCAATTTGTACTTTAGAAGTATTTTTATTTTTTTATTGAATCTCACCAATTCAAAAAATATGTGTTTCTAATTATTACACTTGTGTGTTCTAAAACACGCACTTATACTCTTATTAGTATATATGATCTATTTTCATTGAATAATATATATTAATCAATTTATTAAATTGATTTTAAAAATAGTACTCCTTCCGTCCGCTAAAATTATACCACATTTTCATGCACAAATATTTAAAAATTCGGTAGATAAAATAAGGGTACTATGAGCAGTGATGTAAAAGTCCCGACTAGTCCCTGCCTAGGCGGTCGTCGGCCGACTCGATTTTGTCTTGGCGCCGCCTAGACGGCTAAGTCGGGAGCTAGGTGTCCAACATTAAGGTATTATTTAATAATGGGTGACTTTATTCTTAGAATAAATTGATGGTAAGACAAAAATTGATAATTTTCACTACACTAAAATTCAAAAACACAAATTTGTTTAGTTTTTTTATGTTAAACTAATTTTCTTGTACTCTATAATGGATAATAGATATAAGAAAATGTGTTTCAATTGTTTTCTAGATTTAGGCAGTTGTATAATGAATTTATTAATTAATTTTGAAGTGTATTTTTGTTATAATATATTGATAAGTAATAAATAAAACTCATTTAGATGAAAAAAAAAATCGAACCGACTAGTCCCCGCCTAGACGGCCTAGACGCTAGGCGGTCCATATCCGTCCGACTATCGATTTTCGACTTCTGCACCCTTGACTATAAGTATTGTGAAGTTCATTTATAATTAAAATGATTATTATGAGTAAAATATAATAATAATTGAAGTAATTAAGTGTTGATTGGAGGATAAAGACAAAGAGTTTGTTTCCATAAAGGAAATGAGAATATATTTAGTAGGAGTAACTCTCCTATGAATTAGGTATATACATGAATTATATCACTGTTATGTGTCAAAACTATTACTGTTATACACAAAAAAATTCATTGTTTAAAAATATAAAGTATTTAAAAAACACTCTCAGAGATTTTGTGCATAACAGTAAGATAAAAACTTGTATGATACGGTCTCATGCATGAGATGGGGTACAACTTAGCACAATTAACATTCACATCTCTCAAAGTGTTAAAACACCAATGTTCAAATTACACTACGTCTCACCGTGAGACGGTCTTACACAAAAGTGCCTCTAATAATAATAGTATTAATGCATAACAGTAATAATTTTTATACATAATAGTTATACTAAAAAAATCGAGTGAATAGTAAATTTAAATTCGCACAAGTTTTTATCATTTAGTAGACAGATGAATAAGATAAGTGAGCATAAACTTAATGGAATGGGAGAATATTTGTCTATAGAATGAAATCCACAAATTAAATAATCGGACCAAATTCTAACAATTTTAGCAAAAGGGAAAATAAAAAATTGTTGAAACCAACTCGAGCAGTCTTAAAAGAATGACAAGATAGTATCATCGCCATCAATTTAACATAGACTTAAAGTTCATACATTCAGTATATATGTGCATATTTATACATAAATACGAATGATTTTGCTCACCTAAACTTTTTAAACGAAACATTTGAAGAACTCTTATTTAAGATCGTCATATTATGCATAACTAAGCTAGCTGCAGTTATACGTCCAAAAATAGCACTACTATTCATTATGAATAGAATGTTTGTTACGAAATGAATTCCTCTCATCGGAAAGTAATGATGACCTAATATAAAAAACGCCTAATAAAAATTACAAAATCAATCATCAAACCTAAAACAAGCATGACAAGTGTGAACAAAGTATACAATTTGTTTCAAACTCTAAATAACCACTCTTATGAAAACATCAAGAAAGAATGTTTCGAATGGCTTCACCAACCTAACTAACCCGTATTGGAGTATAATTATAATTTGTAATCTCAAATTAAATTGGAAAAACTACCAGAAAAAGATTAAGTTACATTGACAATTAATGTATACATAATTAGTATATTTTTTATAAATGTTGTATGTTGTATTTATCTATACATCATAAGGCGGTAATATCAGATATCTTTTTTTCTGTAATTAAAATAAACTATACTCCCTCCGTCCTATTTTAGATTGTCCATTCACTGTCTGACTCGTGTTTTAGCGAGTGGGTTAATTATTATTTTAGATTGTCGTATTTGCCCTTTCATACATAATTGTCTTCATATACAGTAAACTGGGTTGATTCCAGGAATTCCGACAAGGTTGAATTTATGAATTTATTCCACTAAATATAGATTCGAAGCATAATTAATTAATTATGATCACTAATTACTAAAAAGGTTGTAATAATTGTTTTCAAATGGGGACGAAGAGAAGTTAAAACTCGGACAGTCATGTCATTAAGCCACGTAATTATGTTATGATTATGATTTCCAAGTTTGTTCTGTGGGTCCGGTCTTGATCAAGACTCATAATATTTTTGGAGATAAGTCTGATAATTTTGTTCATTATTTTTTAATCTCTTTTATTTTAATAATTGGTAAATTTGGGGTGAGAAATGGACTCAGATGAGTTTGGTGAAATTTAGATTCTTTAATCGAAAAGAAGCAAGTACTTAAAATTAAGAAGGTATATTGAATTTGTCTCAAAAAAAAAAAAAAAACTGTGAATACTAATTGTAAATGCAATTAAATAAGACAGCCTTGTGTAAGTTAGTTTGCCAGTAGCATTGGGTTGTATTTTGTGTATATATTTTAATGGTGTTAATTATTTTATTAAAATGTATTCTCTCCATCCCACAATAACTTATATATTTATTTATTTTTAATTTGAACATTTAATAATAACTTGTACACTCTAAAAAAAAAAAAACCCATAAACTTCATTCTACAATTATTCATAATTTTACACAAAATAACATTACTCTTGGGATCACATATACACACAATTCAATTTTTTTTCTTTTATACATAGATATTTACAAATTTACCTCTAAAACTTTTACATATTAATTATTATTAAAAAATTATTTTAGATGTCCATTAAATAGTGCAAGCTATTGCGGGATGGACAGAATACAAATTCAACGGTAATAGTGGATTACTAATTTTTTATTATAAAGTGATAGAATTATACGGTAAAATTATAAGACCAACTGGCAGAATAATGTCCGACGAGACAATCATATCATTAAGATAACCAAACGAACCCAAAAAAAAAATTAATTAGGAATATTGGGACTTGTTAAAATAAAAGAGTTGGTTTGCCTCACATCGAATTATATTAAAAGTGAGATGACTTTCTAATTCTATTTAAGAAGTGTTAATCTGTCTCACATCAGTTTAAGAAGCCTATGTGTTTTTTATACAAGTGAATCAGTCGGTTTTGATTTTGAGCTTATTGGCTCAATCAGTTAGAAATTATTTGTATTCTCATTTGATTTATATATTGTTATCGGTTCTAAATAATATACTACATCGTCCCTTTTGCCCATAAATATAATTAACAAATTATTAGTGAATCACATAAAATTTCGATATCGATTTATTTATCGTTTTTATATCTTTCTTGTATCAGTTATAACCAAGATTATAATTCACGACTCCATCAAATCTGACATATAAATTGAACTAGATTTAGACCCAATTAAAGTGGAGGTAAGATTGTGTTGTGTGGGGGTGAAAAACCAGAGTAGGCATAATGAGAAAAGGAAACAAAGTGAAAAAAAAAAAAAAAAGTGTGTAATGAGGTCCATGAAAAGGATGAGTGGTTAATAGAGGTCAATGTTTGGGGGCCCATATGGACCACTCCAAAAGCCCAATATCAGCACCCATTCTAAAAGATGCACCTCATATCCCATGTGCCATCAAAATAAAAATAAAAATAAAAATTATTCTTATCTCATGTCTTTTTCATCAAAATTAACTTAATTACTCATGTCACAATCCATGATCTGACTCACATGAGGATAAGCTTCATATTTTTTAATATTTATCCAAACATTGACAAAAAAAGATAATATTTAGACCACTTTCACCCATACCCTCTTTAGCATTTGTGAGACTTTAAGTCTTTAATCATTTAAAACTTTATAAATAAAAAAAAAAAAAAGTTGTGTCATGTTGTGATCACTAAAATGGTATGAAAGTAAGATTATGTGCAGTCCAACAAACTATGTATTACTATAATTCACCTAAATACTATTTATATTCACTTCCATCATTCACAGATAACGATGTTTAAATTATTTGCAGTTTTTAGACATACACGAGTTGTTGGATCTTGGACTGACACATATGAGTATTTAGAATAGAATGAGTTTTTGAAACATAACCAATAAAAATTAATCAAGTAAAATTATTGAATTTCATAACTATATAAGATGATTTTTTTTTAATCAATATTGAAATTGATCCAAGTTGAAATTTAGAGTGTTTGAGTTTGACTCGTTTATTTCAAGCTTATTTATTGAACATAGAATGTCTACATCCTTTTGAACTTACTTGAAAATAAACGAGTTTAATAATATTAACTAAAATTTTATTTATTCATCTATTCAATCAAAATAAAAGTACATCTTTCTTAAACTCATACTATATATCTACTAAACTCAATAATTTTATTTAATTAAATAAGTTTAATTACATATTTTTATATTCATCATATATATTAAGTGTGAGATTTGTACATTAAAATCAAATTATGAATTATAATTTATACATCTAGCTCACAAGCTTACCAACGTTCACATTCATGAAATAACGAACCAAATATCAATAAGCTTAAGTTCGTTCATTTATGCTAAAAAAATCTTACTAAACGAACTCAAACTAATATTTTTCAAGCCTAAATCTAGAATATTTCGCCAACAAGTTGGTTTAATTACCTTCCTAGCTTTGTAAATCATGTAGGAAAATTTTAGTTTTGTAGGATAACATGTAATTTTGAAGTTGGAGATTAATTTGAAATCCTCAAGAACTTGATTTATAAAAAAGTCAATTATAAGTTTGTAATTTTGCATGCTGCTCTTTTATTTGCTAAATCTGCATAATTTCCCCTTCACATGCCTCATAATTTCTTGTATATTCAAGCATAAATACTATGTTTCGCCTCATTTCTACTACTACTTGTGGATTTCCTAAATGACAGAATGAAGTGCATTGGTAAAATGAAATATGAGGCAAAACAGAGAAATTTACTTGGCTTTTTGTATGTATGAATATATCTATACTGCCTTGTTATGCAGTTTAAACTTGAATCCAAGGAGACGAGCCCATGAATGCCGATGAAGTAGGACGTGCCCGTGCCCTAGGTGACGATACGCCCAAATGCTCCAACCACCACTGCCCCTGTAAAACCATTATGCATGATTATTAGTGTTTTTAAAAACATCAACTTACATGACTTGAAAATCGGAGCAATTAATCAAAAAGATAGCGCTAAACAACGCAACTTGCAGGTATACCAGTTAGCAAATAGCAATAGAGATAGACAGAGACCCCAAGCATAACTCATTAGACACCTTTTACAGCAACAACAAACAGAGAAGTTTAAAAAAATCAGCAAAAAATATGTGACTGAGTTGGTCTTGTAAAAATACAAAATAAAGAAAGTTAATGAAAGAGAGATCCCATAACTTCATGTGTAATAAGCCTGTAGTAACAATATGCATTATTAACTAGTTAAGAGGATTACAACGTACCTCAACGTAGACGATTCCTCACTATCCTTTCCACTTTACTCGTTTTTCCTTGAAACCATGTGACGTCTTCATCAAAATGGGTCTTAGGATGTAATATCGATCCAGCTCTTGCGTGCCTGCATCAACCTTTTTCCACCCCAGCAAAGAATATGAAGATGTAATTTAGGAAAAATATTAAAAAAAAAAAAAAAAAAAAGTACACGAAACTAGAGCCTACTGGTTTATTGTAAAATTGCAAGCAAAAACGGATATAAGTTATTAATGGACGATTTTTATTGGGGAGCATAAAACATTTACTGCAGAAAATAGTCAAAACACAAATCCTGTAGCAGTTTGAAAATATCTCCCAAATCAGACTAATAGTCTAGATCCTAAACATTAACAAAAGAAACTAGTATGTTGCATCAATTGTTTTCAATTCCCATTTCCTTTTGCTTTATCTCCAATGCGATACTTTTGTTCTCCAGCCTCATTCTCTCAATTTCCATTTTCATCTCCTCCAATTCCTGGTCCTTTTTTTTGACAAAATCTCTGCCATTTAAATCGCTCTTTCTCCAGTTTTTCTTCCAACTGTAGATTCATGTTATTCATCCAATCCTTCTGTGGCAAAATAGTCTTTTTGCCTTCGACCGAATGTTGATTCACATCAATTCCACCATTTCCATTACTGAAAGCTCTGCTGCAATCAAGCGAGTTTATAGAATCTCTGAAACTAAAATCTTCATGACCCTGGCATAGCTTTAGCCTCTTCGCGACCGTCTGATTTTCCTCAGATCCATCATGGCCGTCAAGTTCGGTTTCTTCTTCAATCTCATCGTTATCATCATGATCGTCTCTAGGCATAAGGACTAAACGTAAAGATCGCTGCAATTCAGGATCGGGAGGTAAATGTAACCGATTCCCATTACGATAAGAACACATCTCCTCATAATGCAAATGCTTCGAGCTCAAAATCTTTCTAACTTCCTCTTTACCTTTCTCAGAAACGTGATCCATCAAATCCAGAAGCGCAGGATTCTCCACAACTTCACAACTCGTTCCTCTCCCAAGAATCTCGTTCAGCCTCTTGTATCGTTTGTTCATATCATTGAACTTATCCTCGCATTGTTGAGGCGAAACGAAATGGCCCCGTTCAGCCATGACTTTCGAAATCGACTTCCACTTCCCCTTCTTCTGTAAATTTAACAATTTTGCCCTTCTTGAACAACCCATGTTCTCAGCAGCCACCTCTTATAAGAAACGGCCGTGATCAACAGCCTCACCGTCGCGTCCGTCCATTTCACACGATGCCATTGCGATGCCTTCTTCCCGTCATTCACCTCATCCTCATCGCTTACGGATTTACCCCTGTCCGGTTTAATGAAGTCTGCCAGTGATACAGTTTGGTCACAGCCTGTGACTGTGAGGGGAAAATTCTCGTGAATCGTCAATGATCCTTGTCGAGGATGGTGGTGAAGGGCGAGGGGGTGGCGTTGATGATGGTGAAAAACATGCATCGGTCCTTGCAAATCGAAACCTCCATAAGAAGAATTTCTATGGAAGATGATTGAAGAAACAATGTAAATCATATTGAAGTTGAGAGAGAGTTTTACAAGATGAGCGGATAAACTGAAATTACAATTAATTGAACTGAATCCGAACTAGCCCTAATCTATTTATAAGGGAATACATTATTAGTTATAATACCTAAAGGTATTAGTATTGTTAAAAAGGTATAAAAAGAGATATTAACTCCTTATTACCCCCCTCAAAATGGGAGTGGATGTTGAGAAGTCCCATTTTGATCTTGAAGTCATTGAAGAGTGTTGGCAGAAGGGGTTTTGTTAAGATATCAGCCAAGTTTTGGGAAGATGGTATTTGAATTAGCTTGAGCACTCCTTGTTGTATCTTTTCTCTAGTGAAGTGGTAGTCGATCTGTATATGTTTAGTCTTCTCATGGAGGACTGGGTTGTGAGCAATGCAAAAAGCAGACCTACTATCAGTGTAAAGTGTTGCAGGTTGAGAATGCACCACCTTCAAGTCCTTGAGTATGTAGAGAATCCATTGTAACTCACAAGTTGTTGAGCAAAGAGCTCTATATTCTGCCTCTGCTGATGACTTTGCAACTGTGCTTTGTTTCTTTGACTTCCAAGACACCAAGGAGTCTCCTAGATATATAGCATAACCTGTGATACTTCTTCTTGTCTCAATGCACCTAGCCCAATCAGAGTCTGCAAAAGCTTTGAGTGTGAAGTTGTTGATTGTGGGATAGAGAAGGCCTTGACCTACTGTGCTTTTGATATATCTCAGTAGTCTGTGAACTGCAGCTAGATGATCTGCATTAGGTTTACTCATATGTTGTGTTAGTGTTTGGACAGCATAGGATATATCAGGTCTGGTTATTGTTAGATATAACAGCTTACCAACCACCTTTCTATATTCTGAAGGATCATCTAATAAAGGAGCATTAGATTCAGAAAAAGGTTGTTTAGAATCCATGGGTGTAGTGCAAGGTCTACTACCCAAGTAACCACAATCTGTAAGAAGATCAAGAGCATATTTTCTTTGGCAAAGTTGCAAGCCTTTAGTGCTTCTTGCAACTTCAATGCCTAAAATGTACTTAAGAACACCAAGGTCCTTTATAGTGAATTTGTCATGCAAGAAAGATTTGACAGTTTGAATATCAGATAGATTATTTCCAGTGAGTATAATGTCATCAACATAACACAAAAGTATAGTGAAATCAGTTCCAGTAGTCCTAGTGAATAAAGAAGTATCAGCTTTGGACTGAACAAAACCAATAGACAACAAAGTTTTAGATAATTTTGAAAACCACTGTTTGCTAGCCTGTTTTAGACCATATAGACTCTTAGTTAACTTACAAACTTGGTTTTCAGAAACATTATAACCAGGGGGAGGCAACATATAGACTTCCTCATCCAAATCCCCATGTAAAAAAGCATTATTTACATCACATTGATGAATAGGCCAATTTTTGGCAATTGCTATGGACAATAAGATTCTAACAGTTGTTATCTTATTGGGGAAAAAAGTGTCAAAGTAATCTATGCGGGTTCTTGAGTGTAGCCTTTAGCTACTAGTCTAGCCTTATACCTCTCTATTGAACCATCTGGCTTATATTTTACTTTGTATACCCATTTATAGCCTATACAATGTTTATCTTTAGGTAACTGAACTAGGGTCCATGTATTTGTTCTTTCCAAAGCTTGTATTTCATTATTCATGGCTACTTGCCAATTGGGATCAACACATGCTTGTTTATAAGTCTTAGGTTCAGTAATTTGAGAAATAGAAGCAGTAAATGCTTTATGAGAAGAAGACAACTGAGCTGTAGACAAATAATCAGAAATAGGATAGGGTGTAGAACATGTTACCAGATTGGCAGTGGTATGATCTACTGATTGAGGGAGTGTTGTCTTGTATACCTCTAAGTAAGCAGGAGCATGTTTGGACCTTGTTGATCTTCTGACATTATCTAAAATGACATCATGTGGCTGTTGTACAACTGGTGCTGCATCACCTGCTAATTCATGTAACTCATTGTGTAACTCATTATGATTATCCTCTATGGGAGGAGAATCATTGGTAATGTTAGAAGAAATAGGATGATCATCATGATTATGTGATGGAGAACCATGAGGATTATCAGAATGATTAACCATATTATGAGGTGTAGGAAAAGAATAATCCAAAAGCTCATCATGAATTGTGGGAACAGAAGAACCAGCATCCATATTAAAAGATCTACTATTATCAGAGAATGGAAAAACCAGTTCATGAAATATAACATTTCTAGATATGAAATTTTTCCTGAATATAAATCCAATAATCTGTAACCTTTAGTACCAAAAGGATAACCCAAGAAAATACATTTGACAGCTCTTGGATCAAATTTTGATCTATGAGCGATTAAAGTACTTCAGATAACACAAACATCCAAAATTCCTTAAATAGGAATAATCAGGCAACTTCTCATGCAACATTTCAAAAGGGGTTTTATTGTGCAAAACAGAAGATGGAATTCTATTAATCAAATGTGCAGCAGTTTGAACAGAAAAATTCCAGTATTTCAAAGCCAAACCAGATTGAAAAAGTAAGGATCTAGCAACTTGTAACAAGTGTTGATGCTTTCTCTCAACTAAGCCATTTTGTTGAGGTGTTTCAACACAAGAAGTTTGATGGATTATCCCTAATGTATGATAAAAATCAGTCAAGATGAACTCAGTCCCATTATCAGACCTAAGAATCTTGATTTTTGCATTGAATTGAGTATGAACCATATTGTTAAAATTTTCCAAAGCAAGTTTAACTTCACTTTTCATTTTTAAGAGATAAACCCATGTACATCTACTGAAATCATCAACAATAGTAAGAAAATACTTGTGACCATTAATAGATTGTATTGAAAAAGGACCCCAAACATCACAATGAATCAAACTAAAAATTGAATCAGAAGTAGAAGTGCTAATAGGGAATGGCAATCTCTTTTGCTTAGCTAAAGGGCAAACAGGACAAATTTTATTCATTTCAGTGTGTTTACTAGTTACACCTAATTGCTTGATATGAAACAACTTCTTATTGCTAATGTGACCTAATCTAGTATGCCATAAGCTAGAATCAGAAGTACCAATAGCAGAATTCACAGACTTCTCAGGAGAGGAAACAGGAGAAGAAAGAGTTAAGTAGTATAATCCTCCAGTCTGCTCAGCAGAACCAATCACATTCTGTGTTAAGTTGTCCTGCAAAATGCAATGTGAGGCCAAGAAACTAACAGTACAATTAGAGTACCTTGTTAGATGAGAGATAGATAATAGATTGAAAGCAAAATCAGGAACATACAAGACATTATAGAGAGTTAAAACATGATTTATCCTTATATTACCCATGAATGTGGCTGTGGTGTATGAGTTATTGGGAAGTTTAATTTTGATATTGGAAGGTTCAGGTGGACTTGTAAACATATCTAGAGTATTAACCATGTGGTCAGTAGCACCAGTATCTAAAATCCACTTAAACAAATTTTTAACAGAATTTAAACAAAATGGCTACTCTTTGGCCGAGTAACATCCCGAGGTCGACTTCAAACAAAGGCTCCAAAGAATTTGGTGATCGTGGCCCCGGCCGCTTCTTGTGAAAGACCAGAATTGCTCATACATCTCTGTGTGAATAAAGGATTTGAGGCCACCGAACTAGTATCTCGGCGGTGTGTCGGGCTTGACATGAACATTATTCACATTGGAACCATTGCTATCAAACTTCCTAGGCCCTCTAGACCCTTTCCAAGGGGATACCCAATCAATCGAAAACACCTTTTCTACAGAATGGCGGGAGCATGACAATGAGAACACTTGACACCGCTTTTTGTCCTTATAAAATTTTGCATTCCTTGCTAACATAGCAACACTCTCGGATTGAACACCACTAACATCACATCTTAATGTTTCTCGGGACTCTTCTTGAAGTAACAAGGAATAAATCTTGGCTAAAGAAAGAGAACTAGCTTGTAACAAGATCCGAGACCTAATAGCAGAAAGTACGAGTCATCTAGGCCTATAAGAAATTTCACTATGGCATCCTTTTCTTGAGTCTTAGCAACTAAATCGGGGGTATGTCACGTATTAATCGCATCATAGCCCCACAATTACACTTTAAAAGCAGTGCCTAAAACTCAAGAACTCATCCCACGTAGACTTGAATCGATTATAATATGTCACTAACGATCGACTCCCTTTTAGAAATAGCACTCAACGCTTTTTCCAACTCATAAACACAGTATCATCACAATCGAGTATACCGTGATGCATTTCATCCCACACATCCTTCGCAGATGTGAAATATTCCAACGTTTTCTTTATATCCGCATAATGGAATTGAGAATCCACATTAAGACCGGATCATCGTCCGAACTCAGCAAAGATACACGACGCTATCATCCCTGATGGAATAGGCAACTAACCATCAATCGAGGCGCTTTTATTCTTGACGCTAAGGCCCTCTTCACCAAGATGACTCCACGAGATAAAATCGATCCATCCAAGGGCTCAAGAACTATCGAAACTAATTTGGATTGTCGTTCGGATGCAGAAAAAGTGGAGAAAGCGGATTCGCCACCGGATTTAGAGAACCTCCATTGAACGCCATCACAAACGAATCGCGGTAGATACAAATAAGACTGAAGAAATCAATTCAAGAGAATCACGAATTGAGTATAGAACTCAAAATCGAAGAAAACGATTCAAGAAATCGAAGAAACACAAATCGCGATAGACACGAAATTGAGCGTAAAACTCAAGAAAACGATCGAGAATAGCAGCGGAAACAATCGATTTCAGAAAAATCGACGGAGAAAGGGGATCGAAAATCAGTCGAATCAAAAAAAAATTGAAACGATTGAAACCTAAAGCATTACCAGAAATCACGATTTGACGAATCGGAAAACTGATACCATATGGAAGATGATTGAAGAAACAATGTAAATCAAATTGAAGTTGAGAGAGAGTTTTACAAGATGAGCGGATAAACTGAAATTACAATTAATTGAACTGAATCTGAACTAGCCCTAATCTATTTATAAGGGAATACAATATTAGTTATAATACCTAAAGGTATTAGTATTGTTAAAAAGGTATAAAAAGAGAGATTAACTCCTTATTAATTTCCTTCCATGATTTGCTCAAACACACTTTTGAATCAAATGGGGAACAAAAATCACTTCATTTATGAATTTCTGCAACAAAACCACCAAGTCCCTTTTTATTTTTTTTAATTTAGCAGATAATTGTTCATAGATTTGTGAATTTCTGCAACAAAACCACCAAGCCCCTTTTTAAATTTTTTAATTAAGCAGATAATTGTTCATAGATTTGTGAATTTCTGCAACAAAAACACCAAGCCCCTATTTAAATTCTTTAATTTAACAGATTGTTCATAGATTAGGGATTGCTGCAACAAAAGCCCCTTTTGAAATTCTTTATTTTAACATATCATTCATAGACCTACAAGTCCATATCTAATCATCGATTCAACATTAATTTCTTCAACAAACAATAGCAAATCCTTCTACGGCCTACTATGGAAGTCTAAATCATCAACAAAAATCAAAGTATTTTCTGCCAAAAAGGTCATATGCAACCAACAAAATGTACATGAAACTGAAAAGGCAGTATCCCACTCCAGAATTCGCGAATTAATTCTATTTACTCATGAAATTTTCACCAACATAAACCAGATTAAAGCAAACCGTAGCCCAGAAAACGTAAAAATTAATAACTTCTACCAAATCCCCATTAGAAAAAACCGATAGTCTTTAATAAATAAATAGAAGAGGAACAAATAGTGATGAAGAACTTACATGACAGTGATGAAGTATGAATCAAGATTAATTGGAACTTGCAGCTGGAAATTCTGATATCAAGGGTCCAACAATGAAGAAATGCTATCAACCTGAAATCGAGTCGGAAATTTTGCTTGAAACAAAAAATTGTTATGTGTATGTAGTTTTATACAGAAGAAGGAGAATAAGAAGCTAGGCCATGTTTGATAGATGTAAATTAATGGAAATTACATTTGAAGTATGGAATTTAATTTGAGAAATTAGGTTGAAAAGTGAGATTTATATATTTGTTTTGGAATTATGTATAGTATAATTTAGTTGTTGAATAAAATATTATGAAAAGTTTATGTGCAGTGTGATTGAATGAGTGATATTAAAAAAATTATATAGAATATATTTGATGTAAGTACTCTAGTTAATAGTAACATTATGTTGAATTTTAAAATTGACAAGAATTTGTGTGAAAACTAGTTTACGGTAAACTCAGTTTTCTCAGTATCACTATTATGTGTAAAAAATTATTACTGTTATGCACAAATTTTTAATGTTTATTATTTTTTAATAATATATATTGATAAATCTGATTCAACCTATATGACGAAACTACGTTAATTCTGTAAGAGTCAAATTCAACCAGAATATTACGTTTCAAAATCGTGCATTTCCATTAAAAAATATTAATAAAATATTTGAAGTATTTATTAAAAGTTTAATAATATTGTAAATTTCAATCCCGCGAAATTTGCAAGGTTATGTGCTAGTATTTTATATTTTTAACAGTGAAATTTTTTATGCATAACAATGATAATTTTTACATATAATATTAATAGAATTTATGTATAGACTTGATTCATAGATTTGTTACTCTTTAAAATTTTAGTTTTGAATCTTAAAACAAATCGGAATTTGGAATTTTTGAAATCACAATTCCTAACTTTCCAAAGTCATTCCAGAATCTCCTACGGATCAAAAGGCATATTTTTTGTTTTTATATTTTTTCCCAAAAGGGAAAAGGCTTTAAAGCAATATTGCGAACAATAAAAGCAAATGCAAAATTCAATACAATAGCCATATTTGTCTATTTTTAGTATAGAGCTTTTGGCCATTTGTGAGTTGTGACGAAATTGACTGTTACGCCGCTTAAAATATTTCTTATTTCTGATCTTATTATTTTAGTCGAGATAGTTAGAAAATAAATAGAATAAATGATAGAGAAAACAAACTTTGGGGTAGGTTTAGTGTGAAAATTTTCATGTATAAAAATCTATAAAATTGTCTTAAATCAACTATCTACACCCTAAATACTAAATAATAAATCTTAAAGTATAACTTATTCGAATTAAAATTGAGCAATTAACCAACTACGGTCGAAGTAAACCAATTAACCACTAATTTTATCTTACCTCACAAATTAAAGAATTTGGTTGTAAATTAAAGTTTTTTCATGTATGAAAATTTTCATACTAGACTTTGTCAACTTTGAGTGGGAAGAGACGCTATTTAACTTAATTTTATTTTAATTTTACCATAATCTCATTAATAAAATGTTGAACTAAAAACTAATTTTTGACTTTTCAAGTTCTTATTTTGCCTACACTACAGTTTAGCATGTAAAGCAATACAGTTTTTTTTTAAAAAAAACCCTGGACCTAATTCACATAATTTTTTTGTGTTTTATATTTTCCATATATATTGTATCTAAATTGATGTTATTTTGGACCAAATTAACAAGTGTGTTGAACCAGTTTGTTGTTAATTTGTCATATAATCTGATCAAGACAAAGTTCAAATAGCTAACAGAAGCTTAGATATCTCCTACCATTTCATACTTTAATCTGGGAGTTTTCTATCTTTAACAGGCGCTTTGTAAATGCAAATATCAATATACATGTGACGTTGATTAAATGCAATAAAATAAAATTTTGAAAACAAATTTAATAATTTGCAAAAAGATGGAGGTGGGGTTTGGAAGAAAGAGAGGGTGTGGGGTCGTACAACAAACCAACTTGGCTCTGTCAAGCCCAACCCGAACTTGTACCAACGACCAATGTTCCAATTCCAACCTCCCCATTCCTCATAATCGGAACCCGGTTGACCCAGTCTCTTAACCCCCCCAAGGGTCAAGATGGTCCAGCCAACCCCTCCCAACACCTTAGTGCCCCCGCTTGGGTCACAGGCTCGCGCTACCGAACCCGGCTGTGGCGCTTAAGTGCCGCCAATTTGTTAATATAGGGACTTAAGTTTAATGTGTTTGTCGATGTGGGATACTAAAAAAAGGAATACGTATTATATGTGAAAGTTTAAATTCTTGTCCCCATTAGACTCATTTTATATGGTTTAAGTAAAGTGGATCCGTTTGTTAATTTATTATTTTTACGTTTTCTTTTGTTAATTGATAAAACACTTTCACAAATAAATTTCACCTTGTGTTATTGGATTAGATTGAATCCTATTGTGATGGCCATGGATCCGAGTTTGTAGGAGCGGACGCAGAATTTTTGTCCATTCAAAGCACAAATTATACATAGAAAGAATTGTGACCCTATATATATAATATGAATGAGAAAATAATTTTAATAGTTTTACATATAATTTTTTTGCTTTTTCAACCTAAGTGAATGGTGATGCATATTATATGGATACGAAAATCATGTGAATTTAATAGTTACGAGTGAATAGTGGTATACAATAGCAGCGTATGAAAATAATTTTGATCAGATATGATCCATCACCACTACTAAAATAAAATCAAATCCAAATTTCATATAAAAGACATCAAAATTAGGAGTTTTTTTTTATTCGAACGAGCTTCAGCCGACATATGAACTGGCAAATCATGGGCTTGAGCAAAGAAATTAATGGACTTGATAATAATAGAAGTAGGAGCCTGAATTGATTGAGTTAAAAATAAAATGTTATATCTTAATATTAATTATTGTTTACTAATTTTAAAGAATATATTTTTAAAATTATATACATTATAAATTGAAGCAAGGTATTTGTCATGTCTTGCCTCTACATAAATCCGCCTCTGCGAGTTTGACTAAACATGTCAACCGTGACATTTTTATCGAAAGAAATTATGTAATTCAAGTTTGAAATATGAAATTTATTTTACTTGGTTTTCATTTTGTACATTAATTGATAATGAAGGTTTTTGTACTTCAATCTGAATTTTATATTATAAAAGAAGAATGTCACTCTCTTTCTTCTACTACATGTTATAAATTTTTAGGAGTACTGACATATTGTCAAGTGTCTAATATAAGATTTGAATGTTTTATTAATTGACCTCTTCATATTATTATTTATTAATTGTATTAATCCACTTATAGCAGATTAAGCTTTTATAAGATTTGGTTGAACGACATCTTTCTTAGCACATAAACGCCTTTTATTTTATCTCTATGTGTGAGTGTGTGATCATCTGTCCTAACGCATATAAAACTACATTCACCAAAACTGTCTCTTTGATTTTCCCAATCACCGAGCCTTTACGTTTCCGAAGCAACATTGATATTGATTAATCTAAACATTGTTTCCCAACTACAGTAATCATGGATTGAAGAGGTAATTTCAACATCTTTTACTCCTACTTCTATTTTGTCAAATATTGCTTCACAAATTTTATTTTTGTTGAACAATAGGTATAGGAAAGTGCAGCCACAAAGTCCAACGGATAGAACCAACAATGAGAACTTTCAAAGTGGATTTAAGATCTCGCAATTTCGTGAGCCATCAAATTAGCTTCACGCTTGACAAAAACAATAGTAAAAGAATGAGAATGATACTTTTCTTTCATAATATAAAATTCCTATGATGCAATTGGTGTTAATCGACAAAACAAATCAATTTAGATATTAAAAGTATATCTTCATAACTGATGTTTTAGGATTTATGCACTAAATTAAAAATTATTACACAGTAATAAATATATATATCCCAATTAATTAAAAGATCATGAGGAATTTGTAGGTTAGAATCTTATTATATAAAAGGAGAAAACACTTTACCAGCTTTCGACAAGTGGCAGCCTTAACATTCTGCCAAGTGTCACTATTATTCTTCAGCCACGTGGATATATAAAATTAGGATAATGAGTCGTTCTCTACTTCTCTTATTAATGAAATAATTAATAAATTAATAAACAATATGTCAAAACTGTACTTCTCTTATTAATGAAATAATTAATAAATTAATAAACAATATGTCAAAACTGAAGAGACCTTCGATTAAAAAGGAAAAAAACTCAAAAGGCTGAAACTTGAAAACGCGGCTTTTAATTTCTTCCATCGTAATTCCTACATAACAGCGCCTTTCTTCAAGGAATTTCAGTTTCACGGGTTTACCATTGTCGTTGTGCACTGCCTTATTATCCGCCTGTTGGGTTTATGGAGTTCCAGAGGTGTCCGTTCGTCGATTTCTTCAATGAATAACGAATTTTGGTTTCAGGGGTTTTCGGATGTCGTCCCTGAGGCCTGAGTTCCCAATTGCATTTGCTGAAAATGGTTGTTCTTCTCAATTTTCCCCTTTTAATCTAGAGAGATCTTTAATTATTTAATGGGAATTATGATATACTGAATTAGTTTTCCTTCTTTTTTCAAAAATAAATTTATTTCATGAAATATGAAATTGTGATTATTTACGGATGTCATTTCTAATTGTTTACGAATACAGAGGTCTGGAAGTGATATTTCATCTGTAGGTTAGGTTGTTTTCTTGAAACTCAATTGATTTTGTTTTATGCTTTTCCTGGATAATAATTAGTGATTACTTGGATTGTGTGATTTGCAGATTTTGGGTTGAGTGTGAAGATTTATTTAAATTTCCTGAGTAATACCTACTTATTATTACATTAATCATGTGAGCAGTGTTAATTTTTTTATATTAACCTCTTTTTTTTTGTGAATCTTCATATTTGTGGAAGACCAGCAAACCTCAAATGTGCTGATAGTTCCTCCATTAAAAATGTTTCTCAAGGTTTGTGTGTTAATTCAATGTTGTTGGTACTAGATGAAGTTTATATTATCATTTTGACAAAGTTTGCAATGTGACTATAAATAGAACATATGTATAGGATGAATAAATTTGAGATGCACATTTAGAGAAAAGTAGATTACACGAGTTTGGTGTGAATAACACAGTAAAGGGATCTTAAATTGGAATCAACTGGTATTGATTGTTTAATTGTATGATATGTCGATCCAGTTTAATTTACAGTTTCTTGGGTACTTTGTTCACCGTATATTCAGTCAATTGATTTCTGCAATGGGTATGATTCGACCAAAAAATGATGTTTATTAAATTTGTTCAATGTTTGGCCTTTGGTTATAGAATTATGGTTTTCCAAGGCCAACATTTTACTTGATTCAAAAGGTTTGCCTAAAATATGTTCAATGTTTGGCCTTTGGGTATAGGATATTACGGTTTTCAAAGGCTGACGTTTTACTTGATTCAGAAGGTTTGCCTTATGTACTTAACTTTATAAGGGTGTTGTATATATTTTCTTGAACGAATCTATTATCTATGTCTTTTCTTTAGATATATCCGTGTAGTTTGCTTGAATGTAGAGGAGTGCAAGATTTCTTAACATAGATTGAGAATGTGGCAGTAAAGAGACACTAATTCAGCGAATTAAGAAGCATAACAAATAATCTTCTACTCAAAATTGATCAGTCCTTAAGTTTGTGCATAAAAGCTAATTTTTATTTTTATTCCTCTGTTAATGACCATGATTGTATTTTCAGCATTATCACGGTAGTGGAGAAAATATAATTCAACATCAAATTTTGTATTGAATTGCAAAGGTGATTATATGTTATCTCCATAATTTGTGCTTCATGAAGCTAATTTTATAGTGTTCTGAGTATATTATGAACTTAATATTGCTTTTAAGCTGAATTTGTTGTCCAAATTAGTTTCACATAATTTTCTTTAGTCTTCCATGTATGATCGAAACTTTGAATCATGCAGGCGATCCTTGCATGGGAGGTGTAGTCATGTTTAAACAGAAGGTATGTAATAAGTAAGTCTGCTGCTCATTTTGATTCTCAATTTAACACATAATAAACTTGAACTGGAATTTATCGGTAATGCTTAACTGTTATTAATCATTATATTAGAGAACCTAAAAGTATATTGATTCTATCATTGCTCATGGCATTCCAAGCCTCTCTACTATTGGATTTTCCTAAACATAGTGGTATGGCTAAAAAAAATATTTTAATAGTTGCATATATCAATATTAGTGAAAGCGTACAGTTAGAGGTAAAACTGATTAGGTTTCTTATTGTTTATTTTATTTGGTAATGTGTTTTACTAAATGAGAAGTGTAGTAAATTCTGTAACTCTGTATTTATAGAGTCAAGCATTATCTGATTCAAAATTTAATCTTTTTGATTCTGCTTGGATGTTAAATATTATTGACCATTTTTTACTTCATTATGTTTGAATTTTGAAACTTAAAAAGGTTCTTATAACTTGCTCCAACAAAAACTTTCAATTTATGCTTTAGATCTATGTTTTAAAAAATCGTATATTTTGTATTAAGTGTGTTCCTTAAAAAATAATAATATTTTTCTTTCCGTTACCTGGCACAGATCGATCACTGCACAGGTTTTGAAAGAGGTATGGGATCTCACTCACTTCTATTTTCTTCATTTTCTCTCATTTCTTGGTATCGTCCCTCGTCCCTGCTTTTCGGAAATCCAACAGCCTTTGTACACTATATATTTTGCATCTTCTCAAATTCACTCTCTCTCTGATTATCTTCATTTGTGTACCATTCATTTTTTAATTGCATTCGTTCAATATATTTGATTGTAGTCTTCTGAAGGCCATGAACAATGGGATGTGTGTTACCATACATTGTTTTGATTATGGAAAGACTTTTAGAAAGTTCATAAAACTGCTATTTAATTAATCTAATATAATCTCACTGGTTTCTTTCTATGCAACTATTGGATATTTCTCCTAGACAAGCAACTTTTTGTGTCCTTCAACTTACAGGAAAAGTTAAAATTATCTTATAGCAGGTTTTTTGCTTGCACATATTATATGGAATTGTTGTAAAATTTGAATGTCAATTTTATGTGTTTAGAAACCATTGTTTTTTATTATTACAGGAGGGAAAAGATCGAGCGGCACTGGAATGCTCTTGTCAATTACGTCGAGTAAGTGTATGTGTTTTTATTATGATCCGCTTTCATATGAAACACTTTATCTCGGTCTGTTTGTTGTTGCAGGAATAAGCAGACATCAATAGTATAAGATTTAAAATGTGAAATTCTAGCAGTATCCATGTATTCATTAAAATTAGTACTGTATAAAAGTAGTGTTATTATTCAACTGATGTAATTTCATGTGAAAATTCATGCACTATATCAATTATGATGAGTTTTCCAGTAGTCGCTGTTGGGAGATGAATTTAATAAAGATATATGATTTTGATTAAGATCCCAAAACCCCTAAGTATGACATGTTCAGAATGATCTTGATAGTTGAGTCGATTGGTTTTAGAATACTTTCGGGATGTTATCTCGCAAAATGTATAGTCGCCAGATATAGTTCGGGATAGGTTTCGAGGAATCGAAGAACTCAAGATATGTTTCGAAGTATCAAAGTTTCGAGGATGAAAACGAGACATCGAAGACTCAAAGATGACATCGAAAGTAATCAAGACTCAAAGACGAAGACTCAAGACATCACCAAGATAAACTACAAAGATTCGTAAGACCTCAAGACTCGTAAAACTCAAAGATCAAGATCAAGAATCAAGATCAAGAGTATCAAGGCACAAGAATTATCAAGACTCAAGAATGTAATCAATGCTCAAGATGAACCCAATGTTCCGAGGTAATCGATAATATCTATCTGGGCGATGCAATGCCGGTAAGATCGCGATTCCTTAGAAAGTTAGATATTGCCAAAACATTCAAACGCAGACAAAAGCGAACTAAGTCGGTTGTTGTTAAGGTTATATCAAACTCGTAGTTTGTAACTAAAAAGAGCCGCTGAAGGTGTCTACATTTAACCTGAGACAAAAAGTCAAAAAGAGAAGACGACATCGTATATCATACCGATTAATCGACAAATGACAAAGCTGTCGAAAAAGGATGTCGATGTACAAAAGTTCCAGGATCGCAAAAAAGTGAAGACCGGCTACATGAAATTTATCATTTAAAAACGTGTTAGGGAGTTTCAAACCCTAAAAATATAGCAAGCGTTCACACACCACAAGAGGAACTCACGGTTATCTCTCCAACGGATAGTTTTCAAAAGTGACCTTGGTGTATGCCTATAAATCTTGGTGACCCTCTACATTGTAAGGTTACGGAAATTTATACGCAACTCAAGAGCTCAAACTTATTCTCAGAAAAAGTGAATGCACTCGAAAAACCTTGAATTTCCCAAGTGCTTTATATTGAAGAGAGCTCACTATATTAAGCCTAGCTTGATAAGATTTATCCAAAGCTTAGTCGAGATATCCTAACCCTCAGATTGTGCTTCATTGTAAAGGATATCTTATCCTAGTTGAAACCAACCGGAGAAACCCCCAAAACCCTCGAGAAGGTAGTTGGAGTGTGTTTGTTGGTGAGAAAGAGTTGTAAAGAGTTAGTAAACCACGCGGAGTAGTCGAAAAAACTCAGAGGAGAAGTTAGTAAGCTCTGAGGGGTACCGAAAGCTTGTGTGTGATTGAGTAAGTAAACTACGGAGGTAGTCAAAAGCTCAAGGTCGGGTTGAGTAAGTAAACCACGTGGAGTAGTCGGAAAACTCGGGCCGAAGTTAGTAAGTAAACTACGCTTCGAGGTAGTCGAAAAGCTCGAAGTTGATAGTGAATTTCTCCGAAGAGTCGGGAGAGTGGACGAGGAGCTTGAGTCTCTCGAACCACTATAATTGTTGTGTTCTTTATCGCTTTTTCCTCGTACTTAAGCATTGTATTGACTTGATTTTGAAAGCATACTTTTCGCGATATTATTGGAATCAATCCACCGAAGTTGCATAAGTGAATGTGGCTTTCAATCACTATTTCATAAAGGGGGAAGGTTTTGACAAAGCTTAAAACGAGTATAATCTAAAAAGTGGTCAACCATTCAAGACGACCGAGTAAATTTAGAACGGAGATAGTTATCAAACCGAACTCTCTTCCGAGGATTCAAGAAGTTAGTTATCGATCCAAGCAACTCGGGATCTCTCGACACTTCGAGGACTCGGTTGGGATTATCCGAGGTATCCGAAAGCAATTTCGGGATCACTGTCTCGATGAGACTTTGACTCGGAAGCGATCTCTGGCTTCTCGTAACCTAATCTCGAGGATTATCGACCCAAGTCGACCTCAAGAAGAAAAAGTTTTAAAATCATCGAACACGTGTATTCCCCCCATACACGTAAAGACTCTTCCAGACCTTTGGGACCAACAAAGTGGTATCGAGCAAATGGTTCAACTTGACCACTTTCTTGTGTTGACCAAAGTTTTATTTTCAAAAATACTTTGTGGTCTATCCGAATCGATCTTATTTCTTTGAAACTTTTTACTTTTCAAAAGATCGGAAAAATGTCTTCTAAAAACTTTCCATGTTCTCGGTGGAGAACTATGATCTATGGAGACCGAGAATGCAGCTCATCAAATATGTTATCGACTTGGGGTACAAGAAAAGGGAATGTGTATCTTTGTCGATTGGAGTTCAACTCCTAAAGATACATGTTTAGTTGCTAAAAGTTCCACAGATACCGGGTTGGTTATGGCATAAAAGAATGAATCACCTAAACTTCAAAACCCCGAACAAGCTTGCAAGATTAGCTCTTGTGAGAGGGTTCTTTTAATGAAGTGTTCAAGAAGGAACACATTTGTGATGATGCATGAAAAGGAAAACAAGTTAAAGCATCATTTAAAAGCAAAGTTGAAGTTTCTCTTGAAAGAATACTTCGCTTATTGTGATATGGATCTCTTTGGTCCTATAACACCTGTGGAGCACTAATGGCAGGAAATACACATTGGTAGTAGTTGATGACTACTCAAGATATACTTGGGTCATATTCTTACTCAGTAAGAAAGAGACTCAGATAAAGCTGCCAGAGTTACTAAAAAGGCTTAGTATTGAGAAAAATCTGAGTGTGGTCAAAATCAGATCGACAAAGCGAATCGAAGTTTATAAATCATATTATATCGATTATTGTGCGAGAGAATGGAATTTCACATGAAACATCACCGCAAGGACCCTCAACAAAATGGTGTTCTTTGAAAGAAGGAACATAACTCGAAGAAAGAAGTTGCGAGGACAATGATAAAGTCGATATCCCTAAGAGATTTTAATGAAGCCGTCAACACCGCACGCTACTCTCGAATAGATCCATGCCGACCAAGAGTCAAGGCAAAACACCCTATGAAGCTTTGGAATGAAAGGAAACCTCTTGTTTTTTTCTTTCGTGTGTTTGGTTGCAAGTGTTTCATACACAATAATGGTAAAGATCAGTTGAAAACATTTGATAGTAAAGCTGATGAAGGAATATTCTTAGGATATTCTGAAGTAAGTAAAACTTTCAGAGTTTACAACTGTAGGACTCTTATTGTGGAGGAAACACCTCATGTTGTTTTTGATGAATCTACTTGTGTTCGGAAAAAATGGGAACATGACGCAGATGAACTAACCAAGAGGATCATCGATTAAGCCCAAAACAGAAAGATAAATCATCCAATCGAACACGAAAAGAAAAAGTCATCCACTATCTATGATTGGAGTGACTCGGACTCGATAAAGAAGTTCAGGATGGAAATCGAGGATGGTGAGACTCGGAAAAACCAACACTAAAAGGTGACTAATCCGAACAGACACCGTTCAAACTCAGGTATGTGATGCCAATGAAGATGTGGTCACAGCTGAGGCAAATTCTAAATCTATCAACCAAAGGGGAACAAATGTCTCTAACAATGTTCGAATAGAATTTCCCCGAGGAAGGTGATTTTTCTTTTTTTGTTGTTTCGAATTTCTCGATTTGAATCGAACCTAACATTTCAAATGTTGAGGATACTATTCAAACAGAACATCAAGAAGGAAATGGTTAGATAGTCATCCTACAAGTCGATTGTGGGTGATCTAACTGAAGGTGTTAAAAACAAGAAGGTTCCATGGTGAGAGTGCACTATTATTCTCGCCCGCTCCTATCGGAGAAAGAACTCATCGAGATTGGTGAAGCTCTACAAGATTCTCATTGGATTCTTCTTTATGCAAGATGAAATTTGAATCAATTCTCAAGAAATGAAGTATGGGAGCCGTGGTAGATAGACCGGAAAGGCACAATGTCATTGGAACCAAGTGGGTTTTCAAGAATAAAAGAGATGAAAACAACAACATTGTAAGAAAAACAAGACAAAATTTAGTCAGACAAGGTTATTATTCAAAAGAAGAAGGCTTGGATTATGATGAAACCTTTGACCTGTTGCAAGATTAGAAGCCATCGATTGTTTCTTGCATATGCCGCCTACGGGAAGTTCACGATCTATCAAATGGATGTGAAAAGTGCATTTCGACGAGCGGTGTGCTTAAAGAAGAGGTTTATGTGGAACAACCTCCGGTTTCAAAACAGAATGACCAAGTTTCTGGTGCTCGGAAAAAGCTTTGTATGGTCTTAGCAAAGCACCGAGCATGGTATGATACTCTTTTCGGTTTCATCGACCATGGTTTTGTCAAAGGGATTGTTGATAGAACTCGCTCAGGATAGAGGATGGGGAGATATCTTACTAGTTCAGATATATGTTGATGACATCATTTTTGGATCTCCAAACCATCAATTTGTGTGAAAAGTTTTCAACACCGATGAAAGGCAAGTTTGAGATGTCAATGATGGGAGAGATGAATTTCTTTCTAGGTCTTCAAGTGAAACAATCAAAGGAATGAATATTCATCAACCCAGCAAAGTACACCGTAGATCCGATTGCTAAATATGGTGTACAGAATTACCTAAACGATTTAGGATTCCCATGAATACTAATTCACAAGATGGATCTCGATTCAAGGCAAATCGAATCGGTGAGTCATACCGATTATAGAGGAATCATTGGATCATTGTTCTATCTCACGCCAAAGTAGGCGGATATAACATTTGTTGTTGGGATATATGTAAAGATACCAAGCTAATCCTAAATTTAGTCACATGGAAGTCGCCAAAAAGATCTTGAAGTATCTTAAAGGCCGCGATGAATAGAGGATTATGGTATCCGGTGATGATAACCTTGAAGTTAAGTGGTTACTCGGATCCGATTATGGAGGTTGGCAGAATCGGATGTGGGAAGTCCACCTCGGGAACTTGTCAATTTCTAGGAAATAAGTCGATATCTTGTTTTTGAAAAGCAGGACCTCGGTAGCAACCAATCTTCTTTTGAAATTTGAATACATGGTTGCGAGGAAGGCAGGCGTGCTTTCGATTCTTTCGCTCGGACAACAATTAAGGGATTATAAAGTTGTAGCAGCGATGAAGTACCAATATTTTGTGACAATAATAGTGCCATTGCTATTTCACAAAATCCCGATTATTGCACACCGGATGCAAGCATGTGGATATCGAGACATCACTTCATCGAGATCATGTCGGAAAGAAGGACATAAGGATGGGAAAATTCAAATCGATGATAAGAGAGTTGATATCTTGACTAAACCTTTGGCGGAATCAAGATTTCGTGAACTTTCGGTTGAATTAGGGATGTTAGAACGGTGTATAGAGTAAAAATCGAAAAATTGAAGATTTTCGAAGCATGAAGTTTTCTCAGATTCTACCGGTAGTTTTAGGATAAAATGGAAATATCGAATCGAGTCTCGTGAAACTCGATTCATCAAGGTCAAGATCAAGAGAAAAACCGAACCATTTCAAGATTTTCGATTATTATCGACATTTTATCAAGGTCAAGATCGAGAAGACCGATAGATAAAAATTAGTCAAGAAGATGTAATGACTCATGCAACTCATTTATTGCTAAAGTGAAGCTCGAAATCATTCGCGAATAAATACAAAACACCGAGGAATGTTTTTTGGGCCAGATCGTTTTAAATTAGAAGAAGGTCAATAATCATTTAATGCTCGCTACATTAATGACCAATGGAGATGTTTTTGGCGGCTTACTTTTCGGAGATCGCTCGGTTCAGATACCCGATTAATGGGAGATTAATCTCAACCGTTGTTTTTCACCTAACCAACATGATTCCCCACGATCTCGGTTATATATAAGAAGCCTTTCAAGCCAAAAATTTTATCAAACTATTCGGTCCCCAAATCCTCTGCAAATAAAAATCCCTTGCCCGTAAATTCCTAAACCCTAAAGCTTCACTTTCAAATCAATCTCTAAAATGGCTCCAACCTTGTTAGAGATTAGCCGAAATCAATGTTTCGTGGTACGAAGTTCGTTGTTTCACTCGAAAGCACAACCAACTCAAAGCCGTAAGATGAGGCTCGCGATATGATTCGATCGCTAAACTCATTCCAACTAATCGCAAAACCCACTGCACCAGAGTTTGCGAAAAGAGGTAATCGAATTCATCTATAACTGAAGGTAGATGAAGAGGATCGTATGCATTCTTCGACATCAGTATCACACTTAGAGCATTCGGCCCAAATACGCCGATTTTGAAAGTGGATTTGTACATAACCCCAAAAAAATCGAATGATGTTTTTGAGCTCGTGATGAGGAGAGGATCCCACGATGTATATGTCGCAGAGAGCAGAATACTTAGATAGGATTGCCGAGAATCCTCGTTAAGTTTGAGGCGACATTGCAGATAAGAGGCACTTAAAGCCACAATATCGTGTTTTGATGGATATTGAAGCAAGTGCATCATGAGTCTTCTTGGGAGTTTTGAGCAGATCAAGTACCAAGCTCGGGATCGATGGCGGCGATAGAGGCCTCACCCACCACCGACTTCAATCGGCCGAAATTCTCGATTGGGGACGGTGAGTGAGCAGACCAAAGTTTTGAGGAAGGTTGACAGGGCAATCTCAATCAAAGGCAAGATCCACCATGCCACCAAAATTGCTTACATTTTGGAGATGTGCGAGAGGAGGAGGAGGAGGATATTCGCTTAATTCGACCCCATTCCTAAGTCCAAAATTCTCTTTTAAACTCATTTTCGCAAAGTTAATAGGTCATCGGGAAGAGAGAAAAGAAGGTTGAATCACCCATTCTTGGTGAAAAAAAGACTCAACAAACCGGGGAAGGTTTTGTTGGAGGCAAAGATGGAGCAAGGAGCAAAAATGATGAAGCGGAAGAACCTTGCCCCAAAACGCAGAAGATTGGTGGTTCTCACCGATGAAGATGGAAGTGATTTCAAGAGATTCAATAGGAGGGCCAAACCGCCGAAATTCACCATTGCAAGTGTTGGCTCAGTTATATCTAGAACACAGATCGGGATCGGGAGAAGCGTGTCTTCTTCCGAGGTGCTCGAGACATCGCCTTCGATTCGAGATAAAATTTCTCGAAGGAAATTTTTTAAGCGAGCTCGAACTCGAGAGATACTACCTGAGATGTGCGAGCTCACAGTAAGAGCCAACCAGAGTCGATCCAAGATGTGTGCAGCTCGGTGGCCAGAAGAGCTAACTTCAGATTCAAACCGAGGATATGCTAACTCAGCCTCAGAACCCCTCGATGCAAACCGAGGACTGGACCGCGACAAACTTCAGATGATGCCGAGGCTCGGTGAGCGAATCATTCTGATGAGCTCCCGAGTGATCTACTTTTTGATCCCCAGCGAAGCTTCCAAATGAACCGTAGAGCTCGAGATGGATGAAGGGCGAGGCCGGGAGAGCAGAAAAGGAACGGGTTCATTCTTCGATCAGCCTACTCGGTACTCATACCCTCCGACCGCAAGATGTCTTCTTCAGATTAAGGACGATCAGATTCATCCTCAATCGGACTCTTCCCCGAGATGCTTGATATTGCCGCATTCAGAGGGTAAGACCGGTGGAATGGAGACGATTTTCCCCGACCGACTTCTCGTGGTTCGCGAGACAAAGCTCGTGATGAAAAACTCCGATTTTGATAAACCCGGTTCGGAAGAAGTTGGCCGAAAGGAGAGCAATCGAAGTTGGTGCCCCGGCGGAGACAAATCCAAAGATGGAGATGGGGACCAACAGGAGGAGGCTGAGGATCGCCTCGGATGGAAAAGCGAGACTTCGGTTGGTCGATCAACTCCGAATTGGTCAACTCAGATCGGTTAGAACTCTTCATGTACTTTCGCACTATTAACAATTATGCCAAAGTTACCGAAAGTCCTATCTTTAACTCAATTGTTCCGATAAATGATCGAGGCTCATTGGAGATCGGAGCTCGTGACGTAAGCCGAGGCATGTGATGATCGACAAAGACAGTGAGGCGCAGAAGATTCCCGAGATTGATCTCACTCCCATGATGGAGAAACTTGAGAAGGTTGAGCCAATGATGATCAAAATTGCTCGGGATGGAAGAGACGTTGGCCAATCAAGCTCAAAAGATGGAAAAGTCTTACCACTCTTGAGAACCGGTGCAAATTCAAAACACTCGACCACCCGGATGACCTCCATGGAAGAAAAGCCGAATGAGAAGTTCGGAGGAGTCAAGGCCGAAGTTAAGTGATGAATCAAGGTAAACACTGCGAGAGAGTTCGATTTCCTAGAGGTGAAACCGGTAGAAAAGAACGAGGTGCTAATCAAGTCTCTTTGTTGAGGAAATGAGCTCATTACTCATGACCGTGATGACAGAGATGTTCAAAGAAGCACTTCTGGCCGTTGCTTTGCCCACTTATTCAAGAATTGTTCAGGGCCAAGAACCATCTAAGGAGGATGGAAGATTTAACAGATCGATAGCGGGAGAGATTCATTTGTGTGAGCAAAAAGAGCAATATCACATGGACACAAAGATTTCTCCGTGCTTCTTCCAAATTACTGCCAAGAAGAAGGAAAAAAGGAAGTTCAAGATCTCGTAAAGTTCATGGCACGATTTTTGGAGAGTAAAGGCTCAAAATCTTTGAAATGTATAATTTAGCTAAAGCCTTAAAAAAGAAAAGCTTCAAAAGTTAAAGTTCGCCAGATAGAGAGTTCGATCTACACTCGAAGTTTCTAAGCAAAACCATGCTTGATGTGGTCAAAAGAAAACCGAAAGTCTTTAGAGCAAAGGTTGGAACAAGCCGCATCGGCCTTTGAAATGCCTATGAAGAGTAAAGCCTCGGGTGTTGTTCAACCCGAAAGAAAGCGCAAAGGTTTTTAAGCCAATCCAGAGAAAGTTCGATTCGATGATGAAGAGAAAGAAGAACCGAGTCTTAACCTCGGATGAAAGTCTTCAATACTAGAAATGCTCAAGACACTCCAAATTGAACAAGAAAAAGTCGCCGCTTCGGTCTCGCGAGCATCCGTGGATCGAAAAAAGAAGATAGACGAAGAGCGTAAGTCGAACGAGTGAATTCGTGAAGTTTATGCAGCAAGAGGAAAGGAACATCAAAAAGCGCTTAAAGGGGCCCCACGCTGATAAATGGATGCCCATTAAACTCAACGATATGGGAAGAAGTCAAGAGAACCTTCGTTCAATTATGATGTTCTCGTGGAACGGAGAGGAAGGCTCGGATCGTAATGAAGCATTCATCGAATATCTCCTTACCTTCTATCCAAAGTATCTACAGAGTCGATTAACCTCATGGACGGGAGAGAGGTACGATAAGAGCCCCCCGGGTCCATATTCCTATCCTCCTCCAAGACTTGGTAATGACTTGGTGAATGAAAAAGACCATTACTCAAGAGATTGCTTTCAAGATCCGGGTCGGGTTGGGTCTAACAACGAGCTTGATCTCGACATCATCAAGGAAAGAAATGAAATTTGAAGAAGATTTTTTGGAATGTTTGACTGGAGGTGCTTGTTGATGAAGTTGAGAATGAAGCAAACCAAGAGCGTAAGACCGAAGAGCCAAATCAAGATCAAGACTCGTAAGATTTCGTAATCTTTAAATTTTTTATCTTTTTGATTTTGTTGATAAACTCATTGTAATCTGTAATGGTATACTCATCATCAATGAAGATTTATCATTATGCTCAAAAGATAATATCTCATTATCTTATTTACATGTCTTTTATTTTGATATGCCAGAATGAATGTCTCTGAACTGATTGTATGTTCATATAAGGAGGAAATTGTCTGAATATTGGAGAAATTGTTTAAGTATTTGGTAATGAACTATTTAAAGGGATTCATTACTGAAGAAATTGCTGAATGATTACACTGCTGAGAAACTCTGAAATTGTTGGGAGATTCTCTGATTTAAAAAATTGTTGAGACAACCAATCTTGTAATAGGATAAACTAAAACCTGAGTATAGGTTATATGTTTGTAAACAAGATAGGTTTTGACATCATCAAAAATGGGGAAATTGTTGGGAGATGAATTTAATAAAGATATATGATTTTGATTAAGATCTCAAAACCCCTAAGTATGACATGTTCAGAATGATCTTGATTGTTGAGTCAGGATTCAGTTTTAGAGTACTCAGGATGTTATCTGCAAAATGTATAGTCAGCAGATATAGTTCAGGATAGGTTCTGAGGAATCTGAAGAACTCAGTATGTTTCTGAAGTATCCGAAGTTTCAGGATGAAACTGAGAAATCAAGACTTCAAGATGATATCGAAAGTAAATCAAGACTCAAAGACGAAGACTCAAAGACATCGGTCAAGATAAACTACAAAGATTCAGAAGACTCAAGACTCGTAAGACTCGTAAGACACGTAAGATAGAAGATCAAGAATCAAGATCAAGAGTTGAAAGGCACAATGAATTATCAAGACTCAAGAATGTCATCAATGCTCAAGATGAACACAATGTTCCGAGGCACCGATAATATCTATCCGAAGGACGCAATCATCGGTAAGATCGCGATTCTTAGAAAATTAGATATTGTCAAAACATTCAAATGCGCATAAAAAGAACTAACTAAGTCGAAGTGTTGTTAAGGTTATATCAAACTTCGAGTTTGTAACCAAAAAAGAGCCATTGAAGGTGTCTACCTTTAAACCGGAGACAAAAAGTCAAAAAGAGGAAGACGACATCAGCTATATATCGATAATCGACAAATGTGTCATTTGAAAAGGATGTCGGATGTACAAAAGTTTCAGATCGCAAAAAGTGAAGACCGGCTACATGAAAAGTTATTGCTTAAAAACGTGTTAGGGAGTTTCAAACCCTAAATATAGCCGTTTCACACACCACAAGAGGAACTCACGGTTATCTCTCCAACGGATAGTTTTCAAAAGTGACCTTGGTGTATGCCTATAAAATCTTGGTGACCCCTACATTGTAAGGTTACGGGGAAATTTATATCGCGAACTCAAGAGCTCAAACTTATTCTTGCAAAAGTGAATGGACTCGAAAAACCTTGAATTTCCCAAGTGCTTCTATATTGAAGAGAGCTCACTATACTAAGCCTAGCTTGATAAGATTTATCCAAAGCTTAGTCGAGATATCCTAACCCTTTCAGATTGTGCTTCATTGTAAAGGATATCTTATCCTAGTTGAAACCAACCGAGAAAACCCCAAAAACCCTTGAGAAGGTAGTTGGAGTTTGTTTGTTGGTGAGAAAGAGTTGTAAAGAGTTAGTAAACTACGCGGAGTAGTCGTAAAAACTCTAGAGGAGAAGTTAGTAAGCTACTGAGGGGTAGTCCGAAAGCTTGTGTGTGATTGAGTAAGTAAACTACGGAGGTAGTCGTAAAAGCTCAAGGTCGGGTTGAGTAAGTAAACTACGTGGAGTAGTCGAAAAACTCGGGGCGAAGTTGAGTAAGTAAACTACGCCGAGGTAGTCGTAAAGCTCGAAGTTGATAGTGAATTTCTCGAAGAGTCGGGGAGAGTGGACGAGGAGCTTGAGTCTCGAACCACTATAATTGTTGTGTTCTTTATTGCTTTTTTATCGTACTTAATATTTGCATTGACTTGATTTTGAAAGCATACTTTTTTCATCGATATTGATTTGGAATCAATCATTTGAAGTTGCATAAGTGAATCACTTTTAATCACTATTTCATAAAGGGAAGGTTTTCAAAGAAAGCTTAAAAACGAGTATAATCTAAAGGGCCAACCATTCGCGACGCATCGAGTAGCTAGAACAGATAGTTATCAAACCGAACTCTCTTCCGAGGATTGATAGAAGTTAGTTATCGATCCAAGCAACTCGGGATCTCTGACACTCGGGACTCGGTTGGGATTATCGAGTGTATCGAAAGCGGCTCGGGATCCTTGTCTCGATGAGACTTTGACTCAGAGCGATCGTGCTTCGAGTAACCTAATCTTCGAGGATTATCGACCCAAGTTCGACCTCGAAGGAAAAGTTTTAAAATCACTGAACACGTGTATTCCCCCCATACACGTGTAAGACTCGTTTGCACCGGGACCAACAGTCGCTAATGTTTATGATTATAAGGCAAGAGAGTTCTTGGCTCCTTCAAGAATCCACATGGATATTGTGCAAGGTTTAAAAAAAAATTGAATGAAACTATGTTGATCATATAATTATCGTCAGCTCTTATTAATTTACTGAATTCTGATTCTTCAATGTGTATGTTTACTTAGATTATTAGTTTATAGTGGTGTCTGTTTTGCCAGGATAGTGATTGAGATGGAAGACAAACTTGGCATTGATCATATAAAAGTTGAGAATAAAAGGAAATATTTCTTCACAAAATTGAGCGTAGTTGAGAGGGCTGATAAAGTAGAAGAAAAAACCAATGTGGAACTTGAACTCGAAATCTAATTAATGGTGAAAGATAAGTCAAAAATACAAAGATGGTGAAGAAATGCACGAGAACGAAAGTTCAGCCAAAAAAAAAGAGAGAGAGGGGTGGGTGGAGGGGAGTAATGATCAGGACGTGGAGCATATAAAGTAGAGAATGAAGAATTGAGGATAAAAAGAAGATGAAGAATAAAGAAAAGTAAAATGATAAATAATAGAAGAAAGAAAAGTGAAAATGAAGAAGTCGTTTTTTGCAAAAAAAACTTGTGGAAAATAGAGAGCGAATATAAGACATTGATATCGAAAGCATCAAGCCACTCTTGCATCGTCTGTAGTCTCCAACTTTTTTCACGTGTTATATTGGAGGTGGATGTATTGAATTAAGACACTTGAATATCTAAAGATAATATGGAGAGAGATAGTTTAGGTTTTCAATTCTTAAATAAGCAACAATTGAAAAAAAATATTACATTTATATCATGTATGTGTTTATTCTACTCGCCATATCACAAGCAAAACACATCTCTATAAAGATATTTTGTCAACTTAATCAAATTAGGATTGAACTTAACTTAAGATTTCTTTTGAAATTAAAGGCTTAATAGATAAAACATCATATTTGCTTAAAGTTATTGTTCCTTTTAGAATATGTAGACATTGATTCTGTTGAAAGATGAAATAACCATATAAGTCCTAATCAATTTTTTTTTCCAATTTAAGTGATTGTATATCATATTAAAAAAGAAATAACAAATAAAATTCAAGAGCATAAAACTTTAAATGTAATAGTAATAGTTTTTTATTCAGTACGATGAATGACAGCAGAAGATTTCCAAGCGTGTATTAATAATATTAAAACTTAAGGATAACTGCATGATTATATATATAATAAGAATTATGATTTGGAAATTGATTTTTATATAAAAGAAATTCATAAAACACCGCGTATTATGTCAAAGAGAGAGATAATTTGGATATTCAAGTCTTAAAAATTAAAATGGTTACTAAATAAAACAATCATTTATAGAATTTGCAAAAAAAAATAAAAATCTAAGGTTAAGATTTTTTTTATATATCTTCATATGCTTAATACGAATTTAATTTAATAAATTATGTATATTAAAATCAAATATATAAAAATTATATTTACTATTTATAGAAAGACATTTTGTGTGGCATCAGTTTAGCGATGAGGCATTTGCATATAATTTGATAATTAACGTTTTAAAGACTTTGAGAAGGATGAATGTTCTTTGTCTTGATTGATTTAAAAAATGCCATGAATCGCGTGAACGCAGTTTTTATCCTATTTAAAATATATTAAGGTGCCTAAATATATATTTAAAACAATTCGCCAAGTCAATATTTACAATAGGTCCTATATTAAGGTGCCTAAATATATATTTAAAACAATTCGCCAAGTCAATATTTACAATAGGTCCAATTGCACGGGCAAAAATCTAGTAAGATTAAAAGGTGAAAGTCGGGGTTGAAGAAAGAGAGGGGCCGCTCTTCCACCCATAATTGGGTGCTCTGTCAAGCCCAACCCGTACATATGTATCTCGTCCGATTACAGCCACATGGCCGCTTCCTCATAATCGAACACGGTAAGTCCCACAAATGGTCAAACCCAATCCATGTCTCTGTGGATCGCCTCGACCCATTAATTGGATTGATTATCTCGAACCCCCTAGGTCGGGAATCGTTTGGATCGGTTATCTCGCTCGGGTTACAGGCTAGTGCTACCGAGCCTGGCTTTTGTCGTGTAGCTTCCAACAATGTGGTAATATATGGATTTGCATTTATCTTGTTTGTCGATGTGGGATTCTCAAAAAATCTGAAAAGGTCGTGACTTTTTTTAATCAGCCCATAAAATAAATATGCTTAATCTTTTAAAATATGAAACAAGTAGAGAGTATTTTATGCTGTAATTATCAACTTTCCATTTAGATGTTGTTGCTAATTTTCATATTTTTAGGACACTTAGTTTTGTATTTCTAACTGGGTTCCGTAGATACAAAATTAATCTAAATAACTTTTGTATACATATCGGAAAAACGCTTATCCATATGAAAGATATAGTACTAAAAACGCTAATCCTATAGTTAAAACAGAAAATCCAAATAAGCGTGAAAGTGTCGGGCTTTGATTGGTACCACTCTGGCCTCACCTCGTCTCTCACCAAGAACACGCGCTGAAACACACGTTTTCAAATCGAAGGTTTGCATTTCCCCAACTTCAATCAGTGCTTATGGGTTATGATTCGCTGTTTTAATCTTGAGGCGAGGCTTTTGTTGGCTATTATTCGATTGCACGCCACCTTTTCGATGAAATGCGGCACTGAATTACTCCAAGCTTTAAATAATGAGTGAATCACTTGCGTTCATTTCATCTTCACTCAGCTCAACAGAGAAAAGTAGCAGCTCATGAGCTTTTATAATCAGAGGTGAGTTGGAGTTTAATTCGCTGAAAAATTGATTGTTTCAACTATTTGAATATGCACTCCATATTTGCTCTCTTCATTAGTGTGAATTACTGTCAAGATCTTGTGAAGTAACTCCGTGTTTCATTCTTGTGTTCAAAATTGAAACTTTGATTAAAAAAACAAATCAGTTTTGGTTCGACAGCTTCAAAGACATGATGTTTCTCACAAGAAGAATTCATAAGTTAAATCGAGTTTACAGCATCAGTCAGAAAGTGAATAGTGCCTGGCTTCATTCTTCGGTCGATGATAACGAAGCAGAAATAGAAAGGATTGTGAGAATTATCAATGACCATCCTTTTCCCGATAAGCCATTGCATCCCACTCTTCGTCACCAAATTCCCGATTCATCCTTGTCGTCTCCTTTTATCGAAAAGGTCCTTGGAAACTTGTTTGGTGCACATTCGAATGGCCTCAAAGCGTACGAGCTCTTCAAATATTGCCTTGAGAGCAACTCTTACGTTCCCAGTTCGGGTGCTTTCGAGAAAACTCTCCATATACTTGCTCGTATGCGTTACTTTGACAAAGGGTGGGAGTTAGCTGAAAGAATCAAGAAAGATCATCCTTCCTTGCTCACTCTCAAATCAATGAGCATAATGTTGTCAAGAATAGCTAAATTCCAATCCTATGAGGAAACACTTGAAGCATTTGAGAGGATGGAGAAGGGTATATTTTCGGGGAGGAAATTTGGGACAGACGAGTTTAACGTTCTTCTCCGAGCATTCTGCACGCAGAAACAAATGAAGGAAGCACGGTCTGTTTTCCACAAGATGCATTCTCAGTTCCCTCCCAACACTAAGACCATGAATATTCTGCTGCTGGGGTTCAAAGAGTCTGGTGATATTACAGCAGTGGAGTTGTTCTATCATGAGATGGTTCGAAGGGGTTTCAAGCCCAACAATGTTACGTATAATATCAGAATCGATGTGTACTGTAAGAAAGGGCGTGTTGGTGATGCTTTGAGGCTTCTTGAAGAGATGGAACTTGCAGGTAGTGTTATAAACCAATCTAATATTGCAGCATTCGATTTGTTAAACTATACGAATATTCGTTTAAATTCAAATTTTTGAGTATGATTTTATTCGACTTGAAAGCCGTATTTAAATTGAATCCTTTTTTAATAAAAAAATGAGTTTATATTCGAATGTGAATACCGAATTGAATCAAAAACATTTTATGCTTTTACATACCTATTTGCAGGTTACTCGCCCTTGTTGGAAACAATAACCACTGTGATTCATGGAGCTGGGCTCGTTCGTAATATCTCAAAGGCTAAGCATTTGTTTGAGACCATTCCTGAAAGATCTCTAAAGCCTGACACTGGGGCTTATAATGCTTTACTGAGTTCTTTAATCAGATCAATGGATGTGGAGTCGGCAGCAAGCTTGATGAACGAGATGGAGAAGGGAAACGTTGAGTATGATAATGTCACATATCATAACATGTTTTTGGGATTAATGAGATCGGAGGGTATAGATGGTGTTGTTACACTTTATATGAAGATGATTGAGAAGAAATTCGTGCCGAAAACAAGAACAGTTGTAATGTTGATGAAGTTGTTCTGTGAGAATAGCAGGGTTGATTTGGGGTTGGATTTGTGGGATTATTTGGTGAAGAAAGGGCAGTGTCCTCATAGCCATGCATTGGACCTTCTTGTCACAGGGATGTGTGCTCGTGGGAGAGTTGAAGAATCGTTCGATTGTTGTAAGCAAATGATGGAAAGAGGTCGGGTTTTGAGTGAGAGAGTGTTTTTAACGATGGAGAGGGTTTTGGTGGAGATGGAGGAGATGGATAAATTGGAGGAACTTAAGTGTATGATGAAGAAATTAAAGCTGTTGTTGCCTCCTAAACCGCATGATGTAGACTGTATGAATGATCGAATGTAATGGAATTTAATATGGGGACTGGGGAGTGCCCTTTGTGTTTCAATTGTAGAATTTTAGGAAACAAATCTGAAGAGTGTTATAGTGATATTTATTTAGATTATTCGTAATGTCATACTTAATGTGTGCAATATTTGATCATGTTGGTAAAGAAGGTAATGCAGTAATGCAAATAAAGTAACACTCTATGAAGATGCATCAAAGAAGCAGCTCCAAGAGTTCATTTCAGCTTTACGGGGGTGTGAAATGATGACCAATGCATGCTCTTCACTTGGTGATGTTTTAGAGAACGCAGAGTCTCGACTATTACAACATCTATTAACTCCTGGTATAAGCTGAAACTTAGTTTCAGTGTTATTATCCTTGACTGTTTTTACCCCAATTATTTAGGATTAAAGGCTCGGTTTGTTTGTTTATTATCCTTGGTTGTTAGTATCTTATGTTTCAATTTTCAGGTGCTAGGATTCCTAATGTCAAATCAATTTTGAGGCATTTCAAGGATGCCTTTGATTGGGAGGAAGCAAATCAGTCAGGGATTGTCATACCTCGGGAAGGAGCTGATGTCCAATATGATGCTGCATGCCAAGTAGTTAAAGACATTGAATCCAATCTTGGAAAGCATTTAAAGGAGCAGAAGAAACTACTTGGAGATTCATCTGTAAGAATTACTGAAATAGCCTGTTTTATGACGCTTGAGCAACTTGGTCTTTCATAATTTATTTCTTTTGGTTGTGTTGTGTAGATTTCTTATGTGACAATTGGAAAAGATGTATACCTTTTGGAAGTGCCTGAGAGTTTATCACAGAGGATTCCAAAGGAATACGAGCTACGGTCATCCAAGAAGGTATGACACTTCTAGCTAATTTGGAGTAGGGTTTTTTTTTCTTTCCTTTTTTTCTTTTTTGTGCAGTTTTTGTTTCCCTCCCAATTGGTAGCAGAGAAACGTGAAAGATTTTGTCATTTGAAATATGTAGATTGCTTGTCTCAGAAGGAGGATGTTTTATGAAATTTGTGGCTCCCATTCAGTTGGACTTCAATTCTTACTCGCATTTCATTATACTGTAGAAAGTGGTGATTTTGACTGCTTAGCAGGGGTAGAAGACCTATGTTGTGTCAATTTCATCTGCATCTTTTCATAGCATCACCCTCATTCCCTCGTTTTTTTGGGTCCTTAAGAATCTTGCAAATTTATTAAAACCTTGATGAAGGTCTTCAAGCATATTCCATTTGATTTCTTGTAAAATGTATTTAAGAATGGATCTATTAGTAATATTTTTGTGTAGTTCTAACTTATCCTTTGTTGCTTGTAAGGATCTCACCTTTTTCTCTGGTTTCCTCATTTGGATCGCTGTTTTCAGGGTTTCTTCCGCTACTGGACTCCTGAAATTAAAACATTAATAGCAGAGCTTTCTAAAGCTGAATCTGAGAAGGAGTCAAAATTGAAGAGCATTCTTCAGAGGTTGATTGAACGATTTTGTGAAAATCACATTAAGTGGAGGCAATTGGTCTCTACTGTTGCAGGTATAAGTGTCATTCTGAATATGGACTGGAGGAAGTTTACTGTTTTTATTTGAACCTTGAATTACATTTCAATATCAAGAAATATGTTTCAGGACCCTGTGTGGTTTTCATGTAATTTCTCAGTATAAAGCTGATTGCATTTATGCTATAACAAAAAATGTATTAAATTCAGACTGCAAATGTATATTCATCTATCCTTTTTGGGTAATCGTTGACATTAAGTAGTCCACAGAATGTTTTCCCTGGAAAACCTTTACATAAAATATAGCTGTCATCATGTTAATAGCTTTATTTTATTTTTTATTTTTGAAGTTTCAAATCACTTTACAAATGAGAAGCAGGGTTGGAGAAGTATCCAATCCTCTGACCTCTTTAATACAGAAGCGAAATACCAATTCTCCCAACGGGAGTTGGTGATGTCTTTATTTGCTGCTCCAATAATGTTTTATTAACTAAGTTGAGTGTTTACTTTTGAGTTGAAATTAATACCTCATTTGGGTGACTTGAATGTTATTTTGCAGAGTTGGACGTTTTAATTAACTTATCAATTGCAATTGATTATTATGAAGGAAAAAGTTGTCGTCCAGTTATATCTACATTAATGGTGTGTTTTGAAACACTTAAAACAGCTTGCAGAAGCACTTATTTTCAAAGCTCGCTCTCACAGCTTTTGAAAATAAGTGCTTTTGGAAGCTGTTTTAAGTGTTTCAAAACATAATCTAAATCCCGATGAAGAGCCATTCCTTGGTGCTAAAAGTTTAGGACATCCTGTTCTAAGTAGTGATACCCTCTCAAAGGTAGCTTTGTCACCAATGATGTTACTCTGGTCAATCCAGTTTTATACTTTTTACTGGTCCTAACATGGGTGGGAAGTCTACTCTTCTACGCCAAGTTTGCTTGGCTGCGATTCTGGCCCAGGTTAGTTGTCGAATTTCTTTTTTAAAATAGCAGTAAAAAGTCATTTTGTTGTCTTTATTAACCGTTTTACTTTGATATTTCACAAATAGGAGCAGAAATACCTGCAGAGAGTTTTACTTTGTCTCCTATTGACCGGATATTTGTTCGAATGGGTGCTAAAGATCAGATTATGGCTGGTCAAAGCACATTTCTTACAGATGTATTTAAATGAAGATTTTGAAGAAAGTTGGTCTAGTCAACTCAAGATTTTCTACAGAGATGGTGAGAGTTCAATGATAATTGAGAAACAATAAATTCTCATCTCTTTGTTTGTTCCACTATGTGATTTATTAATATATGAGTCACACTTGCATGAGACGATCTCACAGCGGCAGTTAATTTGGGCTAATTTGTACCATATCTCATGTATGAAACTGTCTCATATAAATTTGTTTTAATTTTAAGAAAGTCTTGTGTGAAACGGTCACATGTGAAACGAAGCTTTGTTTCATTATTTAGACCTCATTTTGCTTTATAATATGATTTGGGTTAGGTTATAAGCCCATGATCATATAATGATGGATGTGCAAGTGGAGGTAATAGCAGATTTGGCAAAACGTACGAGAGGCGCAATAAGAAGGCGGTGGAAGTTTGAAGTCAAGATCTTTTAATTTATTTACATACTTTATTTCTTTCCATGTTTAGTAATCTTTCGTTTTGAACTTTGTTGGCCCATGGGCTGTGACTGCCGGACGTATTTATTTGGCGTAGGGTTTGTGATTTTGGTTTTTACGCTTAATTTGAGATTGAAACTTAGCAGCGATTTGTTGTGTTCTTGCTAGTTAATTTTGTGCATTCATTCGGGATTTCTAACACACCTCGCAAGAGGTTTCATCAATTGGCCTCAGAGCCGGTTGTGAGTATCACACTTCCGCAGCCATGGTGACGAACAAGGAGAGATTTGAGGCTCTCGAAACTTCCGTTAGGTAACTGACCAACTCGATGCGCGACTTGGCGCGACAACATGGGGATAGGTCGGATAGCAGCAGGCGTCGGGATAGACGTTATGCTAGGGATCAAGGGTCGCAGTGCTTTCGACGCGGCGACGAGGACTCCGCCCGATTCGCGGATGCGCGACGGGATGAAATCAGGAACGCGGGACGCCGCGCTAATTCGGAGAGAACAGGCGAGAGCAGGAGACGACGAGGGAATCGTGAGCGATCAATAACACCAGAGGAGGAGGAGGAGGGAAACCCGTTTGGAAACAGACACGGGCCCTTCCACCAAGACGGCTCCGAAACGGAGAAGGATGAGAAAGAGGAGAACACGGAGGAGGAAGGTGAGAAGTCGGAGGAAGAATCAGTGTGGATTAGGCGCACAGACGTGGCCAGAGACCATAGACCGAGGGGGCTGAGAATCGATTTCCCAAAATTTGGGGGCGAGGACGCGCTCAACTGGGTGGATAGGGTGGAGCAATATTTCGAGTGGCAAGGCACTCGACTGAAGGACTGCGTGCAAATCGCTTCGTTATATCTCGAAGGAGAAACACGCCAATGGTGGCGATGGTTCGAACAGGTGAATGGAGGGCAAGAGTTGTCTTGGTACGACTTCAAAAAGGGGATCTTGAGTCGTTTTGGCACGAACCATCATGAGGATGCAAACGAATCCATGAGCCGGATCCGTCAGGTGGGGCAATTTCGAGATTATTTGCGCGAGTTTGAGAAGGCCATGAGTCGGGTACCCCACTGGCCACCGAGTGCTTTACTCGGGATGTTTATGGCGGGATGAAAGCCCGAACTTGCAACTGAGCTGAAGATGTGGAAACCCCGGACATTGCCCGAGGCAATAGAGCTGGCCACGCGCAAGGAGGAACAACTTCGAATCGGCCAAAATCAGTACGGGTTTAATCGGCCTAATCCAAATTTCTCACGCCCCGGCCAAGGGCGTGGAGCAATATCGAACCCGGTTCCAGCATCTGCAAACCCGCAAACAGGGGGTGGGGGCTCGAAGCCCACTCCTTCGGTCCCGGCATTTGGGCGAGGACGAATTCAATTGACTAATGAGGAGATAAGCCGAAGAAGGCAGACCGGACAATGCTTTACGTGCAACGAAAAGTATACGTGGAATCATGTGTGCCCGAACGCCAAAGTCATGAGTTTGATCGTGGATGACGTAGTCATCGACGGCGACTATGATACGCAACCAATTTATGATGAGGAGCCGAGCATGGGAGACCTCGACTCGAGCAAAAAGGATTGCGAGGACGAGAGACCCATGTCATTGACCACACTACACGGGCAAGCGCGACCCCGTGCGCTGAAGTTTGAGGGCAGCATCGGTCGACAACCGGTGATAATATTAGTGGACAGTGGGGCCACTGATAATTTTATTTCCACTGAACTTGCGACCTACTTGCAGTTACCCGCGACACGCGGGGTCACACCATACAACATTACGGTGGAGAACAGACAAAAAATACCCTGCGATACGTGGTACGAGAGGGTGCCAGTCTGCGTTCAGGGCATACGCTTTCAAACAACTTTCTACAGCCTTTCCATGCCACACCTTGATGTAATTTTTGGTATGCCATGGCTCGAAGCAATAAGTCCCATGTTATTTGATGCAAATGAGTTGTCGTGTCAATTTTGGTTTGACGATACAGTCGCCACTCTCAAAGGAATCAGATACATGACCCCGGAACAGGTGGATGCGAGAGCAATGGAACGAGAAAGGGGCCAGAGTGGTCCATTGTTTTTACTGTCAGCAATTGGGGTTGATTCAGCAACCGAGCATCGCCGCGAGGGGCCGAAAGCAGAGGTAGGAAAGCTATTAGAGGAGTTTCGGTCGGTTGCAACAGCCTCAGGAACGTTGCCACCCCGAAGGGAGTTCGACCATCGTATCCGCTTGATCGACGAGACAAAACCCGTCAACGTGGCACCATATCGCTACGCCCACTTTCAAAAGGAGGAGATTGAAAGACAAGTGGATGAGATGATGAGTACGGGGTTGATTCGTTATAGCACCAGTCCATTTTCGTCACCCGTCCTTCTTGTCAAGAAAAAGGAAGAAACATGGCGCTTCTGCACGGACTATCGGGCTCTTAATAATGTCACCATCAAGGATCGATTCCCCATTCCTACAGTGGACGATATGTTGGACAAGTTACACCGGGCATCGTTTTTCTCTAAGCTTGACCTACGAGCCGGTTATCATCAAATCCGGATGCACCAGGACGACATTCATAAAACGGCATTCCGCACACAATGGCCATTATGAGTATTTGATTATGCCATTTGGGTTAAGCAACGCGCTGTCTACCTTCCAGGCGGTGATGAACCATATTTTCCGTCCCCATTTAAGAAGGTTCGTTCTCGTTTTCTTTGATGACATCTTGGTTTATAGTAAAACATGGACGAATCACATTGAGCACTTAAGAACTGTCCTATCCATATTGAGCGAGAATCATTTCATCATCAAGCCATCTAAGTGTTTTTTTTGGAGTAAGGGAGGTCGAATACTTGGGTCACTTCATTTTGGAGGAAAGAGTACGGGTTGACCCGAAGAAAATCGAGGCTTGTAAGGGACTGGCCAGTACCTCGGAATGTCACGGAGTTGAGGGGTTTCTTGGGGTTGGCCGGATATTATCGAAAATTTTGTGCCAAGTTTGTTGAAATGGCGCGACCTCTCCATAGTCTCACGAAGAAAAATCAGTTCGCATGGTCACAAGAGGCGCAGCAGGCTTTCGACGATTTAAAGGCAGCTATGAGTACGACACCAGTTCTCTCTTTACCTAATTTTGACGAAGACTTCATCATTGAGACCGACGCCTCGGGGCATGGTATCGGGGCAGTACTTTCGCAACAGGGTCGTCCTATCGTGTTTATGAGCAAGGGCATTGCAAACTCGAAACGTTCGTGGTCAGTTTACGAGAAGGAAATGTTGGCTATCCTCGAGGCAATTAGAGGGTGTCGTACGTACTTGGTTGGCCGAAAATTTACTTGTATCACTGATCAAAAGAGTCTTCGGTATTTGCTTGAACAAAGGATTACTACGCCGGATCAGCATAAATGGATAGCAAAATTGGTGGGCTTCGATTATGAAATTATTTACAGGCCTGGTAGAGAGAATGGTGCGGCCGACGCATTATCCCGTCGGATTGCCAAAGAGTCAACAGGACAACTGATGGTACTTTCGTCGCAGACGGTGGGAATTTGGGACGAGATAGCATGGGCCACCCGTGAAGACGCCGAGTTCGGCCCACTATTGCAACAGGCGAGTGACCCGAACAGTGACCAGAATGGGTTTACAGTTAAACAGGGATGCTTGGCAAAGAAGGGGATAGTTTGGGTTCCGAAAGGGTCGATCCGCGCAAAGCTTATAACAGAATTTCATGGTTCGGTTTTTGGAGGACATTTGGACGTGTTATGAACGGTTAAGAGGCTATCACAATTATTTCATTGGCCGGGTTTGAAAGGGGACGTCGTGGATTATGTGCGATCTTACGACATTTGTCAGCGAAACAAGGCTGATAGTCGCTCACCGGCCGGGTTGTTGGCACCACTTCCTATTCTGGAGCAAGTGTGGGTGGACATTTCGATGGATTTCATAACGGGTCTTCCTCGTTCGAAGGGTAAGGATACGATCATGGTGGTGGTTGATCGTTTGTCGAAATATGCCCATTTCATTTCGTTGAGCCACCCTTTTCGGCTAAGGATGAAGCAGATGCTTTTATCTGAAATGTGGTCAAGTTGCATGGAATCCCAAAATCTATAGTTTCGGATCTTGATCGCATCTTCATCAGTGCTTTTTGGCGGGACCTCTTCAAACTTCAAGGCACACAATTGAAAATGAGTTCCGCGTATCACCCACAGATCGATGGTCAAACTGAAGTCGTCAACAGGTGTTTGGAGCAGTACTTATGCTGTTTTACGCACTCGAAGCCTAGGATTGAGAACATTATCTTGCTTGGGCGGAGTACTGGTATAACACGGCATATCAGCGGAGCATAGCCATGACCCCGTTTGAAGTTGTGTATGGTAGACCGGCAGTACCTATCCCTCTCCATGAGGAAGGATCGACGTCGGTGCATGAAGTTGCAGTACAACTGAGGAATCGAGACGAGTTGCTTTGCGAACTTCGGTGGACGTTGGAGGGAGCGCAAAATCGCATGAAGTAATACGCGGACGCCAAACGCCGCCCGGAGGAATTCGCAGTGGGAGATTGGGTGTATCTGAAACTTCAGCCGTACCGTCAACATTCGTTGTTTCGCAGGATCAACCAAAAGCTGGCCAGCAAGTTTTATGGACCCTTTGAAGTGCTGGAGCGGGTATCACCGGAGTCACGAATTCATCCGGTCTTTCATGTTTCGTTGTTGCATCGTCGGATAGGAGACGGAGCGGGTACTCAGGCTACGATACCCCCTTACTCGGCGGAGGGTACCCCGGTGTTGGAGCCGTCGGTGGTTCTGGATTATAGGTGGACTAAATGCGGCAGCGGCTTTCTCCATGAAGCTTTGGTGCAGTGGCGTTCTCTTCCAGCTGAGGACGCAACGTGGGAGTCGGCGGCGGAGTTGCGTCGTCGATTTCCGGATTTCAACCTTGAGGACAAGGTTCCTCTTCAAGGGGGAAATGATGATGGATGTGCAAGTGGACCTCTTCAAGGGGGAAATGATGATGGATGTGCAAGTGGAGGTAATAGCAGATTTGGCAAAACGTACGAGAGGCGTAAGAAGAAGGCGGTGGAAGTTTGAAGTCAAGATCTTTTAATTTATTTACATAATTTATTTCTTTCCATGTTAAGTAATCTTTCGTTTTGAACTTTGTTGGCCCATGGGCTGTAATTGCCGGACGTATTTATTTGGCGTAGGGTTTGTGATTTTGGTTTTTATGCTTAATTTGAGATTGAAACTTAGTAGCGATTTGTTGTGTTCTTGCTAGTTAATTTCGTGCATTCATTTGGGATTTCTAGCGCACCGGTTTCATCATATAATATATATACGATGGGAACCCATCTCATACAATTTTTTATCGAATTTATTGCTAAATAAACAAATAAGGATATGCTGTCTTAATGCTTTGCAGCTTGCCAGTCCACTCATACAACAGCATAGACACTGAAAAATGCTACAAGGTATGATTTAGGTATTGATCATTTTTATTTTCGTTAACAACCAAAATTATCTTATCCCCGTTGGAGAATTTTGAACCCAATCAAAACTGTGAAAAAAGGTTTCAAGTATTCAAAAACAGAGTTACAGAGATGGAAAGGGCTCTAACTTGCAACAATTTCCAACCATAAAATGGCCCTCCATATATTGAAACATAGCCATCACGAAGTGAGGATACGTACTTTACAATTGTTACAATTTCAAGTAAAAACTAAACATATCCACGAACTCAATTCTTTTTCCTAAATCCCTAGGCAATGCATCAAATCAAATCAGACCCAAATGCTACAAATATCAGTTAAAACGATGTAGTTTGCATTTCACAGAAAAAAAGAGAAAAAACATCCTTTTCGCGCCCCTATCTTTTCCCATAATCTGATGAGCCTTCTTACCAGAGATCATTAAACAAGCATATAAAAAAGGTCACATACATCAGACAATACTAGGTGCATCTCCTTCCCAGTTGCATACGGAGCGGGCCCACCGCGTCCTAATGCAATCAACCAAAGGCGCATGTTGAGCAGGCTTAGAGCTGCTTACCTCGTCCGTACCTAAACTGGGGCCCGGAGGCAAATTGACTGTATACTCCTCAGGTGTCCACCTTGGGGGAACACTGACCCTCAATTTTGTTAATCTTGGTCTTTGAATCGGGGTTTCATTTCCAGACGATACATGATTGCTATTCGTAATAGATTTAGCAATCCCATTAAAATGGTAAATATCAAACACCTTACTTCCCATCAATCCAGTTGCATCCTTTAACCCTCCTAGATTCTTGTCTAAATCAAGAATCACCTGCCAAAATTCACTCCATACAATGAAGTCTGTACAACACAGATGCTGGATCTTCTCTTGAGGAAGATTAATGCTCGTTTCTTTAATGACTTGGTGGAATCCATCAACACTTATGAACCCACCACCGCCGCTTTGATCTTGACCATCAAAAGCTCTTCGAATCTGTGTTTCTCGATTTTCGAGCTCATTCTCTTCCTGGACTTTGGTGTCAAGGGCAAATAAGACTGTGTAATGGGATTCACTTCCAACTACCCATATGGGCCATTTAGGGCATTTGAGATACTGGCCAACTTTGCAATAGTTAAGGGACTCTAATAGTGTGAGGAAACCGACTTCCACCTTTGTTGAGATGCCCTTTACGAACATGCCACCTCCCAAGTCGATATTTTCGTCAAATACATTAGAAACGGCGGTCCCGGAAAGTAATAAGTTCACGATTTCCTATTTGGGAATTATAAAGTTAGATGTTACAGAGAGTAGTGATTGAGCTAAATTACGATCATGGACATAAATGTAATTTGAATCCGTTTGTTAATATTAACCTGTGATGCATGTCCAAATGGAGCGGTGACTAATGGTTGAGACGGATCGTCCCTGTCCTCTTCAACATTAACCTGATTGAAATGAACAAGAATTGCATAAGCATTATTCAAAGCATAGAAAAATCAAAAATCAAAAGAAGATTTAATTGAGAATGCTGCATATGACGATAATATAAGATTCTCAAAGTATAATTTTCTGCAGTTTCTAATCAGTTAGGAAAAATTCCCTCACTTCTTGGCTTAAAAAATGCTTTTAATTGATAATAATCACATTTGAAATGGATATACAGTAGTGTAAATTGAATCCTTCCCCTAAATATACACTGAAATTAAATCCTTCAATCCAAATGCAACCTTACAGAATTCAACTGAACTAAATTCACATTCAATCATCAGGTAATTGAGTTTTAAAGGTAAAATAGCCAGTAAATGGCATTCTATATGTGGATCCTTTCTCCTGAATTTCAGATGTACTGAACAAGGATACATTAACTAATGGCATTTGGCATATATGATTGAAATGGAAATCTTGATGACTGGTATCTGAATACTTTGGATATGTAACTCATCTATTACAAAACTTTTGGTATACCAACCCACTAATCAAAAAGTCAAATTCATCCCAGACGACAAAATGAGGATAAAATACTCCTCTCTTCTTAATTAGATTAAGAGCATTGACTAATTGAGGAGAGAATTTATATAGGAAAAAGGGGTAGTTCTTAGATTAAAGTAGCATACCAGCCCTCGAGATAACAATGCAGATATTAGGAAGAGCAACACTCCCAAACGGCTTTGGAAAATCGGAAGCAGAGATTCGAGCTTTTGAATCGCACTCGATTGAGAAGTACAGGTGTTCACTCTAAGAACTTTCTGCAAGTCAGATCCAGACTCAACAGAAAGACCTCCAAGTGCCTTTGCAACGGCCTATAAAATAACCAGATATTTTTTGGCAAAAGAATTTTTCTGAGTATATGAGTAAGAGAGACAAGTCATAAAACAAAACTTACCTCATCCTCAGAGCCCTTAGCCAAATCGACAAGATCAAGAATATTCAAAGATGCTATTACTGCTGTTTTGTTACTTCCACATTGAAAGAGTATCTCGCCCATGCTCATTACCAAGGCTCTGTTTGGAAGAAGCAGAAGTTACTATCAGAAAAATAAAAGGAAAAAAACTACCAACCACTGAAGTGGCTCATATCTATTAATAATTATTCATATATGTTGGTTTTATGGAAGACTAGAGGGTTCACAGATAATAATTAATGAAAGAATAACAAACTATAAAAAAATTGGATAAACTCAAAACTGCCGACAGCACAAAAATAAGCTCAAGGTCGCAGATGATAATCAAAAGCATAATAGGATTCTTTAACCCTAACCTACCGGCCAGCCACGTGGAAAAGACCCAATGACAGCTTACGTATAATAGTAAATATACCCAGCTACAATAATAAAAATAAGATATAAACACGAAAGTTACCATTTTAAGTTCGGAACCATAAATCCAACGAAAGACCGAGTACAACAGCTTTATAGAAATAAAACAAGAAACATTCATGACCTCAATTTTTTTTCCTCCGAAAGAGAAGAGAAAATATCAGCAGCGACGGATGCATTGTTGGGTGCACTTCTCACAGTCAAACTTTGCAAATTATTTTGGACAACATTGCTGGGTTCCTCTGGAGAAAACAAAAGATATTTGAGAATAAATCCCTGCATAGGCAAAAAAATTATGTTGTTAGCATAAAATAGTACATTCAATCGATATTCCAATTCCATTCATTTAATAACCCCTTTGGTGTCGTTGACATAAAAAATGACGTTTTGAGTCTCTCTTCTTCTATTTCTTTTCTATATATGGAATGTAAATCCCTAGGAATAAAGTACGTATCGAACATGATGGTGGAAAAGATATTCTACATTCTCTAACGCATGCAACACAGAATAAAAGATAAGATAAACCACAAACAACATTCTCCCAGGGAAACATCAATTTTTTTCAGCAAGTATTTAAAAGAGTAAATATGCAATGAGGTAACAAAATAATACCAAGACTAACAAACACTAAAACAGATGTATCCTTGCATGTGCTTCTATCCTCCCACCCTATATTTCGACCACCTCCTAGCATTAGAATTCAATTTAATCTACTCTTCGAAATTCTTCGCCTATACAACTTAACATTAAGAGTTCTTTTCTCCCCCTCGTTAAACTATCTACCCAATGAGAAATCTCCATCATGGTCATTTTACCAGTACTGCATGTTATCATAAATATACAGGATTTAACTTGATCACAAAATGGGGTGAAATGAGAAATAAAAAAATTACTTGTATAGCTGCTAAGACACCACATGGACCACCCTCATGCTGTACTAGCCCCAGAGATGTTTCAGGATCCACACTAAACCTGCAAAAAAGGTTATTTCCTCCAAATTAGAAAAAAAACACAGCCATGAATTAATCGTATATCAGTATGAAAACACCAGTTAAATATTGGAGGAATAGCTGTACAGATAATTAAGATCCACAGAATACCAAATGCACTCATGTTTTGAAAGTATTGCACCTATATCATTTGCTCATTACAATCTGTTCCAAAACTAATCGTAGCATTTTTTTTAAATTACAGAAACTAGAGAATTATCAACAGATAGTATATGAATCAAGTTAAACTCTAAGTTCAAATTTTGAAAAACCTTTTACCTAATGCCCTGATTGCACCACTGTGCAAGCACATCTTTACTAACTCCTTCGCCAAAAATCATCCCGAAGAGCTTGTTAGCCTCCACAACCGACAATTCAATCCCAGAAATTCCACTTTCCACATCAACTTTCTCCGAGCTCTCAACTTTGCCCTTACCCTCATCATCGGAATCCCTAATTTTAACATCCTTCACACTCTCCACGCTCCTAATCGCACTCATCCGCTTCTCTGCAGCGGCCGCCATTAAATCCCTCTGAATCCGCCGACTCTTCACCTCCGGCGATTCCTCCGGTAACGGCGCGTCACCTCCGTCGCCTGAATTATCCTTCGACTTACTTCTCTTCGGTTCCGGCGACTCGTTTTGCTGCATGCTCAATCTCAACGCCATCTTCATATCCTCATCTTCCTGATTTGCCATTGACATCGATTTGAAATTGAAAAACGAGTTCAATTTTTCAGGAAATAACTCGAAAATGCAGAGCTGTGATCGAAATTGATAGGGTTTCTGACGGTTTTCCAAATTGACTCCTGTAAAGACTTCTATATACAGAATTAATTCAAGCTTAGTAATAAACGGATTTTGTGAATATTGAACGCGAAATTGAATAAATAAATATTGGGTATGAAGAATTAGGAACAAGAGTAGGGTTTTAAAATCGAAAATAGTAACGGAAATTTTTTCAGGTGGATGAACGACGCGAAACGACGACGTTTCAGGTAAGTCTTGATGATGGTGCTATTTTTGGGAAATGACAGCTGCATCAGGTTTCAAAATGTAGATGAAAATTGAATTAAATGCAATTAACCCGCTGCAAAATTAGGAAATTGAGGGTATCAGGTATGTTTAATTTGAGTTTTGTAATTCTCAAAAAAAAAAATGAGTTTTGTAAATCTAATTTTGCTTTAAATTTTTAAATCAATTTTAATTTGAGATTTGATTTTTATAAAGCACTTCTATCAACTTATAAACTTTAATCATTACATAATTATCTAATTATTACAATCTGAATAATAATATAATAATACCTATTATTTATTTTTACATATTTATTTGATATAAAATTCACTTAACAATAATATAAAGTTGATTTAAAATAAAGTTGAATTTACTCTTACACATAGATTTAAAATAAAGTTGAATTTTTCATTCCTCCAAAAAATCAAAAGAAACACACATTATTATTCACCGAGATTTAGAAACCCCTATGTTTCAAAATTTGATTTTTAAAAGTCAACCACAACTCAAACTAAACATGGGTTTTTCTACGGTTAGGAACGGCTTCGCTCACATCATTTAACTTGGTCATGGACGGTACTGTTTCGCCATAAGATTAAATAATTAAATTTTTTAAATAAAAATGATAAAATTACTGAAATATCCTTATAAAAATCAGTGTTTTTAAAACCAGTTGAACCGCCCGGTCGAACCGTGATCCTCTCATGTCGCCGGTCCAATTACTCCTTAAAAACAGTTAATTCGGTTCTATTATTTTTATTATTTATTAAATAATTTTTCTTAATTTTATTTTATTTCTAAATCTCTATGTATAATGTTATTATTTCTACATTATAAATTTATTCACAAGTCATCAATTTCATTTAATTTCTTTACCATCGTCACATATTGTGTGAAATTAATCCACAATGTCATCATCCCTGGTCTCCAAACTCTATTTTATTTATTTTAATATAAGACTTATAAGTTATAAATTAGTATAATTTTGATTTTTTATGAATAAATATTTATTTTTTAATGTAACATATAAAATATAAAAGAAATATGCATAAACCAATTTAACGGCTCAACCGGCCGAACCGGTTGGACCGACAATCGATGCCCAGACCAATTTGGTCGCCGGTTCGGTTATGAAAACACTGATAAAAAATTTTAAATAAAAAATACAATATTCATAAATTAAAAAAATTTAATTCAAGATCCCGAACTCGGCCTATGGGTGACTTGGGTTGGTTTCGGGTCTGGGTTCGAGTAGGATCCGCATCCTAGTTCGGGTACGAGTCCTAGTCAGCGTTTGGGTCCAGGTCGAATCTGGGCCCGAGTCCGGTACGGTACGGGTCTGTGGTCAAGGCCCGGTTCGGGCAGGGTTCGGGTTAGGGTCTGGGTTAATGTCCGGTCCAGGTCAAGTTCGGTCCGGGTCAGGGTCCGGTCCAGGTCAAGGTCCGAGTTAAAGGTCGTGGTCCGACAGTCGAGGATCCGGTTCGTCGTGGTCCGGTCAAGGTCTTGCCAAAAGTGGTCCGGCCGTGGTTTGGTCCGAGTGGCGCGAGGTCCGATCCGGGTCAAGTTCTTGCGGGTTTGGGTCCTAGTCAGGATGGGTCTGAGTCTAAGTCCGGGATAATTTCGTCATTTTATAAATATTAATTTAATTTGTTAGTAGGGTGATGCAGCGCGATTGCAGTACGCACATCGCAAACGCACTAGGGCAAAGTGCAATCATTTAAAATTAAAATTATATGTTGGATCAACCGATAATCAAATGATTTCCGACTTTAGGAAGGGCAAATCGTTCCTGACCGTAGAAGAATTAAAATAGAGATAAAATCATAAACGGTCAATTTTGCCCCAATTTACAAATAGTCTGTAAATTTTTTATTTTATCAACTTTGGTCTTTTTTGGGGAAAAATTAAATTATAATTGGAATATTGCCTTAATTATAGTCATCATCACTCTCATTTGAACCGTCTCTCATTCATGAAGCAAAATTTCCCAATCAGTTTCATGTTTGGAGTACACCTCTCCCGCAAATCGCAACTTAAAATTTCTAATTTCTAATTCCATTCATTTACATGGCTAATTACAAGTGGTTTGTAGTATTTCTATACTATTATATTTCTCTGGCAGAACTTGTCATTTATATACATTTTTCGTCTCATTTTGTGTGTTTTAAGTTTTAACAGATTTTTTATCATTATTCAGTACATCTTCCGGTCAAAGTTCAAATTTTTCACATGGAATGATAAAATTTGAAACAAAAAGGACTTTAGCCCAAAAAAAAAAGGGTGAAACTAATATAATAAACTAGTTATAGAATCATTTATGAATACAGAAAAAATTACATGGTCATTTATAATTTTATCTTATTAAAAATATCCAAACTAGATTTTATAAATTGGACAAGTCCAAACAAATAGTTGTAAGATGAGCATTCATAAAGATCAGAGGTTCAATTTAAAGCAAAGACAGAAAATTAATAACAATTTTAGTAATAACATGTGTGTGGCTGATGTATCGAATTAAAAAATAGTGTGAGAAATAAAGAAATTGGTGGCATTGCTGAATAATTCAACCAATTTCTAAATAATCATCCAAAAATGAATTCACAGCATCTGAATTAATATCTTTTAAAATCATACTAAAATTTGTTACAGTTTTTATCTTTAAATGACGCATATGTTACACACACTTGAGTCATGTTGTCATCGGAGAATGCCAAAATAAACTGGAGAATGCTAGGTTTACCAATGGATAACATACCAACATATTAATATATCTATAATCTATAATCTCTATAATGCAAAACATTTATAAGATGATGTGTCAATTAATAAAATGACGTGGCAATGATGTGGTAAAGTCATATTCCTCTATTTCAAATCCCTCTAATCTCATTAGTTTTAATTGTTGTTTTAATCTCAGCCGTTAATTTTTTCTACAATTTTCTATAAATTGTCACATCCCTCATTCATTTTTCTCAATTCATTTTCTTTCATTCGATGTTCTCCTGTTTATTTTTTGATATTGACATCTCTAACAATTCTTTGTTCGATTTTTTTGTTTTATTTTGCAGGTTCTTATTTTAATATAATGCTTCAAGAATCTTTTGTCTTTTTCCATTACATTTCTCAATTTCTCATAATATTTTCTTCCACTCGATTTCGTATTTTATTTTGTGTTTCATATTTCTGCAGACGATTCTCATATTTCTTGATTTGTGTAGATCATTAAAAAATTTAATCTTATTTCAAATTTTTGCAGATCATATTTATTGTGCACATGAAGAAGATTATGTGCAAATAAGAAGAAGAAAGTATAGTTGTGTAGATCATTTAAAGCATATCCAAAAGGTATTCATAAATTTGTGCATGAAAAGGTCGCATATACACTTGGTGCATAAACTCTAGATCTGTGCACTCACTTTGACCCTACCCATTTTATTGTGGATCATCTTTTTCACTAATGACAAGGTCTCATTTTCTTAATGTGTCACTCATATACAGGGGCGGAGCTAGAATTGTCTAGTGAGGGGGGCCAAAAATTTAAGAAGGCCAAAATTCAGGGAAATACTCATTTACTATATTATATAATCCATTTGTTCATAGAGCTCCTATTTAATAACGTTTTAAAGAGAAACATAAACCAAATAATAAAGTGGAGTTCTTCTAATTTATGAGCTCATCTCATACAAAACTACCTCAACAAAGAACTACTAATAAATAATAAGGTGGAGTTTATCTCATATATAACATAATTTCTTACATTTTAGTATTATATAGTACAATATATAATATATATATATATATATATATATATATATATATATATATACTCTTGATTAATTATTTATATATGTCTTAATTTGATGAAGAAGTATAAAAGCCCAAATTGCGGTCCATGTTGTTTTGTCCAGATAACTCATACATCTCCAGATCTCACGCCTATTTCATGTAACGTTCTTAATTTTACAAGCATACACGGGACTCTCTTTCTCACAAGATCGTCTATTATGTATATGTATAAATCATTCTTATTGAAACATATTGAGAAGGTATTTGTAAATATGTGTATACATCTTTTGTGTTTGATTTTTTTTAGAGGTAATTAAATATTTTACATCTGTGTATATGATGAAATAGTTTTTTTTTTATCATTCATCTAACTTATGATGTTTTATGTTGGTTTTTTTATAGGTCTTCTGGCGAGGTAGTTCCTCAATATATATCAATGTGCTCGAATTTGTTGAATTTTTTTTTACCTCGACTTTCCAGATCACAGGCTTTGCATTGCAAGATATATTTCAATTAATGTTTATTTTTTTATTATTTTTTGTAATATTATTTTTTGTTGCAATTCTGTGAACATTTTTTATATGTACAATATTATATATTATGGAATTATGTAAGTAATTTTTATAAAATTTTTGCGTATTAAAAGCATCTCATTCAATATCCTTAACTCGAAGATAAAAGAGCCATGGAAGTCCAATTTTGCATATCAATTATAGAAATGTAAAAAATATACTTTTTAAATCCTTATTTTTGTTTAAATTTTTTGATTTAAAAGACTCCTAAAATATATTTTATCATGTCCTCATTTAATTTATTTCCTTAACTCCATTAATCATTTCAATTTTATTTGTGAAATGAAATATTTTTTTAAATGCTGATTTTTTTAATTTGCTAATTTAAAAGAAGAATTAAAAGATTTTTTAAAATTCTAAATCTATATTTGACCATATTTAATAGAGTTGGTATGCTGTGAAACTTGTTCACCGTGAAATTAGTTTTTTTTTAACAGATATACTCTTTAGTAATATAAGTCACACCCTTTAGTAATATAAGTCACACCCTTCAGTTATCACTACGACACTATTTGCTATAATATAAGTCACACCCTTCACTTTTATGAGTAATACTCTTTATAGTAAAAAGTCACACCCTTTACAGTAAAAAGTCACACTCTTTAGGAATATAAGTTACACTCCTTAACCAATTTCACCGTGAAACTTGTTCACACTGTACTTTGCTTATTTAATATTGTCTAACTTTAATTCTTATTAATGTTCCTATAATTTTGTGAGTTTGTTGGTTTTTAGGCCTAATATGTGATTTATATAAAGAATAATTTTATTATATGGTAAACAATGTCTTCATGGAAAAAAAATTAAACATATAAATTTTAAATTTTAATAATTCCATCTTATTAAATTTAATATTATACAGTGACAAGCTATTCCATTGGAACTGTTGATTGTGTTCTAATCTATTTTGATTTCTTAAGTTTTTTTTTTCGTGAATTATATATCATTGTATTTTTTAATTTTAGTTTTTAAGTCCTAATATTTGTATATTTTGCATATTTAATGGAATCCTATTTCTTTCGAAATTTTAAACCTAGATTTTTCAATATTTAATATTGTACAAACTTTAATTCTTAATTACTTTTTCCATTATCCTTTAGTTATTGGAATAAAAGTCTAATTGAAGGCATGATATATGATTTTAAATATACAATAAGCATATACATGCATCTAATTTAAAAGGACGTATATATCACAAAAAGAAGGAGTTGAAATCCTATAATTTTGATATTACTGTAGATTTCTTTTTATTTTTTTTAGAGAGAGATTTTTTTTAAAAGGTTTTTAGAGAGAGATTTGAAAGATATTACATTAGAGAGATTACGGTTAATTAATTGATTTAAAAGATTTAAGAGATCTTAATTTGTTTAATTAAGTAAATATCTTTAAGGAAATTAATGATTCAATAAAGACTATTAATTAGTGGTATCATAAATTAATTATGGCAAAGTATAGTGTGAACAAGTTTTACGGTGAAACTGGTTAAGGAGTGTGACTTATATTATTAAAGAGTGTGACTTTTTACTATAAAGAATATTACTCATAAAAGTGAAGGGTGTGACTTATATTATAGCAAAGAGTGTCGTAGTGATAACTGAAGTGTGTGACTTATATTACTAAAGGGTGTGACTTATATTACTAAAGTGTATGTCTGTAAAAAAAAAAAAAAAAACCAGTTTCACGGTGAACAAGTTTCACAACATATCAACTCATTAATTATTCCTATAATTAAGTCAATCATTAAAAATGAAAATTGAATGTTTGACTAACTAATAATTTAAATTATTTATAGACAATCAACATAAAATTGGTCATGATAAAACAAATCACATACTATAATATATCACTTCTAAAAGGAAAATTTGACTAAATAAATAAAATTTCAAATAAACGTGGAAATTCTATTCAAGATTTATTCAAAATATTTTAGAAAAAAAAATATCATTAATATAATTTAACTCAAGAAATAATTAATTTAGAAAAAGTTTTTAAAATTTACACAAAAAATTCTAATAGTTTTTTTTTATCGGGCAAATGGTGACTCGAGTGGTGCTCTAACTGCTTGAGCTATTCCACTTCGCCACAATAACTAAATTCTAATAGTATTAATTTTTTAATAAAAAATGTCAATTAGTGCAATTACAAACATCTTAAATTCATTATTATAAGTTGAATCTTATTTTTGTATTCTTCGAGATGGTATTCTTCCTAAATCAAGATGATTATCAATATTTGAATATTAATTAGTCAATTTAAATAATTACTGTAAATTGATTCGTGAAATTTAAATTAATGCAACCGTATTTAGATCATTTTGATTTTTTTAAATCACAATTAATAAAGATCTACACTTGATTTTTGTTTTAATACATAATAAATTGTTATAGATAGAACCAATCTAATCTTTCAATATATAGTCATCGTCCTTATAGAGATAATTGTGTATATCGGTAATTAATGATAATCGTGTATATCGTCGCCTACATACTATTAATTATATATATATATATATATATATAATTTTGAATCCTAAAATTACGTAATTAGCTAATGGTTTGATTAAAAATATTTTAAATAATTTTTTTCTTAAAAGATATTTAAAAAAAAAATTATTCTTTGAATATCTATGTGGTAATCACCCTATTTAATTGTTGACAGAAAATGAGTAGATACTTTGAAATACAAAAGTTAAAAAGATGTTGTCTTAAATTCTATGAAAAAAATTATACTATGTTGTAATTGATAAAAACACTAAAGGTGATGATTTTTTCTTGCCGGTTAAACTTAAAAATTACTGACACAAAATTTGAAGTTAATAAAATTCGGACATTCAATAAAATAATTACTTAAAAAATTAAATAAAATGCGTAAATATTATCGCATAATATGTGGAAAGACGTTGTGCACTAAACCCATTAATCCATACTTCCTCCATCCTATGATTTTGTTCACACTTTTTATTTTGTTACGTCCCAACTTTTTGTTCACACCCTAAAAAGGGAAAATCCTTTATAAACTACACCCTCACAATATTCACATATTTATACAAAATGTCATTAATTTTTCTTAATATATGTGTCACTTCACATGTGAAGAAAATGTTGGGACGGGTGGAATATATTTTATTTTATAATTTATCTTTGATATCAATTTTTTTATACATTACATGATTAATATTTTTATTTGTTTAAGCATTTCAAAGTGTTAAGACTAACAAGGATTCTATGTTGCAATATAGAAAATATTGATTCCAACTCAACTATGAATGAGATTGATAAATTCTCCAAATGAATTTTAAAAGCTGGTGATGATGACCTCGGAGATAGAAGAGATGATTTTGCTAATATTGAAATTCTCGAAGATAATTTGATTTACGATGTAAGTGATCATGTTGCTGATATAGTGCGAAGTATTTACCCGTCCATAGCTGATATTTTACGTACACATAAATACCTTGAAGATAGCGCAATACTTGCTCCAACACATCGCGAAGTGAAATGATTTTTATTAATGAGAAGCTAATGTCTACAAAATCTTGTGATATAAGAGTATCTTTGAGTTCTGATAATGTTTTTGGATCATATTTTCAGTTAGGAGATAATTGTGAGTTGCATTATGTTGATTTTTAAGCTCTATAAGTGTTCGGGACTTCCAAACCACCATTTGATTTTGAAGGAAGTTTTTTCAGAAAAATTAACCAAAAATCAGGTATATGCAATTACTGAGATTGATTGTCACGAAGATTGGAAATCATAATCTCGAAGCTAAAATTATATCATGAAGAAATATTGACAATAAAGTGTTTATCCCACAAATAATATTGAGTAGAAAAAACTATAATAATAATAATTATTATTGAATAGAATTAACTTAACTAAATTAAAAAATTATTATTTTTATATTATTTTTATAATTTATTTGATACGAGACCCATAAAATTTTATATTTCTAATTAATTAGATCTAAAACTCGGCCAAATCTATATTTTATAAATTATAGATGTAAGTTAGGAAATCATAATTTTAATCGTGCCATGTGATGCTTAAATACTATGTTTCTTAAATTATATAATGCGAACAATATTAGCTATATACTTATATTAAGTATTATATACGACTTAAATTTTTTCTTATAAGAACTATAAGAGTAAATAATAATGATAGTGAGTGATTTGATATATTATAGATTACATAATATTTTAATCTATATATTTTATTGAAATCAATTATTATCATCTACCTATTTTATAAATTATATATGTAGGTTCGTTGAATTTCTTTAACTTTATTAAGTGTTCATTATTCTCTAATCATTGTTTGATACTGAAGATATGGATGTTGATAATGCTTTTAAGAAACAACGATCAAAAGGTTGGGTTATGCAATGAGATTGATTATTACTAAGTTCGAAGTCATGTTGTCGATGCAAGAATCATTTTCGAAAGGATCCATGATTGACCTTGACCACTTGATTCGAACATCGCCGATTCAGTTTCAAATGAGATAATTTATAACATTTTTCTGCTCCACAATAACGATAAATAAAATTAAAGGTCACTATCAACAGTAGGTGTGTACCTTTTCAAGTTTGTTTTTTCATAGGGTTAACGATGGCGAAATATTTTTTAAGACCTGTAACTTAGTGGGGTGACAATTTAAGGACAACAAGTTTCAATTTGGGAAATGTAGGACATTCATATATTTTTTTTCCGGCAAGGTTAGATATTAATTTTTTTTTCTGGCGAAAGTAGGACAATAATATATATATATATATACACATATATTTGGCAAATACAAGTCATTTTTCCTTACTGGCAGACATAAATTTGTGAAAACTTAAAATTTACGGGCTTACTTTTGCCGAAATACAAATTTCATGTGCCTAAATTTGTGTAAACTCGAAACTACATGCATATTTTTGTCAAACTGAAACTAACTAACCTAATTTTTCCAAATTGAAATTTATTGTCCTTAAATTGTCACTACAATAGCTACAGATCTGAAGTCATATTTTTTCTCCATTCAACTACATAATGTTGTGTCAAGAAAAAATATTTTGAATTGGGTGTTCATCCCAAGAATAAAATTGATTAATTCGAACCAAACATTGTCTGTAAATTTTGAGAGGAGGAAATTTTGAATTCTACCATATTTTTTGATGACGATAAATAAGAGTCAGGGGCAATCTCTTTCAACTATAAGTTTGTATCTTCCCAAACCAGATTTCACACACTACAATTATATATTACAGACTCTAGAATCAAAAGTAAAAGAGTATTAAAAAATTATGTGTTCAGTTCGAATGAGAGACCTTGCAAGTAATTATACAATAAATGTTGTTTAAAAAGAAAAAAAATTCAAAATTTGTAAATTAGAGTTGATATTATTATTATTTTTTAAAATTTAAATTTATGGATTCATTTTTTTTATAGAGTTATCCAGTAATATAACATATAAAATTATATTTTACATATTTAAATTACATTTTTAATTTTAATAATTTGTGAATTACAAATTATATGATTATAAAAAATATTAAACAAAAAAAGTATTAAATATTAGTTATTATTTTGCATAAGAAAATTATTTAAGTCCGCGAAGTTCGCGGGACTAACACTAGTATATATATATATATATATATATATATATATATATATATATATATATATATATATATATATATATATATATATATATATTAAAAACAAGTTACTAACCCCATCAAATTTAGAGTGGTAAGATAAAATTTGTGCTTTACGATTCAGGGTTCGATGTTCAACTAAATAATCAAGCAAAATAGTGATATTACTAATTTATTTCTATATTTAATTATAAAATAAATAAAATTTAAATAAATATATTAATTTGAAAAGATAAATATTTAGAATGATAAGATTCGTAGTCAAGAAACTTAAGCAACCAGATTTAAGATTCGACCAGATAAAGCGACTTGAGGGTAAGACTCTATGAACCAGAAGCTTGAAGATCAGATGCCCTGAAGGCCAGATGATCAAGAAGCCAGTCAAGAAACCAAAATAATCCTATCAGAAGTCGCAGGCTACAGGTCGCAGGTAGCTCACAGGTTGTCAGAAGTCACAGGCCACAAGTCACGGGTAGCTCACAGGCTGTCAGAAGTCGCAGGCCATAGGTCACAAGTCACAGACCGTAGGTAAAGTCGCGAGAACCCACAGTCGTGGGTAGCTCCACAGCTACGTGGGTTGCGGTGCCACAGCCACGTAGTAAATCCACAGCCGCCAGATCGCGCAGATCCTGTCAACACTTGAAAAACGCGTGATAAGCCGCAAGATCCGCCCCCGAAGTATGTCCCGCAATTGACGCACACTAAATGCAACGACCTCTGACCCGACGAGGTGAAATTCCCGGCTAGCGGGATTGAAGCCACATTTATTACATATTCCTTATGTAAATTCCCGCCCGAGAGGCGGGAATCCTTGTATAAATAGACCACCATGGCCATATTGAAAAGGAATTGGAACTTTGATCTAAATCCTTAGTGTTAAAAACATAGAAGATAGTAAAAACACTCCTGGCTTGGTTCGCCCCCAGACGTAGTCTCTTCAAAGACGAACTGGGTCAACAAACTCTGAGTAATTATTGTTTTCTGTTCAATAATTCATTGTTTGATTAACTTGTTGGCCGGAAAATTAAACCGGGCACAACAATGATTTAAGGTTGATGATCTGACTAGTGAACCAAGACCCACAAGTGTCACTACTATTTTCTCGCATATTTAATTGTAATATATATCGAATTTAAGTAAACATAGTTATTTGGATAAATATTATTTCTGAGTAACATGATAGCTAAACATAGTAATTTGAATAAACATAGTAGTTATTAGTTTACGAAATAGATTTCGATGGTTCGATTGGTGAATTGAGATTAACAACATACTCACACTACTAATTCTTTTTTTTTTACCACATATTTTATTATAAAAATAAAATTTAGATAAATATAGTAATTCAAAAAAATATTAATTTAAAATGGTATGAAAGAGTTCGTGGTTTTCAACTTAGGGTTCGATCTACTGATTGAGACTCACAAGATAATGAAAATGCTTTTTTTTTAAATTTAATTATAATATAAATAAAAATTAGATAGCCATGTTAATTTTCAAAAAAATTAATTTTGAGTGGTACAATAAATTTATTAGTTTTACGATCTAAGGTTCAATGGTCGGACTAGTGAATCGAAATTCATATGATACTGACACCACTAATTATTTTCTATTTTCGTATAGTTCATTACAATAAAATGATACTTAAATAAACATAGCAATTTATAGATTTTTTAAGAGTGAATGACTATTAGGTTCCATTTGACCACTTTTATTAATATTAGGTTCCAACTTTTAAAATCATTACTATTAAGTTCCAAAAGTAGTTGAGTGGACATAAATGTCCTTAGCTATCCTATTTTTTTGTCTTCTTGCTCCTATTTTATGTCTTATGTCTATTTTTTTTATATTTATTCATATTTTGTCTTATGTCTATTTTCCTTTATTTATTCCTAATTTTTGGATATATCTTGTACAATAATTTGAAATAAGATATTTTTCTTTATTTAAAATAGGATGATAATTTATAATAGGATTATGTTATGTATAGAAATTCAAAATTTCATATTTAAATCGACAAAATACCAAATTTTACATATCTAAAATAAAAAAGTTTACATATTTTCATCGATATTCTAATCAAATTTACATATTTTAAATCTTTTTTTTTGCGTTATGGCATGTGCATCAAAATACATCATATAATACACGTATATACGCGAATCGTGAACGAACATACGATAAACTCCAAAAAACTCAAGAACTCAATCTTCTTTCGTCCTCATCAATTTACAAGATTAGCACAAAAACCCCAGAAAAAATAACAAACACTGCAAACATGTATTTCCATAAAAAACTGCAAACACGTATTTCGTCTTCTTCGACATGGACGTATGCACAAATACATGAACATATGCATCCATACATGAATATATGTATATAAATTTGAAAAAAAAAACAATCCAAAAACATAGCAGATCCATTTTCATCTTCTTCTTCAATCTTCAAACCATTTTCATCTTCTTCTTCAATCTTCAAATATGTATCTTCAGCATCTTCAAAAACCAACTATCAAGAAACTCATGAATGAACCACCATCAAATTTCAACACTCACTCAATTCCTACATCGAAAAATGCTCTTCAACGAAGCAAAACAAAACCCTACACGCCCAAATCATCCTCCATGGCCTCACCCGAAGACACCATCCCCACAACGGAGACCTCCAATACGCACACCACCTGTTCGACAAAATTTCTCAACCAAACAAAAAAATGGCCAAAAAATCAAAATTCAAAATAAAAAAAATACTGAATTTTACAAAGGTCAAAATGCACAGAATCGCTCTTCATCATCGTTGCTCTCCATCACCTCCAAACCACCAACCTCTTTCACAAACATTCAAACCCAAACACATCAAACAAAAAAAAAAAAGTTAAAATTCAAAAATAAAAAAAATGGAAAAAGAAAATTGAACTGTACAACAAAAATCCCAAATGCTATACATACTAGTCGCATCAAGGGTTCAAACACGAACCCCTTTTTTAATTTGAACCCCAAAAATGCAAAGAGTCAAAATTCTCATTTCCATGGTGGGGGTTCTTCAAATTCAAGCATAAAAGTTTCTAATTTCTCAAATTCAAACACAAAATTTCTCAATTTTTTGCCAAAAATTCCCTCTTACATTCAATAAATTAATATCTGCCGCCGTCTGCAACGGAGCAAACGTGGCGCCGCTACTCTTGATGGCTAAAGCCATGATTTCATTGGCCTTGTCCGCCGGAAAGTTGTTGAGCCCTGCGGCCCGATGAACCTCAAAAATCGCCAAGTACAGCTGCCGATTTTCCATCTTATAGATGTATGCCGTCGTCGCCGCCGCCGCTGCAACATGGTGGTGTATGGGGACTGAAATTTTATGCGGCGTGGTGGGTTAATAGTGGTGACGTGGGGGAGGTTTTTTAAAATTTGAAAACAGAGAGGGTGGGTTATGAGGGAGGTGAAGCGGTTTTAATGGAGAAAAATGTTTTAATGGAGAAAAATATGGGATGAGGTATTTTAGGTGTTTTATGTGTGTTTTGAATCTATTAGTAATTATAAAAAGTGGTTGGAACCTCTTAGCAATATTTTCTCCATTTTGGAACCTACTAGTAATTATCTTAATTTTTAATCCAGGTATGACAGGGTTCGTGATTTACAATTCAAAATTCTTTGGGTAGAGTAATGAATCGAGACTCACAAAATAGTAACGCACGTTGTTTATGTTGCATAAAATTGAATAAAATTTAACAATTTTAACTGTTTTGATAAGATTTATGGTTTACGATTTTAGGTTTGATGGTCCCACAATTTAATTAGGACTCCACTCTCCTACTTTTTTTCATATATAATTATTAGCAAAATAAAACTTCTAATAACTTAGTAATATATTGAGTTAATGTCAATATTATAATTTAGGTTGAGTTCAATGTTAACCTTGTAGTTTATGACAAAAATTTGTATAAATCTGGTTCATTCTATGAATTCGGGTCAAACCTGACTCATACACTACAAATGGATCAGATATATATATTAGAGCCCGCCGACGCGACCTCTCCCCTCTCCACCAAGAAACCCGTTGCGGCCACCCTCCCTGCCGCTGCCGCAACCCATCCCCTCCCCACGCCGCCGCGAAGGTCGCCACATTTTCGACGACACCGTTGCCCAATAATCGGGAGAACGCTGCTCTTCGTGAATTTTACAGAAAAACAGTGATATAATATAGTGAAAGTAATAGTTTTTCTGAGTAATAGTGATAGTTTTTCTGAGTAATAAGTTTCACTGTTACACATAAACTATCACTGCTATATATAAAAATTATCACTGTTATTCAAAATACCTATCACTGTTACTCAGAAAAACTATCACTATAACTATATGCTATAATAAGTTTAATTGTTACACATAAACTATCACTGTTATATATAAAAACTATCATTGTTACTTAGAAAAACTATCACTGTTACTCAGGAAAAACTATCATTGTTACTTAGAAAAACTATCATTGCTACTCAGAAAAAACTATCACTGCTACATATATGAGCGTGGAATGACCGCGAGACGGTGTGATGCGATGACGCGTGGGCTGGAATAAGCGCGTGACGGCGCGACGCGAGAGAGACCGAAGCACATGAACTGCTATTGAAATAGGTCATATTAAATTAGAGTTCATAGTGTGAACTTGATTTATAGGATTGTTACTCGTAATTTTTGTTGGTTTATCAATTTTAAGGGTGCCTCTAATTTATTTCCAAATATAATTTCACAATGCTCCATATAATCAAATAGTTTGAGAATTTTGGATCCTCCTACTATTTAGCTAATTTGGGGCCGCCATGTAGACAAACTAAGACAACCACTTTTATTTTGTCAGAATAGTAAATATTAAAAAATAAAATTTAGAAATGGATTTTTTAATTAAGCATTATCTAAGTTTTTTATTTTCAAGTGTAATGATTATATGATAAAACATTTTTCGGTTTCTAATTATATAATAAAACATTAGATCAACTCATTTAAAGTAATTCTCACTGTTTTCAGAACCGGGTTGAATCAACCGGTTCAATCGGTTGAACCGGCCATAAAACCGGTCTGAATACCCTCAAAGAACCGCTTTTATGATTAAACCGGAAAAAATCGATCAAAACCGGAAAAACCGGTCAAAACCGGAAAACCGGTTGAACCAATTGAATTGGTTTTTTGTTATTATTTTTTTATTTTTCTATTTTTTTAATTAAATTTAAAATTTAATACTTATTTTTATCATTCTTATTTTAAGTTGTATTGTGTTGTCTATGATTTTATTGTGTTTATTTCAAAATAAAACTTATAATATATAATTTTAAATTTTATAAATGTATATTTATTTTATTTTTAATATAATATAGAGAATATTTTAAAAATATTGACAAGAATCATTTTTAACGGTTGGACCGCCGGTCTGACCGGTCCAATCGGTTGAATCGTCAATCGGTGCCCAATCCGGTTTGATCGCCGGTTCGGTTATGAAAATATTGATAATTCTTCAAAATATCGGATTATGTACCTATTAAAAGTAATATGTACACATGATTTTTTTTATATAAAATGTGTGAGAATTTTTTTTTTAAGAAAGTAAAATAATATAAATATTTATATGTATCAGACATTATGAATGAGAAGTAAAAGAATAGTGCACCTCAAGCCACCATGACCAATAATTATTGTCACAAAACATCATTTACTTTTCAAGTAATGAATTGTCTACTTCTTTAATTCATTGCTAATTGCTAATTGCTAATTAAATTTTTGCACTAATTAAATTTTTAAATAAAATTAATTAGTTTATTAAGCGGGTAATCCACACCTAGAGATGTTAAACGGGTCAGCCATAACCCATTAGGGCCAGCCCTACAGGGCCACGAGCCTAAACGAGTTAGGGCCTTAGCGGTTCACTTTTAAACGGGCCATTAAGAGCCGTAACCTAACCCTAACCCTAGCGGGCCTCGGGCTAAACGGGCGGGCCACACCATTTTTTATTTAAAATACAATCCAAATGCATATTAAATATATTACAACTATCACAAGTTCACAACTTAAGTACTTAACTCTAACCATAAATAAGTCCAATAGATATTATAGAACAAAATAAGTCCAAAGCATAAAATCATACAAATTGAAAGTCTAACAAACAAATTAAAAGTTTAAAGTTGCATAAGATGCATTGGGCTTCCACATGTACAAAAACAAAAGACTCATCATTCGACCCTTCCAACTTCCAACTCATCATCACTCTTCATCATTCGATCCTTCCTTGGACAAAGACTCATCATCATCAACTTCCAACTCATCATCTTCTTCTTCTAAAACATGCATAGAAAACATTTAGTTACTAATAAACACGTTTATTTAATTATATGAAAACGAAATATATATATATGAAATAATTAGAACATTACCAACATCAAATCCTTGTAGCCAACTATTTAGTACAAATAAGGGCTTCCACGTGATGCCCAAGAAGTCTACTCCTATACTTGTTGAAAACACGAGCCCCAATGCTAAAAGCGGATTCAGAAGCGACGGTGGTGATTGGGATGCTAAGAATATCACAAGCCATAATTGATAATGTTGGATATCGGTGTTTATTAATTTTCCAATGCTCCAACACATTCAAATTTGGATAGAATTTCAATTCAAGAGGCGGATCATCCAAATACTGATCCAGTTCAGACTTTGTAATTTGGATATCACTTGTTTTACTTTGCCAGTCTTCCATAACCTTAATAAAATAATACAAATTAATAAGTGAAACATGCAATTAAGAACAATAAATAAATAATATATGAAGAAAAAACAATATATAAAGACTTACATAAAAAACAACCACTTTTCTTTTTCCCATTCCACCAAGTGTTGATGTAGTCAATTTGATAAATTTGAAGAGCTTTCGATTAGAACTTCCACTTGGTTCATTCAAAGGCCCCGCTTTCACATAATCACTAAAAAGTGCTTGCAATTTACTTTTATATGATCAACCTTTGCTTGAGCCGTATCACGATCAAGTTGAGAGTAATAATACTTGACCATTCTAGTTTTCCTTGAGGGTCAACCACCAGCCCCAAATGCAAGCACAACACTATAGTCGGTCAATACTTTTCAAATTTTGCTTGCATTCTCGTAGCCATATCCTTAATGACTTCGTCTTCACTCACCAAATTTGATTTCAAGAAACTCTATCTTATATACTTGCATAAAATACAAGTTGGATGTGGGATAAGAAGAATCGAAATCAAATTTGTGATCACAAAGAATGGACCTTGAAGAACCCACACATTTTGTCCGCCCTCTCCCACTCTTCATTCGATTTGGAGCAAACGTAAACCCTCGATCATTCAATTGAAGCAAACCAAAAGCACCCTTATATCTAAGTGCACTTTCAAGCATAATGTAAGTAGAATTCCATCTAGTGCATACATCCATGCGTAAACCAATTTTAGTATCAATTCCACCAACTTGAATCACACAATCATTAAAACTTTTCATTCTTGCTTCCGAACTCTTGACATACTTAACACTTTGTCTGATCTTTTTCAAAGCATCATCAGCTACTTTCAAGCCTTCTTTAACGATAAGATTTAAAATGTGAGCACAACATCTCACATGAAAAAACTCACCATTGGATAAAAGACTATTTTGTAAACAAAGCATTTGTTTCAAGGTATCTTCAGATATTATCATTGGCAGAAGCATTATCCAAAGTAAGAGAAAATACCTTTTTCTCAATTCCCCATTCTTTCAAACAATCAAACACTTTATTTGCCAATACAAATCCAGTATGTGGAGGCTCCAATCTACATAAATTAAGTATCTTACTGTTCAACTTCCAATCACGATCTACAAAGTGAGCTGTCAAACTTATGAAACCCACACCCGTACAAGCAGTCCAACAATCAGAAGTTAAACAAATTCTCCCATAACAATCAATCATCAAACGTTTCAATTTATCCTTTTCAAGATTATACAACTTCAACACATCAGTAGTAGCTGTTAATCTACCATAACATTTGTATTCAGGATTCAAATACTTGAAAGAATTCCCTAACCCATTTGTAACCAACAAAGGAGAGTGGAAGATCATGTGAAACAATAATCTTACTAATCAATTCACGCACATGATTATGATCAATTTTCCTAGATCTTAATTTCCCTTCACCATCTAAGATCAAACCAACATTTCCATCTTTTGCACTTTTCAAGCATTTTTTCAAATGACGGGTAAGAGTAGAAGTCCCATAATTTGAACCATTCCAAACATATTGAGTATTACACTTAGTGCATTTTACCTTGCCATTATCGAGTTTAACAAAATAATTCCAAGCTTCAGAAGTTGTGACTCTTGCTTTCTTTGCATCTTTTTCATTGACAGTAGCCTCTGTGGGAGTTGAATCCAAGATCTCTACATCATCATCAGTTGCTTGAGCTTGACTTTCAAAATCCATTGAATCCCCAAAATGAAAAACTGCAATTACACACATACATTGGGTCATTATAAAACTAAAGTGGTGACCCTAAACCAAACAAGCCCAACGTAAATATTTTTTGAGATAATTTCCTAATAGTTGAAATATGTTGAAAAGAATCTACTGGTAGAGAAATGGTGTGGATATGGAGAAAGGGCATATTTCCTCCCCTATCTGCTGTACAGTAAATATATGTATTAAAAACACACACAACACATACTGAGATGCCTTAAAACACGCACCTATGTACATAATATCCATAATATCAATTGCATCCCCAAAATGAAATAAACAGAGCAATGCATCTGCTCTTGTTTTCCCCAATATTGTATTTATATTTCAACATTGTATTTCTGAGATGAAATGAAATAAACAAAGCAATGCATCTGCTCTTGTTTTCCCCAATATTAGATGTACACAAATTCAATATAACAAATTTTGATTCTTGCGTTAAACAAAAAAGGGGAGAGTAACTTTACCAGAGGCGTGAGGAAGAACAGAGCGGGTGGACTGAGCGAGTGGCGACGGGTGGCCTGGTGTCGTGGAGAGCGGCCGATTGAAGAGGAAAATGGAGGAAGAGAGCGGCCGATTGAAGAGGAAAATGGATGAAGAGGGCTGGCGATTGAAGAGGAAAATGTCTTGTTTTGGTCTGGACGTCTGGTGGGAGTAGGGTTGTTTTTGGTCTGATGGAAGAAATGGATGAAGAGGGCCCAGCAGGCAGCAGCCCATTTATCTTTCTTTCTTACTTTGGGTTTGGGCAATTGTGCTTGTTATAAAAATTAACTTTAAAAAATTAATAATAATAATAAATAAATAAATATCCGGGCCAGCCCTGAAGTCCGCCGGGCCAGCCCGATAAGCCCGTCGGGCCAGCCGGTTACGGGCCAAAAAGCCCGGTGTTAAATGGGCCATAGATACCTAAGCCCTAACCCTGGAAAAAACCCGGTTAGCCCGGCCCGGCCCGTTGGCCAGGCCCGTTTAACATCTCTATCCACACCCATTGAGTAAATAATTTTTTTTTCAAATGGAAGAACATTATTCTCTCATTTCACACTTAAAACGAGGACCATTCATATGTAAGGTTGAAAAACACAAGTATGGATTGCAATGGGGCATTTCAAAAGCAGGGATGTAAAAGTCGGTCTAGGCGGCCGCCGATCGACCCAAAATTGGTAAGAAAAGTTGTTTCCTTGCTAGGCGTCGCATAGGGAGGTCTAGGCGTGGCCTAGGTGGGCCTAGGTAGGGCCTAGGCAGATTTTCATTTTTTTTTAAAAATCAGCATTCAACAATAAAAAAACCGTCTAGACGATGATTAGACGGTCTAGGCGTTAGGTGACCAGAATCCGTCCGCCTAGCGACTTTCGACTTCTGCACCCTTGCTCAAAAGTACCGTGCTATAGATTCAATCTCAACTCCACAAGCCGAACATAAGATGTACATAGTGCATATAATCCGAAGTAAGGTGTACATAATGCACATAATGTTTCAACATATAGTAATAGTTGTTGGTGTTATACGTGAAAGTATGATTTTACTTTGTATAACAGATTGAATCTTGAGCTTATTTACTGAGAATAAATCATTTTATCACTGTTGCTTTAAATATGATTGAATGTTATTTATTTATTGCAAACCGTTCAATATTAATACGAGTTACATTGTAGTTAATGTGGTGATACCAGATCATAGAAGATCACATTAACAGATCCTTGTAAATAAGTATAAATTCACAACCTAGATGGAAATGAACAATCCATTGGTAAAAAGTTGATGTGTAAGGCTCAGATTGACTTGTTTTGACTAAGAGATTACACTAGTGCATTCCGATGCGCTGAAGATGACCTACAGAGAGGATAAACTTTTCCGTACTGACTTATGGGATGAAAAGTGATTGTTGATTTTTTAATCACTGTCACTTAAATAGGATTGTGTGTAATTAATAATTATTACTTTGACCTATGTTGGGTTGAGAATTAGAGAGTGATTCGATACTTTGTATTTTGGGCAATATTATTAGTTACATGACAATTGCTAAGATTTATTACAGAGAATCGTGTGCAAGAAAAGTCTTGTTTGATTTGTCACCTTGGTGGGCTCAGAAGTTTTATCATACCAAATCTTAATTACCGGTATGGATAATAATGTTGAGCTATCCTTACTTCAAGGAAAAAATATTAATTAAATAAAGCTTTTCGGTGGCTTAATTAATTAATTGACTAAATAATCTTAAACACAGGAAGTAATAACCTGGAGCCATATTACTGTAATTTGGGTTAAGATGGATAGTGTAATATTAATTTTATAGTGGAATAAATTAATATTAATGGGCTGAATAATATTGTGGCTAAATATTGTAATTCGGAGCCCATTGGGACGTCCAATCTTAATTCTCCTAAAGCCCCTCAAGTAACCCAATATAAGTGTTGGGGAGTAAGTTGCACAGATCTATTCGGGGTGAATATTTAAATACAAATTTAATTCTTTAATTATTACTAGCATGAATTAATCCTATATTAATTCAAATAATAATCCAACAACATATCATGCATATAATAATTCACGTAAAACCTATGCATGCGGAATTCTACGAGTTTACGTGAACGTACCTCTTGGGATGACAACGGTGTGATTGATTAGACTAACCGAAAGGACTTCCCAAGTATTCCCTTAGCCCTCGTTCGACTATCCGGTGGAAGGATTCTTGTGAACGATTTAACAAAAGGAAAATAAATTATGTTGCACCACCTTTGTGGATTTACTAATTTTTCCAGCACATGGAATTGTACACTACTCACAATTGTCGTTTTTCAAAAAAATACAATCTGTCGACGTTACAAAATATTTGATATTTTATCGACGCTGATATTTTTCCAAAAAACCAATTTTCGTGTGTTACTGGGAATGAAACATGCATCCCCTATTTATAGAGGGTGGTGGACGAAATTTTGGGTAAAAATAATGTGGGAAAATCTTTTCTTGATCTCCAAGAAATCTTGAATATATCTCCTATATTCTTTCTCCCATAATTATAATATTCCACAAAATCTCACCTACTCTTTTATTATGGATATTTTCGAAATATGGGGTACTAAGAATCCAAGATTTGGATCTTCTTGAATTTATGAGATATTCTTGTATTTCAAGAAATACATATCTTCCATAATATATTTTCAAGAAAATCAAGAAAATCTTTCTTGCCCACTATATTTCAAAATTTTCGAAATCTCTATTATAGATAACCAAGTGGGAAATTTCTTGAATTTAATGAGATAATCTTGTATTCCAAGAATACATATCTTCATTCCATAACAAAATTCAAAGAAAATTTTTCTCCCCTTTTATCTATAAAATTCGAAATTAATAAGGAAAAATTAAGCAACAATATTTATTTTATTTTAATCACCTTTTTTCAAGTTATTGGACTATATGTTGGGCTACTTAGGGGGGCCTTTAGGAGAATTAAGATTGGACCTTCTAAATGGACCTTGAATATCTAATATTGAGCCACAATATTATTCAAGCCCATAAATATTAATTAATCCCACTACATAATTAATATTGCACTATCCATCTTAACCCATATTACGATCAATATGACTCGGTCATTATTTTCCGTGTTTAAGATTATCTAGCCCATTAATTAATTCAAATTTTTGAAATATCTTTCCATTAATTAATATCTTTTATCCTTGGTCAAGGAACGGTTCAACATTATTATCCATAAGGAAACTAATTTCACTTGCAAGATTTGGTATGATAAAGCTTATGAACCTCCCAAGGGGCAAATCGAACAAGCGTACTTGCACACGATTCTTCGTATTAAATCTTAGCAATCACATGTGACTAATAATATTGCCCAAGATAAGAAGTATTGAATCTCACTGATTCGCTACCCATGATAAGTCAAAGTAATAGTTACCAATCCCACATGATCCTATTTAAGGGGCGAAGGTTAAGAAATAACGAACCACTGAGGTCTAATTCTTCCTTGTTCAGTTCTGAAGAATTTATCCTCCTGTAGGTCCTATTCAGTGCATCAGTCATGCACTAGTGTAATCTTTTGGTCAAGACAAGCCAATCTGAGCCTTACACTTCAACCTTTCACGATGAGTTGTTCATTTCCATCTAGGTCGTGAATGACGTACTTTTAGTTACAAGGGACTGTTAATTTAATCTTCTGTGATCTGGTATCACTAAATTAACTACAATGTAACACGTACGACTTATTGAACAGTTATGCAGTAAATATATGTAACATTCTATAATATTTAAAGCATCAGTGATAAACTATTTATTTCAGTAAATAAGTTCGAAATTCCGTTTTGATTATACAAAGTAAAAAACATATTTTCTAGTATAATCCCAACAATCTCCCACTTATACTCAAAGTCTGCTTTTAAGTATACTACAACATGTCTCGTGTAGTCTCGTGTAGATCCGTGACATCTAATGTCACCTACACGAACCTAATAATTTCTCCCACTTATACTCAAAGCAGATTGGCAACGGTCTTGACACCCATTCTTTCCACATGTCTCTCGAATGTATTCAGAGGCAGACTCTTTGTGAATGAATCTGCTAGGTTGTCCTTAGACGCTATCTTTGCCACATCTATATCTCCTCTCTTAACGATTTCTCGTATAAGATGTCTTTCCTTTAGTGTGCTTGTTTGACTCGTGGACTCTTAGTTCCCTTGAATTTGCAACTGCCCCTAGCAAATATTGCTAGACAAATTCGGAACTCCATCCAAGTCCACTAAGAAGGTCTAGAGCCAAATCGGTTTTTTCACTGCTTCACAAGCAGCTACTTACCCGACTTCCATGGTTGAGTCAGTGATGCATTTCTGCTTCACACTCGTCCATTTAATGGCTACACTTCCCAAATGGAAACACACTAACTGAGGCAGATAGTTTCTGGAATCTAAGTCTGATTGGAAATCCGAGTTCGTGTAGCCGATGGGGATTGGACTAACTGATAAATCAACATTCTATCCCGAGTTCTTTTCAGATACTTCAGAATGTTTTTAACTGTCGTCCAATGCTCTTTCCCTGGGTTACTTTGATATCTTGCTACCATACCTACGGCAAAGCAGATATCCGGTCTCGTACACAGCATTGCACACATAAGGCTTCCGACAGCCGAAGCACAAGGAATGCCTTTCATGTCATCTATCTCCTTTTGCGTCTTAGGGGACATTTTCTTGGATAGATGGATTCCATGTCTGAAAGGTACAAAGCCTTTCTTGGAATCTTGCATGCTGAATCGTTTCAAGACAGTGTCTATGTATGAAGCTTACGATAAGTCGATCATCCTTTTCTTGCGATCTCGAGTGATCTTGATCCCAAGGATGTGTCCGGCTTCCCCTAAGTCCTTCATATCAAACTGTTTTGAAAGCCATGCCCTTACGTCTGATAACACCTTCACATTGTTCCCGATGATCAGAATGTCATCTACGTATAGTACTAAGAATACTAATGCAGTTCCGACACGCTTTTTAAACACACAACTTTCGAACTCGTTTTGATCGAACCCATAAGACTTTATAACATGATCAAAAATTGGTTCCAAGCTCTGGATGCCTGTTTGAGTCCGTAAATGGACTTAATGAGCTTACAAACTAGGTGTTCTTGGCCTTTTTCAATGAAGCCTTGGGGTTTGTTGCATATAAATCTCTTTATCAAGACTTCCGTTAAGGAAAGCTGTCTTGACATCTATTTGCCAGATTTCAAAGTCGAAATGCGCAGCAATCGATAAGAGAATACGGATGGACTTAAGCATGGCTACGGGCGAAAAAGTTTCCTCATAATCGATCCCTTCTTTCTGAGTATAACCTTTCGCCACTAGTCTTGCTTTGAAGGTTTCAACCTTCCCGTCCGGTCCTCTTTTCCTCTTGTACACCCACTTGCAACCAATGGGTTTGACCCCATTAAGTGGTTCGACTAGCTCCCACATTCTGTTATAAAACATAGAACCCATTCCGGCTTTCATTGCTGTTTGCCAAGAATCTGCATCCTTATCTTGGAGTGCCTCGTCATATGTCCATGGGTTTGATTCGTCTTGTCCGGGAATCAAGTCCGAGGACTCTCCTATTCCCATGAATCTCTCGGGCTGTCTTACAACCCTCCCACTACAACGAGGTTCCGATTGTGAAAGTGTGTCATTTTGGTATATCATCTAGTACAGTTGGCATTGAGGTTTGCCTTCTTAGCTCATTTAAGGTAATCTCACTTCTGGGTTTTCTTTCGTTCATATAGTCTTCTTCCAAAAATCTAAAGTGGGTGCTTATGACCACCTTTTGATCTTCGGGACCATAAAACATACATCCTTTTGTTCTCTCGGGGTAACCTGCAAACAACCTTAATTTTGATCGAGGATCCAATTTACCGGCTTCCTTGTCCAACACATAGGCCGGACACCCCCAAATTCTCATGTGTCTCATACTAGGCTTGCGCCTGGTCCACAATTCTTTGGGAGTTTTGGGAACCGATTTGGATGGCACCAAGTTCAGAATGTAAGCTGCTGTTTCCAAGGCTTGACCCCAGAACGACTTGGAAAGATCCGCATAACTCATCATAAATCTAACCATTTCCAAAAGAGTTCTGTTTCTTCGCTCTGCAACCCCGTTTTGTTGAGGGGTTCCGGGTGCAGTGAGCTGGGATACAATCCCTTCATCAGATAAGTAGTTCAAAAACTCATTGCTGAGGTATTCGCCTCCACGGTCAGATCGTAGAGACTTGATACGTTTTTCCCTATGGTTCTCTGTTTGAGCCTTAAATTCTTTGAATTTCTCAAAGGTCTCAGATTTATGCTTCATAAGGAAAATGTAACCATACGTTGAGTAATCATCAATAAAAGTGACAAAATACTCATAATCTCCTCTTGCTTTGGTTGACATTGGACCACATACATCTGTGTGAACGATCTCTAACACTTCTTTGGCCCTATTCCCCTTGGCTCCAAATGCCCTCTTGGTCATTTAACCTTCCAAACATGATTCGCAGGTTGGAAACGGTTTAACTTGGAGAAGCTCCAGTGAACCGTCTCTCACCAACCTTTGGATCCTCTTTGGATTTATATGACCCAATCTTAGATGCCAAAGAAGTGTCTCGTTCACGTCTGATGAACGTTTTCTTTTCTCAGAAACAGTTGATGTGTTATAGGATGCATTTCGTGAGTGGTGTGCATAGTTAATTGTATAGAGATTGATTCGACAACGTTCCATGACAGATAAATTTATCAAAAGGAGAAATGGTAACAACTTTATTAAAAGTAACCGAATATCCATCATAAAAAAGTTTAGAAACTGAAATCAAATTCTTTCTAAAAATCTAGAACTTAAAGAACATCTCTTAAAATTAAAACTCTGTCTTCAAAAGACAGGTGCACTTCTCCCACTGCTTCAGCTGCCACTCTCGTAGCATCGCCCAGTGTGATGAGGACCTCACTCCCACTAAGTTGTCGGGTCCGCTTGAACCCCTGTAATGTGAAACAAACATGATCAGTGGATCCCGTATCCACCACCCATAAATGGGAGGCATACGCCGCTAAACAAAGTTTCAACAACTAGTGCCTGAGAATTACCTTTCGTTCCATTCCTTTTTGGGTCCGAACAGCCGACCTCAATGTCCTTTTTCACCGCAGTTGAAGCACTTCCCCTTAGCTGGCTTGTTCACTCCACCACCTTTCTTCACCTTATCTTTGCCATTGGCAACACTTGAGTTCACTTGCTTGTGGCCTTTTGCCCTTTTCTTGTTCTTACCACCCCTTGGCCTAGAAGAAGAAGAAGGTTCGTTTGCCACCAAGGCTTGGCTCTTTTGCCCCAATATCGCCTCTGCCGAGACTAAAGCTTGCAACAGATCAGGCATCGAGAACTTCTGATTATTCATCCGGTAGTTGATCGAGTACATTCAAAACTTCGGCGAGAGAGTGGAGCACGAAATCGATTTGGGTCTCGATATCGTATTCGGCGCCAAGTACCTCAAGTTTATTAAGGTGAGCCATCATCGGAGAACGTGCTCACTTTACGGGCGTTCCTCCACCATTTTCATAGAGAGCAAGTCTCTCATGGTGATCTGACGAGCCACTGCGGTTACGATGTTGAAACATCGCTTTAAGACTAGTCATGATTTTTCGCAGATGGCCCGAGCGTTACGGTGTTGGTGTTGCAACACATCTAACATAGAAGCCAAGATGATACACTTTGCCATTTCGTTAGACCGCTCCCAGACAGCATACTCTTTCTTAACCATTTTAGTGGACTCATCTGATGGTTTTTCAGGTTTAGGTGTGGTCGAGAACCGGTTATGGCTTTGTGCGATGAGGACGATAGTGAGTTTTCGATTCAAATCAACAAAATTTTCTCCAAAGTGAGTAAATTGTCTTTAAGTATATTGAATAGTGGATTAAAAGGTTGTGACATGATGAACTGAAATAAATAATAATATGCATAAGCACAAATATATCACAAGGTTTGATCACATGCATCATATTAAAATCTCAAAAAAATATGAACATGCATCAGCCAACATCTCAAAACAGTTTAAATAAGCCACGTGGGGTGGGTCATTATTTAAACACATTTAAGCAGAGTTACAAACAAAACGGTTACAAACCTTTAATATCCAGATTAATAGTTGGCTCCCTTGACCAATATAAAATTGGCGGGGACTTTGGGAAGTATATGCATATCAATTTTATACCTAAGTAATAACCATGATTAAATCTGAGGATTATTATTTCGCTTTGAGCGAGCCTCGTGGGGAGGGTCATCGCCGCCACTAGTAATAACCCACAATCATCCGTTTGGAATTCATTCATGTGAAAGCTATCTTTTTGACCGTCCGTGGGGAATTTTTCTCAAAAGAATTCACAAATAAATAAATCATGGAGGTCAAAATTAATTCAATTTTATTATCCGAAATAAAATTGTCAATTAATTATTTAAACATACTTAGTAATTTTGAAGGTGAGATTTTTCATTGGGCAACTCTCATGCAAATACATTTAAACAAATTAAATAAAGCATAAGATAGCACAAAATAAATCAAGCAAAAGCAAAAAAAAAAAAATATTGGGCACAAATTATCCAATTGTCATGGTTTGATTTTTCTTCGCTTGATCTTGAAGAAACACCGTCTTGAATTTCTCTCACTCGATCGTCTCGAAAAAAATACTTCGTCTCGAAACGTCACGCCAAGCAATTTCCTTGTAGGATGCACGCCAAGATCCGGCCGGGGCCAGCCATTCAAATCGCCGCTTTCTGCGAGCCATGCACACTTTCAGCGCCTCGGCGAGGCTGGCGGCTCTCGGCGGCGACGACGTGCGCGCTGGCGCATCCGTCTTAGCGCTCGCCAGTAATGCCTCGCGCCGGTTCTCGCTCCGCGACGTCCCCACGCGCGCCGCGCCCGTCACTTTGGTCGCTCGCAAGACGGTGCGCGTGTACTGCGCCGCCCGTCGCCCGTCCGGATCTCGCCGATGCGCTTCGGCCCTCGGCCGCCCGGCGCCGCCCGTGCTGCAAGATCATCCGCGTGCCTCGTGCCTCCTTGGCATGTTTAGTGCGGCGACGACGCCCACGCCCGGGTTCGGATTTTCGTCCTTTAATTCTTCGTCTCCGTCCTCGTTTCTCGATCCGGTTACAATTTATTTACAAAAAATAAATAAACCTAGATCTAGACTAGTCTATTACATTGATCAAATCAAACAAATTGTAATCTACTCGTGGATTTTCTCACAAGGCAAAACGAATCCGAACGAATCGAATTAAAACCACAATTTATGTGCATGCATAAAAAACACATTAAATTCCATGACAATTGGATATCTGCAAAATAGATCTAGCAATTCTACTATCCAATTTCAAATTTAATGTCAACGAATTAAATTACAATTTAAAAAATTCAGAGCTCGAAACCGTGGCTCTGATACCAGTTGTTGGGGAGTAAGTTGCACAGATCTATTCGGGGTGAATATTTAAATACAAATTTAATTCTTTAATTATTACTAGCATGAATTAATCCTATATTAATTCAAATAATAATCCAACAACATATCATGCATATAATAATTCACGTAAAACCTACGCATGCGGAATTCTACGAGTTTACGTGAACGTACCTCTTGGGATGGCAACGGTGTGGTTGATTAGACTAACCGAAAGGACTTCCCAAGTATTCCCTTAGCCCTCGTTCGACTATCCGGTGGAAGGATTCTTGTGAACGATTTAACAAAAGGAAAATAAATTATGTTGCACCACCTTTGTGGATTTACTAATTTTTCCAACACATGAAATTGTAGACTACTCACAATTGTCATTTTTCAAAAAAATACAATCTGTCGACGTTACAAAATATTTGATATTTTATCGACGCTGATATTTTTTCGAAAAACCAATTTTCGCGTGTTACTGGGAATGAAACATTCATCCCCTATTTATAGAGGGTGGTGGACGAAATTTTGGGTAAAAATAATGTGGGAAAATCTTTTCTTGATCTCCAAGAAATCTTGAATATATCTCCTATATTCTTTCTCTCATAATTATAATATTCCACAAAATCTCACCTACTCTTTTATTATGGATATTTTCGAAATATGGGGTACCAAGAATCCAAGATTTGGATCTTCTTGAATTTATGAGATATTCTTGTATTTCAAGAAATACATATCTTCCATAATATCTTTTCAAGAAAATCAAGAAAATCTTTCTTGCCCACTATATTTCAAAATTTTCGAAATCTCTATTATAGATAACCAAGTGGGAGATTTCTTGAATTTAATGAGATAATCTTGTATTCCAAGAATATATATCTTCATTCCATAACAAAATTCAAAGAAAATCTTTCTCCTCTTTTATCTATAAAATTCGAAATTAATAAGGAAAAATTAAGCAACAATATTTATTTTATTTTAATCACCTTTTTTCAGTTATTGGACTATATGTTGGGCTACTTAGGGGGCCTTTAGGAGAATTAAGATTGGACCTTCTAATGGACCTTGAATATCTAATATTGAGCCACAATATTATTCAAGCCCATAAATATTAATTAATCTCACTACATAATTAATAATGCACTATCCATCTTAACCCATATTACAGTCAATATGGCTCCCGGTCATTATTTCCCGTGTTTAAGATTATCTAGCCCATTAATTAATTCAAGCCACTGAAATAGCTTTCCATTAATTAATATCTTTTATCCTTGGTCAAGGAACGGTTCAACATTATTATCCATACCGGAAACTAATTCCACTTGCAAGATTTGGTATGATAAAGCTTATGAACCTCCCAAGGGGGCAAATCGAACAAGCGTACTTGCACACGATTCTTCGTATTAAATCTTAGCAATCACATGTGACTAATAATATTGTCCAAGATAAGAAGTATTGAATCTCACTGATTCGCTACCCATGATAAGTCAAAGCAATAGTTACCAATCCCACGTGATCCTATTTAAGGGACGAAGGTTAAGAAATAACGAACCACAGATGTCTAATTCTTCCTTGTTCAGTTCTGAAGAATTTATCCTCCTGTAGGTCCTATTCAGTGCATCAGTCATGCACTAGTGTAATGTCTTGGTCAAGACAAGTCAATCTGAGCCTTACACTTCAACCTTTCACGATGGGTTGTTCATTTCCATCTAGGTCGTGAACGGCGTAATTTTAGTTACAAGGGACTGTTAATTTAATCTTCTGTGATCTGGTATCACTAAATTAACTACAATGTAACACGTACGACGTATTGAACAGTTATGCAGTAAATATATGTAACATTCGATAATATTTAAAGCATCAGTGATAAACCATTTATTTCAGTAAATAAGTTCGAAATTCCGTTTTGATTATACAAAGTAAAAAACATACTTTCTAGTATAATCCCAACAATAAGTCCATTAACGAAAAGGTGATTAAAAAAAATATTGTTGCTTATTTATTCCAAATTTTCGATAAATATGTATGAAAGAAAGATTTTCTTAAAAAGATTTTATGGAAAGAAGATAAGTATTCTTATAATAAAAGATTATCTCATAAATTTAAAAATCTGACTTAGGCTTTTATACATGGAATTTTTAAAAATATTGAGGAGAAAATTAGGGGAGATTTTTGTGAAAAGTTATTTATGGAAAATAGAATATATGAAATATATTCAAAATTGTATCTTGGAGAAGATACAAAGAAATGTACATATCCCACAATATACCTATAATCTTTGTCCCCCCTCTAGTATGTATAGAGCAGTGGGCGGATCCAGGAAATTGTAATGGGCTGGGCTCATGGCTGCTGCATATTTAATTAAAATAAACTATTTAGTTGGGGTTGGGCTGAGTAATCAAGTAGAATGGACTTTTAATTAATTTTTAATAGAACATATATATTTAGTGGATCTGGGGCGCACTTGCACTGGGCTTAAGCCCGGTGCAGCTCACCAGTGTGTCTGCCCCTTTATAGGAGATGATGTTTTCATCCCAAACACAACTCAGAAGCTATTTTTTCGAAAAAATATCAATGTCGACGAATTGAAACGTCGACAGAAACTGAAAATTTTCAAATATCAGTGTCGACGAAATTTGAAACCTTAATAGAAACTGTAAATTTTCAAAAATTCAGTGTGTGCAACAAATATTTTCTTTTCCTTGAGTGTTAAATTGTTCATGAGGATTTCCCACCATATCAACGAGCATGAGCTTAGGGAATACTTGAGAAAGCTTTTAAGTTGGTTTGTTTAAAGTTTGTTCTTACTTCTCAACGGTTGTCTCTCCGAGGGTAAGATTCCTGTAATCTCCTAGATTCTGCATATATAGATTTTTAAATGAATTATTTTTTTATACACATGTATGCTGTTGGTAATTATTATTTGAATTAATAGAATTCATTCATATTAGTAATAATTGTTTATTTAAATTTGCATTTAAAGTTCATTCCGAATAGATGCGGACAAAACGTTCCCCAACAATAGTGATATAAGGTATACATAGTGCACATAATGTCTTCTCGATGGAAAAAGAATGGAAGCTTCTCGATGTCCACATACATGACGGCACACCATTTTTTATAATGTCCATACCTGTTATAATCAAATGCAATACCTGTTATAATCAAATGCATTCAAAAGATAATAATTACAATTGGAGCTCCTCATCCTCTATATCATAGAAATATCTATATCTATAATATTTTAAAAAGTAACTTGCATATGAGAATTATTTTAGGGACAATTTTACCCTTTCATGTTTTATCTTGTGCAGTTTAGCCCACTTATAATTAATTGATTCATGATCTCTTTTAACATTCAAATTTCAGCTGATGGCCTGTGGAGCCTTCTGCACATGTTAGTGTGCAAGTACATGGCATCACCCACTAACTGAAGTGACCTTCTACAGTGGGGGCACTAAAAATAAACTTCATTCTGTATAATGCACATACCTGTATCATAGAAATATCTATATCTATAATATTTTAAAAAGTAACTTGCATATGAGAATCATTTTAGGGACAATTTTACCCTTTCATGTTTTATCTTGTGCAGTTTAGCCCACTCCTAATTAATTGATTCATGATCTCTTTTAACCTTCAAATTTCAGCTGATGGCCTGTGGAGCCTTCTGCACATGTTAGTGTGCAAGTACATGGCATCACCCACTAACTGAAGTGACCTTCTACAGTGGGGGCACTAAAAATTAACTTCATTCTGTATAATGCCCATACCTGTATCATAGAAATATCTATATCTATAATATTTTAAAAAGTAACTTGCATATGAGAATCATTTTAGGGACAATTTTACCCTTTCATGTTTTATCTTGTGCAGTTTAGCCCACTCCTAATTAATTGATTCATGATCTCTTTTAACCTTCAAATTTCAGCTGATGGCCTGTGGAGCCTTCTGCACATGTTAGTGTGCAAGTACATGTTATCACCCACTAACTGAAGTGACCTTCTACAGTGGGGGCACTAAAAATTAACTTCATTCTGTATAATGCCAATACCTGTATCATAGAAATATATAATAATTACAATTGGAGCTCCTCATCATCTTTAAACAAGTCTGTGCTAGTATATCCTCATAAAAACAGAAATCTGGAAATGCAAGCTAGGAAATAATAATTCTAGGAGCTAATATGAAGGTGCACCCTCATTTTTCCAATAATAGAGGAGCACTATTCCATTTATGCTGCTAGACCACTACACTTTCCTGTACAAGAACCTTGTTTCATCAACTTCACGATACTCTTTTATCGTGGGAAGCTAGTCCTCGTTCTATATCCCCACTACCCCTTGTGAAGTTTTTCTATTATATTTCACATCATGTAATCTAGACACGACAGTACAATGCAAAATCTTCAAAACTAGGAGATATTAACACTGGGTTATAAGTTAAGCTAGATACATGTGCTACACCATTATCAAATGGATATTTCCCCAGTTTCGAGCTTGTACCTTAATTGTTGAGATAAGTAGTTATTGAGAAATTAATTGTCCGGATCTATTCGGGATGAAGATTTAAATACAAATTTAATTCTAACAATTATTACTAGCATGAATTAATCATATATTAATTCAAATAATAATTCAACAACAAATTATGCATATAAACAGTTCACATAAACCCTACGCATGCGGAATTGCTACGGGTTTACGTGAACTAACCTTTTTGGAATGACAATGGACTTCGTTGACACGAACACACCAAAAGATCTTCCCAATTATTCTCAAATTTTTGCTCGTCAATCCGGTGAAAAGAAGCTCGCGAACAATTAACAAAAGGGAAAAATAAATTATATGTTGCACCACCTTTGTGGATTTCTAATTTTTCCAACACATGAAATTGCACTTGGGGATGAAAGAATCACCCCCTATTTATAAGAGGTGTTGGCCGATTTTTCCATGGAAAAAGGGGAGAGAAAATCTCTTTCTTGATCTCCAAGAAATCTTGAATATATATCCAATATATTATTTTCTCCATAATTAAATATTCCATAAAAATCTCACTCTCTTATTTTGTTATGGAATTTTCGAAAAAGGATGATAAAGATTCCAAGATTTGGATCTTCTTGAATTTATGAGATATACTTGTATTCCAAGAATACATATCTTCCATAATATATTTTTAAGAAAATCTTTCTTTTCCTTCTTTTTCTATATTTTTCGAAAATTCTAATATGAATAACCAAGTGGGAGATTTCTTGAATTTAATGAGATAATCTTGTATTCCAAGAATACATATCTTCATTCCATAACAAATTCAAAGAAAATATTTCTCCCCTTTTATTCATATTTTTCGAAAATTTGGGAAAAATAGCAACAAAATTTATTTTATTTTTAAACACCTTTTTCAGTTATTGGACTTTATGTTTGGGCTACTTGAGGGGCCTTTAGGAGAATTAAGATTGAACCTTTCAATGGATCTTGAATTATCAATATTGAGCTACAATATTATTCAAGCCCATAAATGTTAATTAATCCCACTACATAATTAATATTGCACTATCCATCTTAACCCATAGTACTGTTCATATGGCTCCCGATTATTATTTCCCGTGTTTAAGATTATCTAGCCCATTAATTAATTCAAACCAGTGAAATAACTTTCCATTAATTAATATCTTTTTGTCTTTGGTCAAGGAACGGTTCAACATTATTATCCATACCGGAAACTAGTTCCACTTGCAAGATTCGGCATGATAAATCTTATGAACCTCCCAAGGGGGCAAAAATCGAACAAGCGTACTTGCACACGATTCTTCGTATTAAATCTTAGCAATCGCATGTGACCAATAATATTGCCCAAGAAATAAAGTATTGAATCTCATTGATTCTCTACCCGTCATAAGTCAAAGCAATAATTACTAACCACACACGATCCTATTTAAGGGACGAAGATTAAGAAATATCGAATCACTGAGGTCTAATTCTTCCTTAGTTCAGTGTTGAAGAATTTATCCTCCTGTAGGTCCTATTCAGTGCATCAGTCATGCACTAGTGTAATCTCTTGGTCAAGACAAGTCAATCTGAGCCTTACACTTCAACCTTTCACGATGGATTGTTCATTTTCATCTAGGTCGTGAACGGTGTACTTTTAGTTACAAGGGACTGTTAATTTAATCTTCTGTGATCTGGTATCACTAAATTAACTACAATGTAACACGTACTATTTATTGAACAGTTATGCAGTAAATATATGTAACATTCAATGATATTTAAAGCATCAGTGATAAATAATTTATTTCAGTAAATAAGACAGAAATTCAGTTTGGTTATACTAAGTAAAAACATATTTTCCAGTATAACCCCAACAATCTCTCATTTATACTCAAAGTCTGCTTTTAAGTATATTACAGCATGTCTCGTGTAGTTCCTAATGCGTGATATCTAATGTCACCTACACGAACCTAATAACATATCTCACTTATACTCAAGCAGATTGGCAACGGTCTTGACACCAATTCCTTCGACATGTCTCTCAAATGTGTTCTGAGGCAGACCATTTGTGAATGGATCCGTTAGGTTGTCTTCTGACGCGATCTTTGCCACCTCTATATCTCCTCTCTTAACGATTTCTCGTATAAGATGGTATTTCCTTTCAATGTGTTTGCTGGCCTTGTGAGCTCTTAGTTCTCTTGAATTTGCAACTGCTCCGGCATTATCACAATAAACAGTGATTGTGTTGGGCAAATTCGGAACTACATCCAAGTCCACTAGGAAGTTCTTGAGCCAAACCGCTTCTTTCGCTGCCTCGCAAGCAGCTACATATTCGGCTTCCATGGTAGAATCGGCGATGCATTTCTGCTTAACGCTTCTCCATGTCATGGCTCCTCCCCCCATGCAAAACACACTACCAGAGTTAAATTTTCTGGAATCTAAGTCTGATTGGAAATCCAAGTCCGTGTAACCAATGGGGATTAGATTATCTGACTGATAAACTAACATTCTATCTCAAGTTCTTTTCAGATACTTCATAATGTTCTTAACTGCCGTCCAATGCTCTTTTCCTGGGTTACTTTGATATCTTGCCACCATGCCTACGACAAAACAAATATCCAGTCTCGTGCACAGCATTGCATACATAAGGCTTCCGACAGCCGAAGCATAAGGAATGTCTTTCATGTCATCTATCTCATTTTGTGTCTTAGGGCACATTTCTTTGGATAGATGGATTCCATGTCTGAAAGGTACGTGTTGGGATATTTTAGTTTTGATGAATTATGCCAAAACATTATCAACTTGTGTTATTGAAGCTAATTTACAGATAACAAGTTGAGGGGGAACGAAAGAACAAGTTGAGGGGAACTTAAATCGAGGCGTAGATGATCGAGATCGGTAGAGGTCGAGCAGAGACCGATCGAGATCGGATGAGTAAGATGAGTTTCGAGTTAAGCCCGATGAAATGAGCAAAAATCGGAAGAGAAGAAAAGCTAAGCCACCGGTGATCGGAAGATCGGATGACCGGATGACCGATCGATGATGTCGAAAACAGACTGATCGGATGATCGGAAAGAACAGATGAGCCGATCTGGTGATCGGAAGAGCGCATAAGCCGATCGAAGTTAAACCGACCAAAAGATCGTAAGAGAAGGTCATAGATCGTAAGAGGAAATTTAGATGAGATCGATCGAGATCGACGCGGATCGAGATCGACATGACGATGAAAGTTAGATGATCAAGATCGACGTGCGATTGAGATCGGAAAAGCTAAACCGATATGCTAACCTAATATGCTAACCTCGATGTATTAACTGGACGCAGATAAACCGGCCGATTTGACGCTATATCGACCGATCATGCGAGCCGACGATCGCGAGAAGAAATCGACATCGTAAAACCGTAAATCAGATACCATATCGTGAAAGAAGTCATCAAGAGAAGTCATCCAAGTCATATTCATCGAGAATCAAAAATGTGCCGATGATCGCCTAGCTCGAAAAGTGTGACTGAGGGTCGATGTCCGAATTCGTGAAGAAATAACTCAAGAGTTCTCGAAAGTGTCAAGATGCCTCGACGTATAAGGTCCGGCCAAAGAAGTCCGCCGAATCAAGAATCCTCGAGTCCAGGAAGCCCGAGTTTGAAGAAGTTCGAGGATCGGACAATCTCAAGAATATAGCCGTTAGATTCAAATTTGACGTGGACCAATGAGAGGAAGACAACCACTGGAAAAGCAACAGATTTACAAGAATAGTATGGATTTGAATGTGATTCTCTCCAACGGTAACATTCAAATCCACACTATAAATACAAGGTCTTTCATCATTCTAATGCGTGGATGCGTGGAGATTATAGACGAGATGCTTCAGAGCCAAAGAGAGTTATACCCAAAGCATTCCCACCCTAGAACACAAGTCAGTAGATATACAAATATGTTCAAGAGTGTTCTAGAACCCAAATCTAAGCAACCCACGATGTATCCTAAGTTTAGAGAGATTTTTCAACCTTAGCATTGAGGCTAAACAAATGTAAGGAAAATCTCAACCTAGTTGAAACCAAACAAACCTTACCTAAATCGGTCGGTTAAGTTTGTAGGTGAGTGTGAACTTCAGTAAACATAAAGAATCCCGAAAGGGAGGGTAGGCAATCCCGAGTGAGGGTGATAAGTCCCGGGTTGGAGTGTGAACTCGGTAAACATCTCAGAAAGCAATCCCGTGGAGGGTGATAAGTCTCGTTTGAGTGAGAGCTCGTTAAATATCTAGAGGCGAACCCGAGAGGGTGATAAGTCGATTGGAAGGAATTTCCTAAAGGAGAATGGGAGAGTGAATGTAGGAGCTTGAGTCTCCGAACCACTATACATTGTTGTGTTGTTTTATCGCTTTATGTTCTTTATATTGTCATATGCATTCGATTATAAGCAAAACACAACACATGAGCTTAAAAACCAAAAAAATCTGTAATCACCATTCCTTCACCCCTGTTTTTATATGCATCATTTTTAAAATGTTTGCTTCCTTGACGCAAGAAATGGGTTTTTCGACATTCAAACCGGGACCATCAAGATAAACCTTTCTTGGAATTCGCGATCTTTGAATCGCTTCAAGACATGTCTATGTATGAAGTTTGCGATAGTTTTGTCATCATTTTTTTTTGCGATCTCGAAGTGATCTTGATCCCAAGGATGTGTCCGAACTTCCCTAAGTCCTTCATATCAAACCGTTTTTGAAAGCCATGCCCTTACGTCGACAACACCTTTACATCGTTCCCGATGAGCGAGCGTAATGTCGATCTATGTATAGTACTAAGAATACCAATGCGATTCCGACACGCTTCTTGTACACCTAACTTTCAGATTTCGTTTTGATCAAACCCATAAGACTTTATTACTTGATCAAAACATTGGTTCCAAGCTCTGGATGCTTGTTTGAGTCCGTAAATGAACTTCTTGAGCTTACAAACTAGGTGTTCTTGACCTTTTTCAATGAAGCCTTGGGGTTGTTGCATATAGATTTCCTCTTCAAGACTTTCGTTAAGGAAAGCCGTCTTGACATCAATTTGCCAGATTTCAAAGTCGAGATGCGCAACAATCGACAAGAGAATTCGGATGGACTTGAGCATTACTACAGGTGAAAAGGTTTCCTCATAGTCGATCCCTTCTTTTTGAGTATAATCTTTCGCCACAAGCCTTGCCTTGAAGGTTTCCACCTTCCCGTCCGGTCCTTTTTTTCTCTTGTATACCCACTTGCAACCAATGGGTTTGACCCCATTAAGTGGTTCGACTAGCTCCCACACTCTGTTATGATCCATAGAACTCATCTCGCTTTCCATTGCTGTTTGCCAAGAAACCTCATCCTTGTCTTGGATTGCCTCGTCGTAAGTCCATGGGTCTAATTCATCTTGTCCGGGGACTAAGTCCGAGGATTCTCTTACCCCCATGAATATCTCGGGTTGTCTTACAACCCTTCCACTACGACGAAGTTTCGGTTGTGTAAGTGTGTCGTTTGGTATGTCATCTTGTCACTGATTAGTAATCGAGGTTTAGCCCTTAGCTCATTTAAGGTAATCTCACTTCTGGGCTTTCTTTCGTTCATATAGTATTCTTCCAAAAATCTAAAGTGGGTGCTTATTACCACCTTTTGATCTTTGGGACCATAGAACATACACCCTTTTGCTCCCTCGGGGTATCCTATAAATGACTTTTTAATTACGATCGAGGATCGATTTTCTGGCTTCCTTGTCCAACACGTAGGCCGGACACCCCCAAATTCTCATGTGTCTCAAACTGGGCTTGCGCCCGGTCCACAATTCTTTGGGAGTTTTGGGAACCGATTTGGATGCACCAAGTTCAGAATATAAGTCGTTGTTTCCAAGGCATGACCCCAGAACGACTTGGGTAGATCCGCATAACTCATCATTGATCTAACCATTTCTAAAAGAGTTCTGTTTCTTCGCTCTGCAACCCCATTTTGTTGAGGGGTTCCGGGTGCAGTTAGTTGGGATACAATCCCTTCATCTGACAAGTAGTTCAAAAATTCATCGCTGAGGTACTCGCCTCCACGATCGGATCATAGAGACTTGATATGTTTTTCCCTATGAAGCCTTAAATTTTTGAATTTCTCAAAGGTCTCAGATTTATACTTCATAAGGAAAATATAGCCGTACCTTGAGTAATCATCAATAAAAGTGACGAAATACTCATAACCTCCTCTTGCTTTGATTGACATTGGACCACATACGTCTGTATGAACGATTTCTAACACATCTTTGGCTCTATTCCCCTTGGCTCCAAATGTCCTCTTGGTCATTTTACCCTCCAAACATGATTAGCAAGTTGGGATTGGTTCAACCCGGAGAGACTCCAATGAACCATCTTCTGCCAACCTTTGAATCCTTTTTGGATTAATATGTCCCAATCTTATATGCCATAGAAGTGTCTCGTTCACGTCTGATAAACGTTTTCTTTTATCGGAAACAGTTGATGTGTTATAGGATGCATTTCGTGAGTGGTGTGCACAGTTAATTGAATAGAGATTATTCGACAATCATAAAGAGAAATGGTGACAGCTTTGTCAAAAGTAACCGAATATCCATCAAGGCAAAGTTTAGAAACCGAAATTAAATTCTTTCTAAAATTAGGAATGTAAAGAACATCTCTTAAAATTAAAACTGTCTTCAAAAGACGGGTGCACTTCTCTCACTGCTTCAGCTGCCACTCTCGTAGCATCGCCCAGTGTGATGAGGATCTCACTCCCACTAAGTTGCCGGGTCCGCTTGAACCCCTGTAAAGTGAAACAAACATGATCAGTGGATCCCGTATCCACCACCCATAAATGGGAGGCATACGCCGCTAAACAAGTTTCAACAACTAGTGCGTGAGAATTACCTTTCTTTCCATTCTTAGAAGAATTGGAACAAACCGCCCTCCAATGTCCTACTCTGCCGCTCTCCAACACTCTCCCCATGCTTGATTCCATGCTCTTATTCAATATTGAGTCTGCTTGGTTTAACTTTCTTCTCTTTTCATCATTCTTACCACCATTTGACCTAGAATGAAGAGAAGATTTCTGTTTTCCCAAGTTCTTTTCCTCGCGCTCCATTTCCCTTTCAACCAAAGTGAGAGCATTTACAAGATCATCCACTGTAAAATCTAGATCTTCCAATAGATACTCAATATAGTGGTGATTATAGCTCTTTGGTAAGGATTGGAGAATGAAATCAATCTTAGTCTTGAAATCACATTTTTCGCCGAGGATCTCAAGCTCCTCAAAGAGCACCATAACCCTAAGAACGTGCTCCCTTGCAGTCGTTCCTATTTCCATTTTTAATTCAGTCATTTCTTGCTTCACGCTTTTGACTGCCATACGGGTCGGATGTGCAAACATCGCTTCGAGATTCTGCAAGATGTCTGCAGCTGACTCATATCCTTGGTGAAGGCGTTTCAACAAGACTGACAGATGTGCCAAAATTGTATCCTTCATCAATTCATTTGTCAGCTCCCATTCACCATATTGCATCTCGTCCCATATTCTGGCATCCTTAGCTGGTTTTGGGTTTTGGTGTATCAAGTACCCATTTGGATGGTGATGCAGCTAGGATAAGTTTTAGTTTGTAAATTCAATCGATATAATTTTCACCAGTAATCAAATTGTCTTTAAGTATATTGAACAGTAGATTAAAAGGTTGCGACATGCTGAACTAAAATAAATAACAATTTGCATAAGCACAAATATATCACAAAGTTCGATCACATGTATCATATTAAAATCTCAAAAAAATATGAACATGCATAAGCCAACATCTCAAAACAGTTTAAATAAGTTACGTGGGGTGGGTCATTATTTAAACACATTCAAGCAAATTACAAACAAGAACAGTTACAAACCTTTAATATCCAAATTAATAGTTGGCTCCCACTTGACCAATATAAAATTGACAGGGACTTCGGGGAAGTATATGCATATCAATTTTATACCTAAGTAATAACCATGATTAAATACATAATTATTATTTCGCTTTGAACGAGCCTCGTGGGGAGGGTCATCGTCGCCACTAATAATAATTCACAATCATCCATTTGGAATTTATTCATGTGAAAGCTATCTTTTGACCGTCCCGTGGGGGGAATTTCTCCAAATGAATTCACAAATAAATAAATCATGGAGGTCAAAATTAATTCAATTTTATTATCCGGAATAAAATTGTCAATTAATTATTTAAGCATACTTAGTAATTTTCGAAAGTGAGATTTTTCAAAACATTTTCTCATGCATCGCATATTTAAACACAATTTAAATAAGCACAAAATAATGCATAAACATCAAAACAAAATTAAACACATTGGGCACATATATCCAATTGTCACAGTTAATTTTTGTCATGTCTTGATCTCGAAAAATCGTCTTCTTCGCCTTCATCATTCGTCTCGAAAAGATCGCCACGCGTCAGCAACGCGTCATCGATCACCGCGGTCGGAGTGCCCGCCAAGCACTCTCTCGATTCGTGTTGATTGGCGCCCCAAGACGCCGCCTTCGCCGACGACATCGCTTAGCGGGCAAGACGGATCCCTTCTGCGGCCCTCGGAAGCGCGCGATCACGTGGCCATACCTTCGCCCACGCCGAGCTGCCTCGCCGCTTGCCGCCTCATTGCGCCCGCAGCGCCCCGCCCATCCATCCGCCCGATCGCAAGACGTCTTTGACGCGCCAGTGCGGTCGGCCTCGATCCCACACGCCGGCTCGCCCCACACCTGCGAACTGCGTGCGCCGGCGTCCGCCACGCCTTCCTCCGCATCGTTTGGCGTGATCTTCGCGTGCGCCCCGATTCCAGATCCATCCATCTTTAATTCATCGTCTTCGTCTTGGCTCACGATCCGGTTACAATTTATTTACAAAAAATAAATAAACCTAGATCTAAACTAGTCTATTACATTGAACGAATCAAACAAATCATAATCTACTTGTGGATTTTCTCACGAGGCAAAACGAATTTGAACGAATCAAATTAAAAACCACAATTTATATGCATGCATAAATATAAACATTCATCAAATACCATGACAATTAGATACCTGCAAAAAAGATCTAGCAATTATACTATCCGATTTCAAATTTAATGAAAATGAATTAAATTACAATTTAAAACTCAAAGCCCGAAACCGAGGCTCTGATACCAGTTGTTGGGGAATTAATTGTTTGGATCTATTCGGGATGAATATTTAAATACAAATTTAATTCTAACAATTATTACTAGCATGAATTAATCATATATTAATTCAAATAATAATTCAACAACAAATCATGCATATAAACAGTTCACATAAATCCTACGCATGCGGAATTGCTACGGGTTTACGTGAACTAACCTTTTTGGAATGACAATGGACTTCATTGACACGAACACACCAAAAGACCTTCCCAAGTATTCCCAAATCTTGCTCGTCAATCCGGTGGAAGGAAGCTCGCGAACAATTAACAAAATGAAAAAATAAATTATATGTTGCACCACCTTTGTGGATTTCTAATTTTTCCAACACATGGAATTGCACTTGGGGATGAAAGAATCATCCCCTATTTATAAGAGGTGTTGGCCGATTTTTCCATGGAAAAAGGGGAGAGAAAATCTATTTCTTGATCTCCAAGAAATCTTGAATATATATCCAATATATTATTTTCTCCATAATTAAATATTCCATAAAAATCTCACTCTCTTATTTTGTTATGGAATTTTCGAAAAAGGAGGATAAAGATTCCAAGATTTGGATCTTCTTGAATTTATGAGATATACTTGTATTCCAAGAATACATATATTCCATAATATATTTTCAAGAAAATCAAGAAAATCTTTCTTTTCCTTCTTTTTCTATATTTTTGGAAAATTCTAATATGAATAACCAAGTGGGAGATTTCTTGAATTTAATGAGATAATCTTGTATTCCAAGAATACATATCTTCATTCCATAACAAAATTCAAAGAAAATCTTTCTCCCCTTTAATTCATATTTTTCGAAAATTTGGGAAAAATAGCAACAAAATTTATTTTATTTTTAAACACATTTTTCAGTTATTGGGCTTTATGTTTGGGCTACTTGAGGGGCCTTTAAGGGAATTAAGATTTGACCTTCCAATGGATCTTGAATTATCAATATTGAGCCACAATATTATTCAAGCCCATAAAAATATTAATTAATCCCACTACATAGTTAATATTGCACTATCCATCTTAACCTATATTACTGTTAATATAGCTCCTGATTATTATTTCTCGTGTTTAAGATTATCTAGCCCATTAATTAATTCAAGCAACTGAAATAGCTTTCCATTAATTAATATTTTTTTGTCCTTGGTCAAGGAACGGTTCAACATTATTATCCATACCGGAAACTAGTCCCACTTGCAAGATTTGGTATGATAAATCTTATGAACCTCCCAAGAGGGCAAAAATCGAACAAGCGTACTTGCACACGATTCTTCGTATTAAATCTTAGCAATTGCATGTGACCAATAATATTGTCCAAGATATAAAGTATTGAATCTCATTGATTCTCTACCCGTCATAAGTCAAATCAATAATTACTAACCACACACGATCCTATATAAGGGACGAAGATTAAGAAATAACGAACCACTGAGGTCTAATTCTTCCTTAGTTCAGTGCTGAAGAATTTATCCTCATGTAGGTCCTATTCAGTGCACCAGTCATGCACTAGTGTAATCTCTTAATCAAGACAAGTCAATCTGAGTCTTACACTTCAACCTTTCACGATGTATTTTTCATTTCCATCTAGGCCGTGAACGGTGTACTTTTAGTTACAAGGGACTGTTAATTTAATCTTCTGTGATCTGGTATCACTAAATTAACTACAATGTAACACGTACTATTTATTGAACAGTTATGCAATAAATATATGTAACATTCAATGATATTTAAAGCATCAGTGATAAATAATTTATTTCAGTAAATAAGACAGAAATTCAGTTTGGTTATACAAAGTAAAAACATACTTTCCAGTATAACCCCAACAGTAATGACATAGAAATTTGTGCTAGTATATCCTCATAAAAACAGAAATCTGGAAAATGCAAGCTAGGAAATAATAATTCTAGGAGCAAATTAGTTGTAGATCTAATTCCCCTAAAAAAAAAAAAGTTGTAGATCTGATCTTGACTGTAATTCAACTTCAACATAGAAAATCAATTTCTAACATGTTAGACCTAATGATTATTGAACAATGGAAATATATAATCTCTAACACAAAACCTAGCGATTATTGAACAGAACAATGGTAACTTATCGATTATCAACCATATGAAGATTATCGAACAGATCAATGGAATATCGAACAATGGTAATATCAAATCAATTTCTAAAATGTTAGACCTAGTGATTATCGAACAATGGTAATATAAAATCAATTTCTAACTGAAACCTAGCGATTATCAAACAGAACAATGCTAACTTATGGATTATCAAACCTTATGAAGATTGTCGAACAAAACAATGGTAAAATAATAAATCGATTATGGAACCTGATGAAATCAGCGCACCTTATGAAGATATCTTTTGATGAAACTTGATGAAATCGCCTCTGCTCCCAATGTTCAAAATCTAACTTCAAAGGTTAAACCCCGCTCCTCTCAAGCCCACATTTAAGATATTTATCTTGAAGTGTGTGATATTTTTTATTAAACAGTTTTTAATTTTAAATATATTTATAAGTTTTTTTGGAATTAGATTTTGAAGGTATTTATTTTTTACTAAAAATATATATAATTTCTTAAATAGAAAAGAAGTGTTATATTAAAATGTTATTCTTATATAATTATATTTGTAGATATTTTGAGATCACCACATGTCGGAGGACATTCAGGTTTATCTCAGACATTTCGACGTCATGTTTATCCGCTATGGGAGATTAGACCTTGGCCTTGCTAAACGGGTTGCGAAAAGCGCCACAGGGTGGACCAGCAAAAGTTGGGTGCTGAAGGGACGCGATCGTCATTATTGTTATAAGTTGCATGTTTTGATTATGGAATGTTGCATTTTTCAGTTATAGTAAGTTGCACGTTTTGTGACAAGTAGTTGCGCATTTTTGTTATAGGTAGTTGCACGATTCTGTCTTAAATAGTAAATCACGAGTTATTCACCTTTTGGATTAAAAGGTAAAACAAATTATCAATTCAAGAGCCTCTTTACAGATGAAATCTTCGTGGTGAAATGATCTTCTATCAAGCCCCTTCGTGTGCTCCTCTCAAACCCTCATTTGTTAAAGTATGATATTTTTTATTAAACAGTTTTTAATTATGGTTGGTTTATAAATTAAATATAAAATTATAAAAATGTAAAATTATATAAGTAGACTCACTGGTTTAGAATCGAAACGTCGACCAACTAAAGTTACTCGACTTAAGTCTAATTAAAAAGTTGTCAAATTTAAAAGTCTATGTTTCATTAACTCTAAGGCCAAGTGGGCCAGTTATGAATCGACACAAAAAATGAAAAAGGAGAAGACAAAAAAGCCCAAGGTCATTAGCACCCCTTTTGGGAAATGCACCACTATTTCAATTGTATTGTTTTAATACATAAATAAAATGACAAAATTAACCCTTTTTTTTTTCATCTATCATATAATCAAATACATCCCTCAAGAACTTAAAAGTCTTTAATGCTAAACACAATATTCAGTGCAAAAACTTGCCCTGCAAGAATATATTAGTTGTTTATATGTAATTTTTTTATGAATATAATTGTATTTTAGACAAATAAATTGTTTAAGTAGGACAATAGTGGCATTAATGAGAGTGTAGACCTCATTTTTTTATACCAATAAGTTGAGTAGGACAAATAAATTGAGTTATGCCAATAAGAGTGTAGATGAATAAAAGTGTTTGTAACGTAGTGATTGGATGTGTTTTGTAACATAGTGGTTGGAGATGAATATAATTGTGGCATTAACATTGAAGGATCTTTGATTTTTATATTATGTTAAAATATTGAAGCATCTTAATCGTTAATCATCCAAACAATGGCGGGTTCAATTGTGAGCTATTTTTACTTGGATGATTTGGAAGCAATTTTTTCTTAATCAAATTGGATCTCAGTAGGTAATATTTAGACATCATTGACTCATTGTGTGATTTCATATTTATTGGGAAGATTTCTCTTCTTTAAGCTCACAGATCATTAAAGAATGAAACATCGAGCTCCCCACAAATTTTGATCACATTAAAAGATCATATGAACAACTAATCTTTTATGAAAGCCACAAATGAGACCTCCATGTTCGCCTATCTTATATTGAAGCACGAGTACATACCCTTTACATCGTCTGAATCTTCTCAAATATGTCATTTGTGAACACTTTTGAGAGTTCCAAATCCATAAAGATTCTTGATTTAACAAAAAAAAAAAGAATTGAAAACTATCATCTCTGTATTTGCAATGTTAGTCCATGATATGTACTTCGACGAATTGGTACACAGTTACATGTGCCACGTGCAACGCACGTATCAAAAACTTAGTATAAAAAAAAAGTCAAGTATGAAAAAATATGTGCACTAATATCCTCATAAATAGGAAACAGCTGAGGGAGACCAATGCTGCTAAAGCATATTTAAGGAATCAATTTGAAACAAATGAAGGAACAAAAATCTGGAAAATGCAAGCTTCAGATTAAGTATTCCATGCACATTCTCACACACAAGTAACCAGAAAAGTCAAGTATGAAAAAATCTGTGCACTAATATCCTCATAAATAGTAAACGGTTGTGGGAGACCAATGCTGCTAAAGCATACTTAAGTAATCAATTTTAAACAAATGAATTAAGGAACAGAAATCTGCAAAATGCAAGCTTCAGATTAAGTATTCCAAGATATAATTACATTTAGAATTTAAATAGATGGATCAATATGTTATTATAATTACTAATACAATTAGGAAATAATAATACTAGGATTATTATTACAACAAGTAGTAAATCCAAACCGATAGTTACAATCCAGAAAATCCAAATACTCTTTTAAGATTATTACAATTAGGATTCAGATCATATATTATTACAGCTGATTTCTTAGAATGCAAATCCAAACCAAGACACAATCTATACTTATCTAATAACAAAATCTTCTGCCATTTTTAGAAACTTTAGTTGTTTGTCCAATTTTGATTACTAAAACTATAATCGAAACTGAAATATCATTATGAAAAAAAAAAATTTGTTATAAACTATAATTGAAGCTATAATATCATCAAGATATCCAATTCTAACCACAAGAAGGCAGTATAGAAAAAACTCTTAGCAACCAACAAAAAGAAATCAACAAATCAATTACGAGGACACTATTGAAAATCATAACACTTAATTGAAGCAAATCTCATTTAGGAATTATACCAAACACCTAACGACAAATCAAAAGCGCCAAGCCCAAATAATTTACGCACAGGAAGTAATAAAACCACCAAAAAAAAATTACGAAAAATCCAATCATCACCTGCAGACACGAGAAATCAGTCATTGCAATCTGACTGCTGGAAGCTATTGCAACCATTTCTCATATTGCATCCTTAAGCATATAGGGAAAATAAAATTGTGCTTAAACATATAGAGAAAATAAAATCATAAATGGTTGAAAATTGAAGCAAACTACCTCAAAAGGCCAAACTGAGAGTCCCCATAGCATTAGCGAAGAACTGCCAGAACAAAAAACTGGCGAATTATATTAAATAAAAATGTCAAAATTTATCGACTTTAACAACAACGGAAAGAACACGAGAGAATGTAAACCTTGATTGAAGGAAGGGAGATGATGTACAAACTGAGTTCTGAGCCGATGATTTTGTTATTTAGGTTTTAGTGTGTACAATGTGTGGTTTTGATTCATTAAAATGGTTTTATTTTTTATCTGATAAATAATGGACGTCATATATTGAATAGGAGGATCTAAATTTAAACATGTACTCATTTGGGCATATGTATTTATTGTGAGACTCAGGTTACTCACATCTACACATTTAGTAAATACATCTTTTTATCTTCTTTTTTTTAAAGACACATAAAATGTCTAAACTACCGTTTCGATCGATTTACATGTGAAATATTATTCCTACGGTTCGGAAATATGTTTGACTTTTTATAGTAAGCTGTAACATGTACTCATTTGGGCATATGGATCTAAATTTCTAACATGTACTCATTTGGGCCTATGTATTTATTGTGAGACTCGGGTTACTCACACCTACACATTTAGTAAATACACATTTTTATCCTTTTTTTAAATAAACATATAAAATGTCTAAACTAATCTTTCCATCGATTTACATGTGAAATATTATTCCTACTGTACGGAAATATATTTCGAATTTTTATAGTATGTTCGAAAAAGATTTCCGAATTCATGTACATAATTCGGAATTTTTTTTCTGAATTTTTGCATGACAGAAAATGATCATTCTGGTTGGAAAATACTTTTCGAGATTTTTCATGTTATTCGAAAAATATTTTCGAATTATTGTACTAACTTTGAAAAGTTTTTTCCTCAGTTTACATGTGAAATATTGACTCTAATGTTCGAAAACATTTTTCGAATTTTAATAGTAAGTTCGAGAAAATTTTTCGAATTCATGTACATAACTCAAAAAAAAATTCGAAATTTTACATGTGAAAAAATGAGGGGGACTGTATACGGAAGTATAAATTAGGATATTTTGAAAAAATCAAGGGAAGTGTATTCATCATACAAGTGGTGTATTAATTCAGATGGTGTATTTATTAAAAAGTGAGGTGTGAGTAACCTGAGTCTTATTGTGATTAGTTAATTATTTTGGCCTATATTAATATTTGGACCCAGTTAAATAATCTTTGAATTTTGAATTAATTATAAACTTACAATAATAATTATATAAAAATGTATCTTCATAGGTTTATTATTATAAGACGGAAGTATTTTCTTTATTAAAATTTAGATTGAACAATGAAAATGTTTCTTGCATTTTGTGCGCCTAATTTTCAAAGCAAAAGGTGTTCACGAATTGTAAATTGTATTAAAGCGAATGGAATATAATCGTAGAGAGAAGTTCTTGTGTGAAATATTGCACACTAGTATTATGTGCAATACATCACAATTAAAGCAATTTGACTTAAAATTCGCGGGTCATCATCGCACGGGTCGGGTCGGGCACGTGCAGGGTTGTGGGTTGTGGGTTTGACGAACATATATATATATTTATAAAATGATATCTTTAATAGATATGTGTTGTAGCTTAGTGGTCATAGGTTCAATTCCGATTGAGTATATAATTTTTAAATTTTTTTTTTGTGTTACTACATGAATAAAATGTGATAGTACTTATAGAAACGAAATGTGTTACTACGTGAAATAAAAATTATATTATCATTTTTTAAAAAATACATTATCATATGGTAAAACATTATTGTTCATATGGTAACACATGAGTATTCATTTAGTATCACGACAATATGTGTACAATGTTACATATTACTAAAAAATATGTGTTACTACATGAACAAAAAGTGTTACTTTATGAAAAAAAAAGTGTTACCATATGAACAAAACCAGTACAAGCGCGAAAAGAAATCATCAGTCCAAAATTACAGATTTAAAGAACAACTTGATGTGTTACTACATGAACAAAAGAATGTTACCGTATGAGCAAACGAGTGTTACTACATGAACAAAAACCAGTACAAAAGCGAAAAAAAATCCTCAGTTCAAGATTATAAATTTAAACAACAACAAAAAAGAAGAGTACAAAAGGACATGTAAATTTGTGAGAAACTGGAGAAATTGAGAAGAATATGGAAGAGAAAAAAGAAAAAGAAGAACAAGAGAAGAGAAGAAAAAAACCTGAAGAAGCAACGTGAAAATCAAAACTGAATAAATCTGGTGGCTGCGCGACGCGAGGAAGAAGAAGCCATATCCGCCCCGCGCGTTGCAGGCCTGCGAGAAAATAAAAAAAAAGCTCAATTAACTTCTAATTGTACATATGACTTGTATGCAATATTGCATACAAGTTTTTGTCAATCGTAGAATATAAATAAATTTAATAGGAGAAATTAATAACGAAGGGAGATAATTATAGCAAAAATTAATACCATGTGAATTTAAACTCATAAACCCGTTCTTTCCGTGCAACGCACGGGTGAATTACTAGTTTATAATAATCCTCAAATTCAAGACCAATGTTAAACTAAAAAAAAAAAAAATTAGATCAAAATACCATAAATACGTTTGTCAAAAAAAAAAAGAAGACATATTATAACATAAAAATGAATTTGAAACTTTTTAATTTTTTTTCAAACTGAAAAAGAAGTGAAATTTGTAAAAAAATAAAAAATTTAATTACTTATAAATATGTATTAATAAAAATTATTTATTTTAATGGTTGTTTTTCATTAGTACGAAGCATTTTGGGAATTACCTCCACCGCTCGACTCTCAGACGACTTTCATATTATAGGGGTATTATCGTCTGAACTAGAGATGTTAAAAAGACCAACCCTAACCCATTAAACATCTTACAGGGCCGCGGGTCTAAATAGTTCAGAATCTTATTAGGTTCACCATAAATATTAAAACATGTCATTAAATATTATCTTTAATTAATTGATGTCATCTAAAATATGTAAAAAAATAAAAATACATATTAAATTTATAATGATATTGAAATATTAAAGGGGATGGTGGATTGACCCTAAACCTACATGAGGTCTCAACTTTATAGGGTTTTGGATTAAACTGGTAAATTTTTATCGATTCATGTTAAACGAATTTGAAAAAAGTTTTATCCTAAATTTAAATTTTCTCCGGTATAAACTTTAAACGGGTTGGTCATATCTCACCCTTATAACATTCCAAGTCTAAACTGTAAACAATAGTACCCTGTAGTGAATTTGTTCATAGAATAAAGTGGATAGTCAATTGATTACAAATAATTGACGATTCTACAACTTGTTCCAGAAAATACGTGCAACTTGAAATATATAATAAAACCTACAAATTCCATTTGAGGTTATTACACAGACAAGCCACGTTCTAAATTTGACCTTTTATAATTTATAACGAGACACACTTGCATTAGACGATTTCAAAATATAACCACATATAATTTAAATATTGATACTTTAACACTTTAAAAAAAGTGAGTGTTAATTTACACTAAATTATATCACGTCTCTCACATATAAAATTATTTTATACAAGTTTTTATCATTTATAATTTATATTATATTACGGTCTATCCTAATCCCATTCGGATATGTTCGTAGTTTAATTATATATGACTCAGATCCTTCTCACTATCATTCATGACATAAAATCACTTATGGATAATGCCACGGAAGTCCATTAATTCATCTAGTCATAATCCTTTTAGGCCGTACTAGTATTTAACTTAATCAAATAACTTTTAACACTTAAAAGGAACAAATAAGCCCAGTATTACACAAGAGAAAATCACAATTTTGAATTTTTATAATTATGTGTGAAAAAAGAAAGCTCATGAGCTATTTATTAAAAGAACAATTAAATCAAATGTATCAAAGCACGCAATAAATATTTCAAGACTTGGCAATGAAACACTAAACAAGACCAGCAATACCTCCGGGTTTTATTTTTCCGAATATGAATAAGAATGAAGTTTAATACTATATGTGAATGATAAAAGAATAAGAATATGAATATGAATATTTTTCCAAATACGAATAATATATTTTGATCATATGTGCTTCGATTATTCTACGCTCAAGTAATTCATTACTTGAAATACAAGCACAAATAATTAAATTAGGTTATTTAAGATTAATTAACTCATAATGTATTATATTAAATTCACTACTTTCTTATATAAATTAATTATGACTTTTAATTGTAGACTTGCATATATATATATATTTTGGCTAATTATCTGTCCAAAATGCTTGCTAGCATGATGCTCACACATTTGTGATGAGGTAATGACGTGACCAGTGCGCCGATACATATCATCCACGTCAGCGCCATGTGGCAAACGGGTCTATTGTGCACCCAAAGTTTTAAAAATCTTCACTCGAAAAGCCATGCACATATTCACTTATGAGGATTTCAATTTTCCAGGAATGTATGACTAAATTCGGAAAGAGATTAACATGTTTTATAATTGATATTTTATTTTATATTTTATAATATGAAAGAGTGATATGTAAAATAATAAAAAATATTCAACGAATTACCATATTTTGAGGAGTGGGTCTTCTGTGCACCAAGTGCATCGTGCACTCGGGTACAGGAGTGACCCATTAAAAAAAAAGAGACATGGGTCAATAAAAAAATGAAGACCATTAAAAAAAATGAGAGACTGGGTCAAAGTGAGTCTTGACGAATCTAAGTTGTCAAAGACCAAGTCAAGATATGAGACATTGCCCATTTTGAGTTCATGTATTAAAATTCAATAGGATGAAATATCAATAGAATACGAAAAGTGAAATAGGAAATCAAATTAATAAATTGGCATCATTATAATTGCGAAAATAGGAAAAAAAAAAAAACTTGATCACAAATTTTGAATTCTGACTAGTTTTATATCTAGCTACTGTTTTGGAGTGGACTCTTTTTGCAATTAATCCATTCATATATTCCAAATTGCATTGTTTAGTCGGATATATATCCTCCCACAAGGTTGTCAATTTAATTGTTATTGAAATGGATTACAAGAAGAGTTGTTAAATAACTTGACTTAGACAAATTCAGAGCAATTGTATAAGGCCCAACTTTTATATGAGATATTTTATAATGGATAGAGGATTCATGAAATATGATAAGTTTTATATGAAATATTTTATGGATCGAGGATTCATGAAATATAATTTATGGGTCTAAATGAAAAGTGCATAAATATAAAATGAAAATTTTGTAAATTTTGCGTGGGTTAAAATTCGTTAAATAGACTCTTTAATAAAATTCACACAAAGATAGAATAATAAAATTCGTCCTTGAATTTGTATTACCATAAGGACAAACATGTATTATTGTAAATACATATATGTATTATTGTAAAAACAAATAACAAATGCTTGTTTTTCACTACACATATTTTGTCAGTAAGACATTGAAGATTGTATTATTGTACAAACACAAATGTGTTATTATAAATAGAAATATATGTTATTGTTTGAACAAAGCGATTCTCCTTTATTTTCATATGTTTCCTCCTCTGTTCTTTATTAGTTTCTTTTTTGACACATGACGAATTACTTTAAGCAAATGCACAAATCACCAGATTACATCATTAAATTAATTTTTTTTAAAATCAAATCTTCACTTAATAACAAATAAAATCGCTTACAGTTATTTATTTTTATAGTAACATGATTGAGTGCTAAATTTCTTATTTTACCTTTACATGAATTTAAAAAAAAATCAATTTAAAATAATATTTAACCCGTGAAATATTTTTCAAGAATATCCCCTTGTACGAGTGGGCCGGTTCGGTGCCTTTAGTTGATTTAATTAAAGGCGCGATACGTAACTATAAAAATGAATAGGTAGAAAAAAATATTCCATTTATAAAAGTCACTCAAAAACTTATAACCAGATATAAAATATAGAAATTTTTAATATTTTTATTTAAATTTGAACTAAAGTGCCACATACTTTAGTTTAAATTTTTGCGCTTTGTATCTGGTTGTAATGGTTTATTCAATTTTGTATCTAATTGTAATTTTTTCAAATGAATATAGATGAAAAACCAAGCTTGAGCCATATTTCCAGATCAAGTGTTGTACATATCTAGCTAGCTGATTAATATTAAATCCTGTACACGTTCCTTTAGCGTAGTCAAACATGTACAAACGCAATTTCAAATTTAGTGGATTTCATGCATATTCAAGTGCATCGTGTATTTTATAGTACAATTTTAAAAATATTCAATTTATCATATTAAAAGATGTAATTTATTTACACTTGAAATATATAATTATTTTTTCATATTAATAATTACACAATTCAATATAAATAAATTATTTTTTTTAAAATATACTGCACAGTACAACTAAAATTTTGAATATTCGACTTATATGTAACCGATTTGATTATATTATTCATTAATTTATTCCATGTTCCCTCCCATAGTCCCATACCATACTGCGGCCATCTAAAAACCAAAACCATACAAAAAGGCTGTAACCGTCGAGATAACAACAAACAAAAAATTTGCAAGTATTATTCATTGACGGAATAACAAGAAAAGAATGATTATGAGACGATAGCGAAGGAATTATGAGGTACGATCAAATCCCAAAATGGACCATCGCTGCAAAACGAACCCTTCCACGTGTCAGAATCCCTTGGATAAAATATTTATCAGATAGCCCTCAATTTGCCCTCCACTGCTGCCTCATCCCATCTCTATCCACGTATTCTGGATTCCGTCCTCCTTGAATCGCGGTCCAATTTTTTATAATATTCATTTATTCCTATAAATAATTAAATGTGGATTGACTGACCTATTTCACTTTCTCGGGGATATCAAAAATTGGGAGTGAGTGGGAGTGGTGTGTGAGCTTCTTCAAGGGTATAGAGATACACGGTTTCGTGTACGTATAGGCGGCGATGGATCACGCGGCGGATGCGCTCCGGACGGATTTGATGACCATTACGCGGTATGTGTTGAACGAGCAGTCGAAGCACCCGGAATCGCGAGGGGATTTCTCCATTTTGCTCAATCATATTGTTCTCGGATGCAAGTTCGTTTGCTCTGCTGTTAATAAGGTGATTTTTAGATCCGATTATTTGTTTTTAGGAATGGAAATTTGAGTTTTGATATAATTGGTATGGTGTTTATTGTGGGGATTCGTTGTGTGTTTTCTTATGTGAAATTCGTTAAGAGAGGGAAGAAAATTGATTTTTATTGATTTTGTATGATTATAGATTGAGAATTAATCCTTTTTTTTTTCTTCACTGTGACTGCAGAGTATTGTGTTTTGTGTTCACGGGTATGATTCTGGAAGTAATTTCTTTTGACTTTAGATCACGTAAAATAGATGAACTCAAAGGATGTTATGTCAAATTCATTTACAGAATACAAACTACATTTTATTTTAAGTGATCGGTTTACAACTATCTGCATTTCTTGGCAGATAAGAACATTTTAACCAGATTTGATTTTAATATAATTTTTTTTATTCGAACCTTTTACTCTTTTAGAATTGATTTTAGAGTTTGTGATGAAACATCATTAGATAAGCTGTATTGCTTCAATGAACATATATAGCCTCAAGGAAGTCTAGTTTTCTACTAAACGAGAAACAAAGGTCACAACCGAGCAAATTAACTTATAATCTGATCATTAGTTATCTTGAATTTTTATGTTCTTGTTTTCAGACTGTGATTTTACATTATGTTGCTTTTATGTACGTCGAAGGTGAAAGAATTTAAGTTTTAGCACATTCTTTCATGCTGGACCCCTATTTTTCTGTTCAATTTTACTTATCCGATGAATTTGGCATGTGGACCACAGAAATGATATCAAGTTGATTGTAATTTGAAGAAGTATTCCTTGTTCAAATGGGGACCAGAGGAGAGAATCACATTTGTTGAGTTGTGAAGATAAACCTTTGTACACACACACCCAGATACATAATAATAAAGCAAAAACTGCCCCTGAGAGAATTAAAATGCCATCATCTAAAAACATTCGAGTTTAATAAGAGTCGATTGTCTGCTTTAATAATCTATTTCCTCAGAATCGAACCCACAACCCAGGTTCTCGTGAGAGAATTCCGCCTCATCTAAAAACATCCTTCAGAGTTTCGGGAATAATCTATTTCCTCAACACTCCCTCATCGTCGTTTTTTCGGCACGGATTTATTTTTATTTTTGGGCATCTTCCAAAAATCGGGGGCACCGGGTGCGGTCCCACACACGCATCCAATAGCGGAGGAGACCAACCACTCCCCTAGTGAGGTTCCATCCTAAAACCAATTGGTGATAGGAGGAGTAGTCCACTAGGTTTATAAGTTAGTCTCATTTCTTCTAATATTCCGATGTGGGACAACTCACATGTGAAATCCTTTATCATATATTCAACACGCCCCCTCACATGTGAGTCCTTCGTCAATTCTCTAAACGAAACAGATCACCCATGCTCATCAATTCAATGACCTCGACTAAGCGAATTCGACCACTCATTAATTCAATACCTCCAGACCTCAAGGATTCGATGACCACCCTAAGACGAGCATGGGGGCCCGCTCTGATACCATGTAGAAATCGGGGGCGCCGGGTGCGGTCCCACACACGCATCCAATAGTGGAGGAGACCAGCCACTCCCCTGGTGAGGTTCCATCCTAAAACCAATTGGTGATGGGAGGAGTAGCCCACTAGGTTTATAAGTTAGTCACATTTCTTCTAATATTCCGATGTGGGACAACTCACATGTGAAATCCTTTATCATATATTCAACAGCCCCCAAGGGCATAGCTAAGTGGTAAAGCTTGTGGTGATGTGGGGAGAAGTCCCCGGCAACGCAGGTTCGAACCCTTTGTGGGACAAATTCTCCATTGAAATATTATGGAGGTTTGTCCTGGGGATTAAATCATGTTGGCTCTCTCCCATAAGTGTCTGTCACTTGGGCACATTCTTCGATTTACAACCCGTGGGGGGAGTTTCTCGTCTCTTCCTCAAAAAAAAAAAAAAAAAGCAAAAACTTGTATAAACTAGGTGCACTAAGCAATTCATGTGTACTTTTATAATGTATTAGTTGTTTAACTAAAAGGTATTAGTTCACTGACAAGTAATAGTTGTGTGTAATTACACTGTACAACTGGTGTACAGGAGTGTTAGTCTAATAATAATAATGTCTAAACTCTAAACCATGAACTTTGTGGTCTGCAGGCTGGTTTAGCGAAACTTCTTGGACTTGCTGGTGAGACGAATGTGCAGGTAATTCTAGAAATTATCCTCTGGTTAAATACCACTTAAAACCATGTATAATTGTATATATACTTTTAGTTTCTGTAAGAACATGAACTGAAATTATTGGTGTTGTCTTGTGAAGGGTGAAGAGCAGAAGAAACTGGACGTGCTCTCAAATGAAGTTTTCGTCAAGGCTTTAGTCAGTAGTGGCCGAACTGTGAGTATTTTGTGAAATGTTTTTCATCATTGAAGTTGGTTAAGACTTAAGAAATTAAATATGTATATAAATTTATGAATTACTGGCAGTGCATCCTTGTCTCTGAAGAGGATGAAGAGGCAACATTTGTGGAACCTAACTATCGTGGAAAGTACGTTTGAGAATTTTCTGTTTCCATTCTATATTTGGAATACTGAAATGATTTGATTTCATCACTATCTGTTCTGTATGTGCAGGTATTGTGTTGTGTTCGATCCACTGGATGGATCATCCAATATTGACTGTGGTGTTTCTATTGGAACTGTATGGTTTCTTGCCTATATTGATTCACTCAAAATACATTAATGGTGACTGATTCGGTGCTTCTCTTTTGTTAAGATTTTTGGGATTTATGCCCTGGATGCTGGAAAAGAACCAAAACTAGAAGACGTGTTGCAGCCTGGAAAGAATATGGTATCTGCAGGCTACTGCATGTATGGAAGCTCTTGCACGGTAATCTCTAAAACTGAACGTGACTATATTACAGTTTTGCATGATGACTCATTCAGTCGTCATACTTGGTTTTACTTCACAGCTTGTAATTAGTACTGGAAGTGGAGTTAATGGGTTCACACTCGATCCATCTCTTGGAGAATTCATATTGACTCATCCAAATATCAAGGTCTTATTTTTCACTCTTAACCTTTTTCATATTGAGTCCCTCCTTTATTTATTTATGATTGTTATAAATGTTTTTTGGGTAATTAACCAGGTTTTAACTGTTTTCTTGTTACAGATTCCCAAGAAAGGAAAAATCTACTCTGTTAATGAAGGAAATGCGAAGAACTGGGATGAACCAACCGCGAAGTTAGCATATATCCTTGAAGATGAAAAATCTTATGATGTACTCCTTAGATTTATAAAATCTCATTATTATTCTGAACACCAGGTATGTTGAAAGATGCAAGTTTCCAACAGATGGATCGCCATCAAAATCTCTGAGATACATTGGAAGGTAATTTGATTTTAAAACAACTATTGAGATTAAAGGTCTTTGATATATGAATTTCCATCACTTGTTCGACATTTTGAAAATTGAATATGAATATATTGATATGGTTTACGTTGCCAAGCCCCGTGTCTCAAGTTTTACATTACACTTGTGTTTTACATAGTACCACTTGTGTGCACCAACTGCTGTTCAGTGAAAATAATTAATACCTTTTAGTAAATCAACTAATACCATTTAAAAATGCACTTGATTTGCACGGTGCAACTGATGCAAAAAAGTATTTGCCTTTGCATAGTAGTATTGAACACTTTGTTCTGATCATATCTGATTTCCAAACACTATACATGCTCCTCTTTTAATTTTGGTCGTCTTTTCAGCATGGTAGCTGATGTCCACCGCACATTGCTTTATGGAGGCATCTTTTTGTACCCAGCAGATAAGAAAAGCCCGAGTGGAAAACTCCGGTAAAATTTCACATAAGTGAACCCCATGCACCTCTTGATCAATCAAATCAAATGAAGAGACTTAATTAATAGGAAATTGTAACCGATCAAAAAATTAATAGGAAATTGTATGAAACAGGGTACTCTACGAGGTGTTCCCCATGTCGTTTCTGATGGAACAAGCAGGAGGACAAGCCTTCACAGGGAAGGAACGGGTAAGTTTCCTCAATTTCCCCACCCAAATAATGTGACAATGGACTATATGTAAGATTCTTGATCGGGTATTGTATTATTGTAGGCCCTCGATTTCGTTCCTAAGAAGATACACGAGCGTTCGCCGATATTCCTTGGTAGCTATGACGATGTTGAGGAGATCAAAGCATTGTATGCTGCTGAAGCCAAAAAATAATCAACTTGTAATGGTGTTTCTTTTCAGTTTTACTCACTTTCTGGTAATCCATATATCTGCGCAGATACATAATAAATATTCTTTAGTTTCACTTTGAAAGTTGATGAAAGAAGGTAGCTAGCTGCTCTGTGATTGTAGTTAATATACATAAATGCATCGTATACTAAAACTAATTAAATGAAACGTGCATGTAGATTAATTAAGTGATAAACTAGAGTAAATAAATGTTGTGCAGTTCCACCAGAATGCGTTGCAGTGGATTTTAGTTAAATTTTATGGCAATAGGAGTGGATTTACATGGATTATGTTGCGAGAAATTGATTTTGATTGGTAGTGTTATCGTAGAAAAATGGCTTATTTTTTTGCACTGAATAAAAACAGCGCATCACGTTTTGGTACATGTCTTCCGAAAACGTGCATAAATTTCTGCTAATGTGTGTTAGAATATGATACTAAAATTTTAACAAATTTTTTTATAAGTAATTATGTTCGGTTAGTGGAACCGAAAATATTAAAAAGAATTGGTAAAATGGGCCAAAAAAAATAACCACAAAGTTTGGTTAAACGAACCTAAATTAATTTATTGATTTGACATGATAGAATAATGTTTCTCCAAGAAAAATAAAACATACGCAAATAATAAAATGCGCTGGCATATATAACTTGACGTATGAGAATCTTATATTATAAAAGGAGGAGTGTACCTTCGTTTCACACATATTCTTTGTTCTGTAATTGTTATCTATAAACGGATTCAATGTTTGGTGTGTGGGTAATGTATATAGTTCAAGTGTTGAACAGATTTGTGAATCTGCAAGAATTATGAACTGCTGGGTTTGAAATTGAAGGAGCTTGGGTCTTTGAGTCTTTATTGTTGTAATTATCTTGAATTGTGATGTTGTGATCTTTCATTCAACTATTTGTTCTCTTGATGTTTTCATGGAATTTTTGCTCAACTGTGAAATGCAATTAAATGAATGAACATGTAATTGAATTGGATTTAAAGTTTTAGTGTAATTTTTTTGTGAGTAATCAGCAGTTATGTTTTCGTGAATCCTGTTGTGCAATTGCCTTCCTTATTCTAAGTTACAGGTCTACATGTATGGCCATCACTAAAAGCTAGCTTGAATTGAATTTGAAGTTAATGAAGATGCTCTGTATATTTGCTTTAACTTTCTATTCTCTTATATTAGCTAGAAATAGCTAGAACCATCTATCTCCATAACTTTTCAGCCTGTTGCATTTTCATTAGTACTCTTCATAATACTTTTGGGAGTCATTTGGATATTAATTCTTCAAATTGTTCGGTACTTAAGCACTTTTGAAACTATTCTACAGAGAATGAGTTTGAAATAACTTTATAAGGAATTAGATATGTCTTCTCGCTCTGAAATATACTAATAGGGAGTTTTCTTACTTATGTATCGTCTTCAAAATATTTCGCAGTATGCTTCGCATGATGATCTGAAAAAGGCTTATCGTAAATCGGCCATTAAGAATCATCCCGATAAAGGTGGAGATCAGGAAAATGCCAAATCTTTTAGTTAATTTGTGTTAATTACTATTATTTTGTTTCCCAGTTGATTTGTTTTCTAAATCTTTGTGGTAAAAGTCTAGATCGGTAGTTTAATGAAGGCGTAAAATCTTTGCTTAGGTTGCTGAAAATCTTTTGGTTGAACGATAATCTTTTGAATTGTCAGGCAAGGATATGCAAGTAGAAATCTGAACGTCTTCAGGTTTAAACTTCGCACAAAGATTAAGACAGTACCTGTGCTATTTGTCGACTATCATGGTTTCCCCGGATAAGTGTTATTCTATCAGGATACCATACCTATCAATGTATCGAGTATTAATAGGGACTGGTGATCAATTTCCTACTTTATGAATTTTAGTCCCACAGTGTTCAATTTCAGTCCTAGGGTGTCCAATTTAGTCTTAAGCTAAGCTGTCCAATTACAATCCTAGATCTACGCTATTTTCGGTCAATTTGAAATATCCCGTGAAAAAGGACTAAACTGGACAAGAAAATGACAGAAATTGGACACCCTAGGACTAAATGATGAAGTAGAAAGAAAAATGATCTATATTGAATCCACCCTAAAACAAAGGACATAAATTGATATAACTCTTTACTTCTATGAAGTTAATAAGCAATTACCTTGAGGGCAAGCAGAAGCTGGATGGTCTCAACAGAATAATATCCTCTCAGAGAACTGTGCAATGCACGGTTAATTATGATATTAATAGAAGATTACTAAGCTAAATAGAAATTGAGCTTATTCATCATCGAGTAAAGTTGTAACTATGAATTATGTCATTCAGTTCCTCAATCATGTTGTCTAAAATTTCTCTTTATCAGTTTTTGTTGGAATATAGAGGCACGTAAACACGTGATACATGCGCAGCGAAAATTAAAGTTCACCAACAACGACCAATTAATTGCATATAGATTACAATAATCATAACAAGAAATCATAGAGTAATTCGATAGCAGATTTCTCAGCTATGATATCCACGTAATCCCCGTGAACAGATTTGCACAGATTTGTTAGCCTGAGACGGAATTTACTAGGAAAATTCCTAATCTAGATTTTATGGAGAAACTAGGTTTTCTTGTAGTAGTAAATAATGAATCCCGGAAAGACATATATATAGGGAGAGAGACTGGCTTAAATCCTAAGTCATCTTTATTAGGAAGATAATTCCTAATCTTGCAAAATAAATCTCAAAGATATGTTTTTCCCTACGGATATTTTCCTACAATAATATTTCATAATATTATTTTGGGACTCCTATTTTAATTAGATCTAATTTAATTAAATAGTAATAATAATTAATTCCAAATTAATATATTATTAATTCTCCATAAATTAAATATTAAATCCAATTTAATACTTAATCAACCAACCATAATCCGTACACGGGAGTTACTTGTTATGTGACCCATAGACCCTCATATATCGAGCAATTAGTCAAACTAACGGTCTTAATTGAACCCTAGACAATAAATCAAACATTCTCAATATATGAGGTACGTTGCAAGAAACATGCAACTACCTGTAACTGTAACATGGGCTATTACGATTTCCTCCTTTCATTCACAAATACTCGACTAGTCTTGAACATGATGAAGTGTCTATTCAAATAACTTAATCAATTTATCTCCAATCACTAATTGATCACTCGTGTCACACTTGACCACAAAGTCCAAGTTGACGTGCATTGGCCAATGACTTTGATCCAATTATGATGAGAAGATGAGTATTCTCTCTAAATTCACTTTGAGGAATGAATCATTTTCTTGGCTCAACTACCACGCACATGCACTTCGTGATGAACCCAATTCAAGTCATATCTACACATGGAAGGGTGCAAGCGTCGGTCATGGTCAAAGTTCATCACTCCACACATGTCGTGCGTATTGACCTCAAGTCAACGGAGTATCGCATTCGCTTCCACTAACCGAGACACCCGTAGACACATATAGTGGAACTACATCAAACAGTTTCTCGGATGGGTATACCAATACCCTCTAAGGTATTTGTGCATCCATCATGAGATACCTAGTATCTCTTAGTAAGTGAGATCTTACTACACTCGGTAAGAGTATGATGCAGATCGCACACCAATCTCCATTGCATCATCAATATTCATTTCTTGATGATCCTTGATCGGGGCTATTTGAGAATCATGCTCAATGACAGCAGTGATTCAGGGGAACACAGATAAGAACAAATGGAAACAATCAAACATAATATTCTAATAAGTGTAATGCCATACATTTAATATTAGTTAAACAATAATATTAAACCAACACTGAATATTATCTTAGTATTATGTCCATACAAATGATTGTCTCTAGGACACTAACACTAACCGTTTTGACTTTAGAGTTATTGCACATTGTCACAGCCACAACAGGTTTTTTCTATCATTATCTGTTATGAAGCTTTATGATATTCTACTTTGATTTTTATCCAAATTAACTTATCCCTTGCACTTCATATCTGACCAATAACTGTGTTATAACTGATGCGAGAAAGAAATAAAAAATGATAAATAAATCGAATAAACCAACACCAAAATTTTACGTGGTTCACTAACAATTTGTTAGCTACCTCCACGGACAGAAGAGAGGATCTCGTATATTATTCAAAAGAGACAACAATATACAACTCAAATGAGAATATAAATAAAATCCCTAACTGATTGGGCCTAAGTTAATAAGCCCAAAATCGAAACCGACTAGGCTTAAATTAATAAGCCCAAAACCGACTGATGCACTTGTATCAAAGAGACCTGGGCTTCTTAAATAACATTAGGAAGCCCTTCACCTTTTTTCACAATCCGATGTGGGACAGAATAGAACTTCTTATAGGATTAGGAAGTCCTCCAACTTTTGATACAATCCGATGTGGGATAAAACAAACTTTTTTATTTTACACAATTCTAACAAATCTCCAACTTGGTAAAATAACAGAAAACTTCATTGTCTCCACCTTGACTTGAATCCTCTCACAGATGTACCAGATGCACCATAAAAGTGCCAGACGTATAAGAAACTCCTCATACACATATTTGCCCCCAAGACAGGGCAACTAACAGCTTGTAATATTTAACAAGTTCAAACAGTGTTGGAACTTGTTATTTGGAACCGGCTTGGTGAACATGTCAGTTGGGTTATCCGCAGTCCCAACTTTCTTCACTTTAACCCTCTTCTCACTTCTCAGAAAATGATACCTGACATCAATATGTTTCGTTCTCTCATGATGAACTTGATCCTTTGCTAAACATATTGCACTCAGACTGTCAAAGAATACAGTTGCATAACCATGATGTAGACCAAGATCACTAACCAGTCCTTTCAACCAGATTCCCTCTTTGGCTGCTTCAGTCAAGTCCATGTACTCTGCCTCTGTAGTAGACAGAGTAAGTGTAGGCTGCAAAGTTGCCTTCCAACTTACAACAGAACCACCAAGAGTAAAAGCATAACCGGTCATACACCTTCTACTGTCAACATCTCCTGCATAATCAGAATCACAGTAGCCTGAAACTAAACAATTCATATCACCTCCATAAATGAGACCAACATCAGATGTACCTCTAAGGTACCAAAATATCCTCTTCACAGCCTGCCAATGTTCCTTTCCAGGTTGAGCCATAAACCTACTGACAACACTAACAGCATGTGAAAGATCAGGTCTAGTACAGACCATAGCATACATCAAACTCCCTACTGCACTAGCTTAGGGAACCCGAGACATGTACTCCTTCTCCTCAGCAGATTTAGGAGCGAAAGCAATAGACAAATGAATATTTGCAGCACTTGGAGTATCAATAAGTTTAGCTGTAAACATACCAAACCTTGATAATATCTTCTGAATATGATCCTTTTGTGAAAGGAAAAGTTTCTTCTGCCTTCTGTCCCTATGAATCTTCATTCCCAAAATTTTCTGAGCAGCACTCAAATCCTTCATCTCAAACTCAGCACTGAGAAGACCTTTTAGCTTCTGAATATCTGACTTGTTCTTTGCAGCTATCAACATATCATCAACATATAAGACCAAGTAGATAAATGAATCATCTTCCAGCTTGTTGTGATACACACAACTATCATACGGACTCCTGTTGTAGCCAAGATGTGTCATATAACCATCAAATCTTTTGTATCACTACCTTGGAGACTGCTTTAGCCCATATAAGGACTTCTTCAACTTTCAAACGTACTCTTCTTTCCCAGGAACTTGGAAACCATCTGGCTGAGTCATGTATATCTCTTTATCCAACTCTCCGTGTAGAAAAGCTGTCTTCACATTGAGTTGTTCAAGTTCCAGGTCCTGATGTGCCACCATTTGAAGCAACACTCTAATAGAAGTATGTCTGACCACAGGTGAGAAAATCTCATTATATTCTACTCCCTCTTTCTGATGGAACCCTCTAACAATGACTCTTGCCTTATACCTGATACCCTCAACAGGTGATATTCCTTCCTTCTTCTTGAAGACCCACTTGCATGTAATAATCTTTCTCTCCGGAGGCTTCTTGACTAACTCCCAAGTCATATTCTTGTGAAGTGACTCCATCTAATCTCCCATGGTAGCAAGCCATTGGGTAGACTCTGTACATGTAACAGCTTCTTTGTAGGTGGATGACTCATGAGAATCCACCTCTTCAGCAACCTGCAATGCATAACCCACCATATCCTCAAACCTATATCACCTTGGAGCCTCAACTCCAATCCTTCTAGCCCGATCAAGAGCTATACTGTACGGTCTTGTCTCAGATGGTTGAGATTTTGGTGGTGATGCATCTTTCAGCTCGGTGTCAGAATATGAGTGTTGTTCTCCATCTTCCTTTTGTGACTCACTCTGCTCCACCTGTTTGTCAACACTGTTGTTTACTGATACAACGATAGACTTCACAGTGGGGTTAAACATAGAAATCTCATAAAAAATAACATTTCTGCTAAGTATGACTTTGCTTTCTGATGGAGCCGGATTATATACCCCTTAACACCATTTCCATAGCCCACAAAAACTCCTTTCTTCGCTCTTGGCTCCAATTTACCCTCATTTACATGATAATAAACAGTACATCCAAAAGATCTCAAATTAGAGTAATCTGCAGACTTACCAGACCACACCTCGTAAGGTGTTTTGAGGTTGATACCTGTGTGAGGTGCACGATTTAGCAGGTAACATGCCGTCCTGACCGCTTTTGCCCAAAATCTTCGGGCTAATCCAACATTAGAGAGCATGAATCGAGCTCTCTCCAGAAGTGTCTGATTCATGTGTTCTGCTACACCATTCTGTTGTGTTGTATCTCGTAATGTATGATGTCTTGCGATCCCTTCATTCTTGCAGAACTCATCGAAATCAGAAGAACATAATTCCAGACCATATCAGTTCGAAGACTTTTGATTTTCTTCCCTGTTTGATTTTCCACCAACGCCTTCCATAGCTTGAAACTCTTGAAAGCTTCACTTTTATGCTTCATCATAATTACCCAAGTCATTCTTGAGTAGTCATTAATCATAAACACGAAGTATCTATTGCCTCCTAAAGATTCAACACGAGAAGGTCTCCAACAATTAGAATGGATATTATCAAGTGTGCATTATGTTCTATGAATTGCCTTGGGAAACTTGCTGTGATGAAGCTTCCCAAAAATACAGTGCTCACAGAAACCAAGACTAGTGACCTTGTGGCCACCAAGAAAATCATCTTTCGACAGAATTTGCATCCCTCGTTCACTCATGTGGCCAAGTCTCATGTGCCATAACTTAGTCAAGTCGTCTTTGTAAACTTCCGATGATGCAACAACAGCAGAGTTAGATAGCGTTGAACCTTGCAAAAAGTACAAAGTTCCTCGCTGCACACCTTTCAGAACCACATTAGAACCCTTGTAGACATACAGAACTCCACCTTCACCTTTGAAACTGAAACCCTTTACTGTCTAGAAGACTAAGTGATATCAGATTCTTCGTCATTTGTGGAACATGCCTAACATCGTTCAATGTGCAAAATTTACCATCATGTGTCCGTAATTGAATTGAGCCTATTCCAACTGCCTTGCAAATAGAACTGTTGGCCATAGAAATATTGCCTCCATCCACTTGCTCGTAAGTTGTAAACCACTCTCTGCGCGGACATATATGATAAGATGCCCCGGAATCAAGAACCCACACATCAATGTGATGTGTTTGTCCATTAGCAACTAGGACTACATCCTCCTCGGAGTTGGTGTCATCTCCTTCAGCAACAGCAGCAATACCTGCTTCTTCTTCTTCTTCGGACAATCATTTTTCCAATGACCTGGCTCTTTGCAGTAGTTACAAATATCCTCTGGTTTAGGACCCTTAGACCCAGACTTCTTGAATTTCTTCTTTCCCGATTTTCCAGGTCCCTTGTTCCCATTAGCTACTAGTCCAGCGGCCTGATTATCTGAACTTCCACCACTCGCCTTATGTCGTAACTCTCTAGTATGCACAGATGATCTGACCTCTTCCAAGGACACAGTGTCTTTCCGAACAATGAAAGACTGCAAAAAATTCTTATACGACAAAGGTAGAGAAACCAACATAATTAAAGCAGCATCCTCATCATCAACTTTAACATCAATATTACGCAATTCTAATAGAATTGTATTCAATTGATCCAGATGTTCACGAAGTGGCTGACCTTCATGCATACACAAACTGAACAGACGTTGTTTCAACAACAACTTATTGGTTAGCGACTTCGTCATATACAGACTCTCCAACTTCAACCATAGACCAGCCACAGTTTTCTCCTCTGCGACTTCTAGATAATGATATCATCTGCGAGACACAACATGATTGATGAGTGTGTCTTCTCCTCCAGAGTGGCCATCTCAGCTTCTTCCAAATCCACCGTCTTTTTCATCAACGATGCCCATAGTCCTTGTTGTTTCAACAAGGCACGCATCTTGATCTGCCATAAACTGAAACTGTTCTTCCACGAATTTGCCGATTTTCACGTTTATCCCACCCGTCATCTTTATCACCAAATTGCAGAAACCCCCAACAAGGCTCTGATACCAATTTGTTATAAATGATGCAAGAAAGATATAAAAACGATAAATAAACCGAATAAACCGACACCAAAATTTTACGTGGTTCACTAACAATTTGTTAGCTACGTCCAAGGGCAGAAGAGAGGATCTCGTATATTATTTAGAACCGACAACAATATACAACTCAAATGAGAATAAAAAAAAAACTCCTAATTGATTGGGCCTAAGTTAATAAGCCAAAAACCGACTGATGCACTTATATCAAAGAGATATGGGCTTCTTAAATAACATTAGAAAGCCCTTCACCTTTTTCCACAATCCGATGTGGGACAGAATATGACTTCTTATAGGATTAGGAAGTCCTCCAACTTTTGATACAATCCGATGTGGGATAAAACAAACTTCTTTATTTTACACAATTCTAACAAACGGCTTATTTTGACTTACTGAATTTTGAGATCTTCAGATAGGAATTTCAAGGGTGAGTCATGTGAATGACATGTGATGTTTCCTATGGTAATTAACAGATATTATTCAGGTGAAGATGCAATATTCATGATCATCGAATGAGTCTGAATCAGTTTACTTAAGAGTTAATAAGGATGAAAGTTTACTTAGAATCAGTTTTCTGTTATTCAATCAGAGGTACATTATCATTACTAAACACATTTACAAGTATTTGTTCTCTCATTTCAGTATTCTACTTAAATGTTGTGAATTTATCTCAAGTTTTATGAGGGATAATTGACCACCTCATGATCTAACGTGTCCTTTTAAGTGCAGACAAATAAAGGATTTAGCTAGAGATTTGGTGTTATTAACTAGAATTTTATTTTTTCAGATTGCCCCCTGCTCAGGTAAGTTAAACTTGATCTGAATTTATTTGGATGTATCAGTCATCATGAATGACACTTCTGGTAAGTGTTCCAAGACAAAATTATCATAATGAAAGATGTTAGGGCAGAAGGTGAAGAAGTTGTAATTGCCACGTCTAACTGTTCCATTAAGTATATTATATTGATGCATTATCTTTCAAGTTTAAAGATGGACAAATATAAGCTTCTCTATTACTCATTCTGAATTTTCTGATTTCACTTTGTCCTGCATATGAACTTTATTCCTTCTGTCAAAAAAAAAAATATTCCTAAATGGGTCTATTGAACGAATATATACACATTATATATGTAAGAAAAGGTGTATATGTGTATTAAGATTCTATGGTTAAATGAGGCTTTTTTTTTTTCAAATTCTTGCTATTACTGTATAACATTATCAACAGCACAACAATAAAACTTATTAATGGTCTTGGAGTCTCTGACCTAAATTCTGTCTCCCAATATTTTCATAGATGTCGAAAATAACAAGGGAGATGAGGCAGAGTGTAACCTATGCCAATGAAACCTAGGATTGTGTAAACAAAAGGGAAAGTTTATGAGGGAGCAATGGTGCTGGAAATTCACTCTATGGAAAGTTTCTAATTGAATTTTTAAATTGATGAGACTTAAGGAGTTGTGATGGCTGCTCATAATAAAAGCATTTTGTTTTGATAAACCTACTCATAATCGTATCCTCTATGTGTCAATTGATATTATATGTAGGAGCATATAATATGTGCGAGACTGAAAGAAGAATTTGGTTAAGAGAATGGTGGAGGTGTCGAATCAAAGGGTTTTGGTTAGAGGTCGCATGTGCTGAGTTGAAGCGTGTCTCCATAAATTCCATGTATCTTCTTCAATGAACTTTTTTGTTTATTTATGGTGTTTTGAGCATTTTGTAGTAAATTTATTACTTTGGACAGGGTGGGAAGGGATTTTCAATGGAATACATGACTTTATTGTTTCTAGGAGAGATTGACTATGAAAATTCTACTTATTGTTTCTCCACCTTCACCCGCTTTTGGTCTTTGGAAAGGGTTTAAAAGAAGCTTTGAGTAAGGATTTTTTTTTTATTTTTCTTTGTTCCTTTTGAGAATGTATTTAAAATTTATAGTTAACATTAAATTTTGTGATATAATTAGTATATCCAATGGTTGATTGAAGTCTAATTATTTAGATTATTTTTAAGTGAACCAATATGCATGAGAGAGTATTTTGTATTATATAATTGTAAAAAATTGAATTTTTTTTTATCAATTGATGAACAAGGGTATAATAGAGTTAAAGATGATTAAATAAAAGGAAGTGACTCTAAGGTATAAAGTCACTCCTCAAGTGACTCTAAAGTACAAAGTAACTTTATTTTTACTCTAAGGTATAAAAATATGGTTAAAAAGTCTAAGTTGCCCTTCTATCCGTTTCTGCACTTCTACCACGTTTTCTACACTTCTAGGCCAATTTTGGAGTGCAATTTTTTTAATTTTCTACACTTTCGTCTTTTTTATTCCACTTTTTATTAGTTACAATTTTTTATATAATTTAATTTAAATTTTAGATTTTATAAAATTTGTATTTCGAATCTACACTTTCTCAAAATAATATGTACATTCCAAAAATGTGTACTTGGTCAAAACAAAAAAATAAAAATATGAATACATACAAAAATGAGATAAGGGGTATTTTTAGTATAAATTGTATCTTAGAGTCACTTTAAAGATACTTTGTACCTTAAAGTCTTTTTGTTAGAAACTTTGTAGTGGAGAGTCATTAATTCAAAATAAAATCTCTTTAGATCGGCTAACAATCAGTTTTAGTTGTTTTCTACAATTTGGCATAATAGTTCACTCAATTTTCATTGGGGTAAATTGCATTTTTAGTCCCAAGAGAATGTGTCAATTGCAAAATGGTTCTTTTTTCGACAAATTTGGTCCCGTAAGATTTTCCGTCCATTTTTAACGGAAGTGAGTCACACGCGCCATTAATTGCAAATTTAATCCCAAAAAATTGCAGATTTGGTCCCATAAAATTGCATATTTGGTCCCAAAAAAATCATTTTTTTTTTACTATAATTTTTAGATTTTTCCTAAATTAATTTATAATTTATTAATTACATCTTTATAATTTATTTAGTGTAAATTTGAGTTTTAAATTTATATAATTAACTTATAATTCAGAAAGTATTAAGCATAATTTAATAATTAAGATTTATAAAAATATAATTAACACTTTTGAATTCCATTAGATATTAGAAATTCTATATTTTTTTTAATTTTTTTATATTATACATAAATTATTAATTTATTTGAAAATATTTTTTTTTATTTTAAACTCTATAAGACTATATATATTATTTATTTATTTCTATTTAACATAAATTAAGATTATATATTTTTAAAAATTTTTAAATTATCTAGAAACTATTACTTGGTTTAAAAATGGAACCCTCCTCCTCCTTCCTCCAAAATCCAAAAATCTAAATCACATTGAGAAGCAAAGAAAAAAACATTGAGTTTATAAATGATTATATGATTTTTTATGTGTTGAAAATTGATCTATGTGATAAAAAGTTTATAATTTGATTTTAATTTATGATTTTTTTTGACGATGTGTTTGATTATTGTGGTAGGATGGATGGGAAAAAGATATCGAATTTGGTTTTAATTTTTGTGTATTTTTTCAATAGTATTAGTTGTTGTTCAAAAAAAAAAATTAGTTATTTCAGCGAGGGTATCAAATGTTCTTGTGGTCCCCAATTTTAATAAGAATAATAAAAGACATGAGTTTAATAAAATGAATATTTAATTTAAGGATTTTTTTCTAATAATTTTAGATGTTTTATATTTCCAAAAAGTTTTATTCTTTCAATAGTATTAGTTGTTAAAAAAATAAAAAAAATTAAGATTTTATTAATATTTAATAAATATAAATGTTCTTAAAATTCCATAATCTATTTTTCAATTTTAATAAACAATAATAAAAATAACATTTAGTTAGTTTAATATAAAATGAATATTTAATTTAAGTTGGATTATTTTACAATGATTTTTCAATGCGGGATATTATATTTCCAAAATGTTTTAATTATATGCTAAAATATGCAATACAGTTGTATAGACTATAGTGTTTAGAAAATTGTTAAAACCCAAAAATCTATAAATAGAAGAGGCATATTAATAAAGATAACAAGAGTTAAAATTAAAAAGCCCAAACGAAATAAATAAAATATAAGATTTTATTAATATTTAATAAATATAAGAAATCTGATTAAAATTCCATAATCTATTTTATCGAGCTTATGATAAACAAGTCAATAAAACATAATATTTAGTTAGGATAATATAACATTATTATTATACTCTTAATATAAAATATAGAAGTTGGATTTATTTTACATGATTTATTATTTAATCAACGCGGGATATTCACATCTCCATGCACTAGTTGTCTTAATTATATGCTAAAATTTGCAATACAGTTGTATAGACTATAGTGTTTAGAAAATTGTTAAAACCCAAAAATCTATAAATAGAAGAGGCCTATTAATAAAGATAACAAGAGTTAAATTATTAAACCAAGCCCAAACGATATAGAACTAAGCAGCCGATCCCAATCACATTATTTTTGGGTAAAAGAGAAATGAAGTCTTTGCAAAATAAACATTCCTTAATTTACACCTCAAAGATATTAAGCTGCTACAGAATAGTATACAGACCGTATAACATATCAAATTTACAAATGGTACATACATATAATGATACACTTCCTGCTTATTCATTCTGCATAATTAAATCAGTTATCACCATCTTCTTCCCCCACATTTTCAAAGCCCTATGCTACCATAGCTATGGAGAAAGTAGAAGCTCATCGGAAATGCCCACACCACCGCCGGAAACAACTTCACTCGTGCTACCCAACACCTACACCCAAATAATCCCCAATAACCTACACAAACAAAGTAATCTAAATATACAAACCGATTATTCACCCAACAAAACAAATAATCCCCATTTAAAAGTAATTAAAATACAAACCGATTATTCATAAAACAATCCATTTAAAAGATTTAAAAACGCCGCCGTCGCACCGCCGCACGGTTGGTCTCGATTCTGGTATCCATTAAAAGCCCTAGACGAGAAGAACATAAGCCCTCAAACAATTTAATGATCGGACACCGGAACGCCGTCGATTTATCGCCGGCAAAATTAAGGTAAAAACTTAAGAACCCACTTTTCAATAATTGAATATACCCTCTAATTTTCTTTACAAGTCATAGATGCTTGACTCATCCTAGTTATCATCTTCTTCTGTACATGATTGTGAAAATATGGTGTGCATACAAAATAAGAGAAAAACACAGAGAAGAGAAAGAGAGAGACGTGCAGTGTGTTTTGTGGTGTGTGCTGCGTGCGTGTGTATATACATGTATGCTATATGTATTAATTTATTATTTATTATATATGTGTGGTGTGTGAGTTTTATTGTTTTAAATTAATATTGCTAAACTATTGAGTTATACAGTACTACTTATTATTATGTGTGTATTATTACTACTAAGTGGTGTGCGTGTGATTAACTATATGTGTGGTGTGGGTTAATATTATTATTATTATATTGCTACTACTATAGCCTTTTTATTATTATTATTACTATTATTATTAGAATTATATTATTGTTATTTCAAGTGATATTATTATCTTGTGCTTATAATTATCTTTTATTAAGGTTTTCAACGTGTTCTAAATCTTATAAAATTTTACTTTTGTAAATTATAATAATTTAATTCAAATCTCTATTTATGTAAATTATTGATCTAATAATTCTTAGACTTATCTTAATTAAATAACTAACCTGACAATATTTGACTACTAATAGATTCAACCCTTTGTTCATCTAAATTAATTATATTAATCATCAATTATCAAAATATTCTTTGTATACTGCATTATAATATCTATCTCAATACTTGTACATTATGTGTTTCGTCTTTTATTAACAATGAAGATTATGTTTATTGGGAGCATGGATTTCTTGGTTGTTTTACTAATGAAAATGAGTTTCAATTGCTTCCAAGTACATATTTAAAGAGATATCAATTTTAAATGATTATTACTAATTTTACTATTTGAAATGTTTGCTCAAAGTAAAATATATAATTAAGAGTGTTAAGTTATAAAAATAAGAATGATGTTTTGAATGAATATAGTAAAATCGAGTTTTATTGTCTTATTTTGATTATGCTACTCATTTTCAATGGTTAAAGTGAAATATGTGTTTAAATTATAGATGAGTTATGCCATAAATTGTTATCATCTGCTAAAATGCATAAATTGATGTATGTTGCATTACAATTTATTATTATAACTAAAATGATTTTTTATGATAGTGCTCGTCTGATATAGATTTATTAATTGAGGAAATTATTAAGCAATTTTATGAATCAAGAGGTTCTGATAATAATTAAACTTAAAAAAAAAACGTGCTGGGTGAAGTGCTCCGGACCAGATGCTCGGGGCGTCCCTACAACTTGAGTTATTTTGCAAAGGAATTCAAAAACAGTTCTAACTTATCTATAAAGTTATAAGGTGGGTGATGCTATCTGTATTGCAGTTGTTAATGTTACATGGACTGTTAGTGTATTATACGGTTATCGTTATACAAACTTTTACGAAATTAAAGACCTCCGGGTCCCATGAATACACACGGTATTAGTAAGCCGATATGATACTATGACCACTGAATCGACATGAATATGGAATGGGCATCAGAAACTCGTGCGTACCTAAGGGTATGGGCATCAGAAACTCGTGCATACCTACGACATAATAGTCGACATGAATATGGTATGGGCATCAGAAACTCGTGCGTATCTAAGGGTATGAGCATCAGAAATTCGTGCGTACCTACGACATAATAGTCGTCATGAATACGTATGGGCATGAACAACTCGTGCATACAATATGTATATGTATATGTATATGGTATAATTGATACTAGGATATTGCTAATCTGTGTAACAGTATATAGGTCATCCACTGAGATTTTTATCTCACACCTCAACAGTTTTATGTTTTCAGGTTATGATCGAGAGGGGCCGGAGCTATAACAGGGATGACACGAAGTTTTCCCAAATAATATTTTCAATGAATTTATAATCATATCATAAATGGTTAAACGACTATGCCGAGAAGCCTTTTAAACTTACTTGATAAAGGATCATGTACATTACCATTGTAATAAACATCACCTTTATAAATATATATCTTGCACTTTAAATTAATGGGCCTTTCCACATTCTTTATCTCACATAATATTAATGATTAGGTTCTTCTGTTGCAAAATGTAATACTTTTGCTTGTTGTTATATTTTAAAGAAATTTTTAAGCTTAGATTTTACGATCACTAAGTGGCGACCCGAGTTTATAGTGTCAAAGCTACAAGGGTTGACATTCTGGATTCGGGGCATTACAGTTCTAACATAAAGTATTAGTTGTGAAACAGATGCATGGTAAAATATTTTTAAATTATATTCAAATTCTATATATTATTTGGTTTGATTATTTTTAAATATAAAAATATTATATATATATATATTTTTTTTTTTTAATTTCTTAAATTTTACATTAAGTATATACATATATATATATTTTTTTTTTTTTAGATGTTACATATTATTATTTGATTTAAAAAATTTACTCATTATTTTTAAAATTATAAATGGATTTATATATATATATATATATATATATATATATATATTAATTTCAATAATTTTACATAAGTTATTATTTCGCTTACAAAAATATTTTTTTGTATTTTGTAGTCATGTTTAAATTATATATATAGTTTTACAGTTAATTTGTAATTTATGAATTCATTTTGATTATATATATAATTAATTATATTTTAGTATCATTTTCCTCAATTTTGCAAATTTAGTCCCATAATTTTTTTGGTCAACTAACGGTTTCCATCCATTTGACTAATGGTTTGGGACCAAAACTGCTCAAAAAATGACCATTTTGAAACCATGAGACCAAAAATGTTTTGGATCCAATCTCTTGGGACCAAATCTGCAATTTACCCATTTTCGTTGCTCATTCACTGAGTTCATAGATATTTTTTAATATTTCACGCAATCTAGAATCATTTTAAAAAAAAAACTAATAGTGCTCTACCTAAGCAAATATTTACAATTGGCCCGTGCATAGAATGGGCAAAAGTCTAGTAAAGAAAAAAAATAGCATTTCATTTTTATGTTTACGAAGCTTTTAGTTCCAGTATTCTGCCATCTAAAGGAAAAATATGTAACTTATCAAAGATATCATGGGGTGTTATTACTTTTTTCTTTTAAACATGGGTGTTAACAAATAAAAAGTATATGAAGTATCACTTCTCACCTACAAGACTTTTTTTTTAAAAGTAAAATTTTGAATGGGTAAAAGATACCCTCAACAGTAACTTTACAAGAAACATTAATATTCTAGTATTTTCCTAGAATTTTCTAGTCAATCAGTAAAAGAAAAGTTGTAAAATGATGAAAATTTCACCAAGCACCAACTCCAGAATCTACCTTTAATTTCTTCTATACTCTTCTCCAATTCTAAACATTTTCCTTCAAAAATCAGTTTATTTCTACAAGACATATATTACATTTTGCTTGAAGAAAAAAATATTACTACATATTATGTATCATTGAGACACAAAATTTATTGTATAAGACGATCTTATATTTTTATTTAAAAAATTGTGAAAAAAGTATAGGATGCAATTACATTAATTAAGGGTAAAATGAAACCAAGAAATCAAAATTACATTAAATTACAACAATGATAAAAGTGGCGCTTAAAAGCATATGGGGAAAACTGGGAATGGCCAATAAAACGCTTCTAGAAGTGGCGCTTATAAGAGACGGTTTTTGTTAGGCAGGCATAAAGTGACGCGTATGCTTAAATTAAAATGGTACTGGCCAAAAATGAATCCTCTCCCGTGGAGTCTCTCCCCAATTCCTCCATTTCAGAGCATCTAGACCGTTCATTTTACTATAGAGAAATATTTGTCACGTCATCCAATCTTAAATGCCCTTCCTCTCATTTAGGCGGCCAGGTTTTCTATGAACTCGTTTAAATGAGTTCTCCTTTTCTAGTATCATTATTTATTACCATTTTGTTAGAAAAATGGTGTTGTGTGTAAACGAAGATGATGCAGAAACAGACTCAATGTGAAAAGTCTAGGCAAAAGTTGGACTCTCATTTCCGTAAGATGATATTGTCCGTACTCCGGTGCAATACAGTATCAATGGCAATCTCCCCCAAGATACAATGACTTTAAAACTTCACAGTCGTTGCACTACGAATCGAAAGCTATCGACAAACTAACTCGTGTATCTGTAACTTTCTTGATACGAATACTCATGCAAAGATCTAGATTGTTAGAATGATTTTTGTATGCACTGAATGTTTGAGATTTTCGAATGGAAGAAAATGAATTCGACACTGAATTTATAGAAGTCGAAGAGTTGGGTGCCTTCTGGTCAATGGGTGCAACTTTCTGGATAGAAAGAATCTGGGCCCTCAGATCGTGTCTTTTGGATCAGATCTAGATCTAACAGCCCATATCGCACCCTTTCTATGGGCGGCTCGCCTCCTGCACCCGGTTCGACCGAATCAGTCCGCAGACTCGACCCGGGTCATCTGCTCGCGAGACGTCGCGTTCATCCACCCGGGATCGCAGGTTTGATTCCCGTTGGTTACACATGTAACCTCCCGCCGCGGGCCATCGCCTCCGACCTGGGTTTGAATCCCATGAGTCGCGCACTCGTGCAAACCATGCGTTGAGCCGCCTGTCTTTATTTTTGAAAAATAAAGGCTCTTCAGCTCCTCGCAACGACGCGTACGTGCGCCTTTAAAGCGCTCAATGCGACAAGTGCGATGTGCTCGTGCGGTCAAATTGAATTTCCATACCACAAGTCTACTAATAAGGAAGCAAATTTCTTTCTCACTTTCCTATGTGGGATAGATGGGATTTCCATTTCCCCTTTAACTTTTACACAACAAATTGTCAACTTAGGGCCCGCTTGGTTGGGGGTAATGGAAGTGGGTAATGAGAATTACTTCTATTAATATTGCTTTGTAATTTTGATAAACAAATAATGTGGATGAAAGTAAGCAATTGATTGCCCCCAACTACTCAACCCACCTCATATGATACCCATTGTTTATATTCTAACCAAGCATTAACAATGCAATTAATAACCCTTGATGATTGACCCTCAATGATACTCATTACCATTATCATTCCCTAGTCATACCAAGCGGGCTCTTAATGTATTAATATTTCATTCACCCGAAATTGATTTTGAGCAAATAAATACATCAAATTAATCTACTCAAAACGTAGATTACGAATTTGAAACTGGTTTTCATTTTCCACAAATGGATCATCATCTTGAAAATCTGATCAACTTTGGGTCAACACCCAATTTCCAGCACATTTAACATATAAAGTATAATCGTTGAAAAAAATATTTGATTTTATTTGTTGCTATTCTCAAAATCAATAAAAATAACACTTATATACTAAATAATGACACATTATATACTAAATAATACTCCCTCCGTCTCTTAGCAATTTGCACACCTTTATTTTTTATTTGTTCCTTATCAATTTGCACCCCTTAAAATGACAAAGAATCTCACAATTTCTACCCTCAAAATCTCCACCCACACAATCTCCACCATCCGTCCCTTTTGAAAAGTCAACAAAACATCAAAAAGTTATTTTTTTCTTAATATGTGTGTCATTTTTAGGGTGCAAATTGTTAAGGGACGGAGGGAGTAATTCTTTACATATGGAGTTTACGTGAACTTGAGTTTATTAAAGATTTTGGAAATGGTAAAAGTTCATCAACAGTGTAGTTTTAAGTGATTTTAAGTACACAATATTCGCGCTCAAAAAAAAAGAAAAAGTAAGCAATATTCAAATAAATTAAAAAAGTGTGTAAATAAAACATTTTTAAAAAATATATAATTATTAAAAAAGTTACTGTAAGACACAAATTTTCTCAAACTATTATTCTAAGATATAATTACATTTGTATACACATAATTGAGCACATTTAACTATATAATATAAAAATTCGACAACATATAAATAAGTAAAAAACATATTTTGCACATTAGAATAATAAATCTCTCAACTTTATACAGTAGAGTAATCCCCCAACAATTACTTTGAGAGTAATCTTAAAAAAAAAACATAAAGACGTCTTTTTAGTACTAAGTTTAACCACATTTAGCCAGATAAAAAGTGCGGAAATAGCATACATAATTAATCCCATTACAATTTTAGCATATTAGTATATTAGTATATATATATTAGACCACGTACACATGATCTCTCTAATCCGGAATTAGTAGGTAATTACAAACCCCTTGATCCAATCAACTTTGTCAACCCAAACGTAATCCCCATCGCCACCCACCCCCCAACCAACACCCTAACCGTCGACCTCACCACTGGCGCCCGCCCTAAAGCCGCCCCCAACCACCCGAACCCCACCAACGCCACGCTCACCGCCGCCACCATCGCCCAAACCCTCACCCTATACTCCCCTATAAACGCCGCCGCCAGCAGCGGCACCATCGCCCCCACCGAGAACGCCAGCGCCGACGCCGACGCCGCCTGCATGGGGCTCGGCAGCCCCTCCGTCTCCCCACCCTCCGCCACCGCATCGCCGCCGTCCTCCGCCGCCCTCTTGCCCTCTTGATCTGAGCAAGCTCGATATCGAGCTGCGAATAGACGGAGACGAATTCTCCGATTGCCATGGAGCAGGCGCCGGCGACGAGGCCGGCGAAACCGGCGAGTATCATGGTCTTGATGGCTTGTCGGACGGCGCCGACGCCCATCATTAAGGAGGCGGTGGAGACGAGGCCGTCGTTGGCACCGAGGACGGCGGCGCGTAGCCATTGGGAGCGTTTGGAGTAGTCGAATTCATCTTTGTCGTTTTCGGGGTCGAGGGTTAGGGTTTGGGTTTGGGGTGGATTGGAAGCCATTAATAATTGGACAAGCTAAGTTAATTTATTATAAGGTGGTAACTAGCTAGTGAGTGAGTATGGTGGACACACGCCTTGTTTTTGGTATTTATAGAAGGGGAGTGGGAGTGTGGTGTGGGGTACGGTGGAGCTTTTATAATTTGGGGTCATCTTAACAATATTACAATTCAATTCCATTATTTCACTTTCAAATAAAGGTTTATGTAAATCACATGTGTAACACAATTTTACTTTTACTATATACTTTACAAGGAATAAATGTTGATTTGTGTTAGTTTACACTTCATCCTATATATGAGACCGTCTAATATTAATTTTTATCTTCTAAAATAGTATATTGTTAATTGCTTCATTAAAAGGTACGTTCACTTTGATAGTATTAATTATTTTATTTATTAAAAAGTATTGACAATTGTGTTGAGTTAATTACAAGGATCTTCAGGTAACTCATGTCCAATTTTAGTTCTATATTTATTATTTTTTAAATTTTGGTTATTTTTTCCTTTTAAAATTGAAAAAAGGTAAATATATATAAAATTAAAATTGGATACAAAAAAAAAATCAATATATTGAAAAATTAAAACATAAAGGACTTAGTCATGACTCATGCATATATATTTTAACTTTCTTCCGTTCTAGTCCAAAATGATCAAAACTGACATCAAGAGAACCAAAATTGAATTTTTCTTAAAGAATGATATGGGATTAAAATTAGGCATGATCTAAGTTATACTATAATATTTAATATAAATTGTAATTGTGTTACTATAAAGTAATGATTGTGAACTAATTGCACCATAAAATTGTTTTAAATAAGATTAATTCTTCATCATATGCATTATTTTTTGGTGGATATTTTTTTTTTTTGAAAGGTTTTAGTGGTAATTAAACGTGGCATATATTAATTCAGAGTGAAATACAAAGCAGAATACGGAAAAAGTTCTACAGGTGATATAATATAGATATAGAACATGCTTTTTCAAAGTGTCGACATTTTTCTATATGCATGATTAACTCAACTTTAATTTGTCTCCTACATCAACATATATATAATTGGACTTAGCCTTTTTTTGGAAACGATTCAGATTAATAGTCGCTTACATATATTGTTCTTGTTACAGTTTGAGCAAATTAATGTGGATCTTTTGACAAATATATTTCGTGTAGGGAATTTTGTTGTACCAGCACATGTCATGAGTGAAATGATCATCATTAATACTATACTAATGTATATATGTACTCATTTTATTGAAATCTTTTACGAAACACTTAATTCTATTTTTTACAAATTAATTTTACAAACTCAATTATTCTCACATTTATTAAATTAAATCATCTTCTCACAAGATTTTTTTTTTCAATCACTCATGCATGTTCAACAATGAGTGAAATAATTAACAACAATTAATCAAAAACCAAAACTGATGAGAAATCAGTCTACGTTTTGCTTTTAGTGAGTGCATACATATATATATGAATATTGAACTTTATAATTTCATCTCATCTAAAAGTCTGAACTTGTAGAGAGGTGTGAAATTAATTTTTTATTTAATTTTTCTAACACACATTCTCACTCGTGGACTGAATTCTCTTACTCCATCATTGGAAGGAGATTCATTGAGTAGATAATTTAATATGAGTGCAGTTACTTTTCATTGGGAATCGAATTAGGACGTGGACGTGAGCCTGAAGACTTTGATACCATGAACGAATTACATCTCATCTAAAAATCGAAATTTATAAAGAGGTCATGTGGAATTAATTTTTTAACTTAATTTTCCAAAAAAATATGATAATGGAATATGAGGACATGATAGAGAAAGATAAATATTGTTGGTGCAATACTGGAGATAAGACCTTATATACAGATATATCAACTAATTAATTAAGTGTTTTTTTATTTTCGACCAAGTTATAATATTAATTCTAGACGTATCAGAATCTCTTTCCGCATTATCATCATCATGCCATTTCAGAATTATCTTTACGTATGAACAAGCTATTTCAAATAATTAATTAAATAAAGTTTAATTAAATGGTATGCTTTCCATTATCAAACTGTTTGATATTATATCGATGTTTCAAAAGAACTTTTTCGTTTTCAAATCTTTGTACTAGTTTTATTTTATCCACATATGTTGCCGCTAAATCCTTTAAGGTGTTGTGGATATTTGTAAGTGCTATAATTTTTTATGGTTTGGGTGTTGTGACAAAGTTGTGACGTTTTGTAATAGTCTTGGTGTATGTGGATTGGAGTAACCTTGTACTCTATAATAATATAATTTTCTTTTTTCCGAGAAAAAAAAAAATACACACATACACCCAAGTCATACTTTAGACTTTGGGTTTAGTTCGTTTTTTTTTAGTCGAACTTATTTATCGAACATATTGTTGTTTTACGAGCGTTTTTGAATTTAATCGAGCATAAGTGAACTTAATAAAATATATTATAAATTTGATAAATTACTCATGATCAATTCATTACAAAGATAAAGTATAATTTCTGAAAAATCACCAAAAAATATATATATATATATATATATATATATAATTTTATATCTTTATTTAAATTAATACATATGTTTATATTTATCATAAAATAAATTTAAAAATTGTATATTAAATTATTAATTATAATGTATGCAAGTTAGCGAGCCAGCCAGAACCAAGTAAGATAAAGTTTGAATTTGTTTGTTTATGTTAAGGAATTTTATTAAACAAATTCAAATAAAAATTAACTTTCGTGTTGAGACCGGGATAATTCACAAATAATTTTAAGGGGCAAATTCGTTTTAAAATTAAATAATTACCCGCCCAACATATTCTACACCTGAAATAGTGGGTATATTAATATTAGCACATAGTTTAGTGGTGACGATGATAAAGGAGTATGGTGCAAAAGATGTGAAACAAATTAACAGAAAATTGACAAACAAAGTGGTTTCATGTTCTTTACTCTTTTATACGGAATAAAGTATGGACAATTAAGATTCACATGCACTGCGTTTCCATGTTGATAAAGATTACGCATTTGGCAACTAACCACTCAGATGTATTCACGTCCTTTACATTCTGCCTGCCTTCAAAACATAACATAACTGAAATTTTTGCATTTAAATTTTAAAAGTATAATAGAAATTTATAAAAGTGTCATGTTTTTATCACGTACGCAACGAATTCATGCAAATTTGCCACCTCGCATGAACAACCGTTTATATGACAGAAGTTGAGATTTCATGAACGCTTACGTAGCCTTAAAAAGTCATGGTACATCATGAATAATTATCAAACATTAATTTTCTTTTAAATAAAGAAAAAAATATTTGATTGATCGAAAATATGTAAATTTATTTCACTTATTATTTTTTAGATGGCCAGGTTCACGTAAACTCTCTATTGGTTTATAAGAGTACCAACAATGACTTACAAATTGGTGGAAATAAAAAAATAAAGAAAAAGAAACAAAAAATAGTGTAACACCCTAAAAATTTCAAGTCAGTTATAATTTTTAAAAACTTCAATAATAGATTTTTGCAATACTTTTAAAACTCAAATCTATCTTTCAATATTTATAAAAGATATTTTTATCAAAATTCTAGAAATTTCTTCAACCTCTTCTCACATCTTAGTAAATTTTTTATAGAGATTCACTATAATATTTATCTCCATGAAATTCTTTATTTCTCTTTCATAAATACAAGATTTGTTCGCTTTTCCAAATTTTAATACGGTTAATTAATTTTGTAATAAAATTTTCAAGCATTAATCTTTTCTTATTTCATCTCAAAGAATTTTGAAATCAACCACCGTCCAAATTTTGTTTTGAATCAGTCATCTAAGCCTTATTTACGAAATAGCCGTCATCTCCTCTTTTTATTTAATTAGTTGTTATTATTCTAAATTTATTTATTTATTAAATTAGATTTTTAGAAAAGATATCTTCAAAACTTTATCTCTATCTACAAGAATCAAGTCTCAAGATTTTCATGATAAATTCAAATTCCAATTTTCACTAACAAAAATTATATTTTCTTGTCTATAAATAAAAGTGTCTTATTTTGAAATCAAAATACACAAAAACTATATTTCTCACCGTAAACAGTTTTAATTTTCTTTTCTGGAGCAAAAAAAGATAGTCAAGACCCTCTTCTGATCTTCTTTAACAAATCGGTAACTTTTTTCCTCTTAATCTTTTAATTGATTTAGATTTAGTTTCGATCAATAGTATTTTTTTTATTTTACCAACTCAAATTTTATTTACTGATTGTTACCTATTTCAAATTTATAAGTATTTCGTCTTCAAAATTTGGTCAGCCATACAAATTGTTTCAATTTTCAAGTAGCCAGACCCTGTAGCCCATGTTTTAAAATTTGCCGAAACATATCACTTCAATTTTAGTTAATTATTCTTTTAAAAGCTTTAACGCTGAATTCATGTTACATGCTTAATTTATCAAGCCATTTATTAAGATGCTACTTATACATTACTTTATTAGCAATAATATTAAGATTTGTTACATTATTTTAGGCACAAGAAATAAAGATATTTCATTGCATCATTTAAACATCCAAGATATCAACTTTCAATTTGTATGGTTTTGCTTTGGACTTATTTTTTTTAAATATATGTTGGAATTTTTTATGGTTTACTACAGTTCTGAACTTGTGATAGTTGTAATATATTTAATATATTTGGATTGTATTTTAAATAAAAAACATGTAAGGCCGCCGTTTAGCCCGAGGTCAACAAGGGTTAGGGTTGTTATTCTTAATGGTTGGTTTAATGCAACAAGCCATTGGCCCTAACCAACAAACACTAATACACATTTGGCCCTAATGGGTTTGTTTAACATCTCTAGTCAAGAATGATCTTCTTTAACAAATCGGGTTTTTTCCTCTTAATCTTTTAATTGATTTAGATTTAGTTTCGATCAATAGTATTTTTTTATAAAAAACCAACTCAAATTTTATTTACTGATTGTTGCCTATTTCAAATTTATAAGTATTTCGTCTTCAAAATTTTCAGCCATACAAATTGTTTCAATTTTCAAGTAGCCAGACCCTATATATTTTTTTAAAATTTGCCGAATTATTTCACATTCAATTTTAGTTAATTATTTTTTTTAAAAAGCTTTAATGAATTCATGTTACATGCTTAATTTAAAGCCATTTATTAAGATGCTACTTATACATTACTTTTTTTAATTATTAATTTATTATTTTAGGGCAAAAAAATCCTATAATTGCAAAATTATAAACCAAAACTTATATATACGTCCAATGGGGTTTTTATAACATAAACTTTTAAAAATCCTATAATAAAACCATAAACCACATATATATACCAATGACCTAAAATATATAAACATACAATCATAAAGCCTAATACATTTATCAAATACACCAAAAATTTTTGAAATATATATCATCACAAAAATATAATTTAATTTTTATATAAAACTATAAACAAAACTTATATTTCAAACAAAATTCTATAATAAAATTAAACCATATATATATACCAAAACGAAATATATAAACATACAATCATAAACAATCCAATTTTTTCCAAAAACATGAAATATATTTTCACAAATATATAATTTAATTGAGCTCAATATTTCAAACAACATTCTCTCAAAAACAATTAATCAATCAATATAGTATGAATTTTTTATTCAATCAATAATTTTTAAATAAATCAATAATTGACTTACATTGGGAGGAATGTCACGTTATAGACAATGCAAACAACTAATCAATCAATATAGTATGAATTTTTATTCAATCAATAATAATTTAAATAAATCAATAATTGACTTACATTGGGAGGAATGTTAGATTTATAGAAGCGCGGATTATATCTTCTATAAAGCAACAAACAAAATGTCCACAATGGTCATTATCTCGTTGGTTTCTAAACTGTTGATTAACAATATAATCACGTATTACAATTATGATTTCTTTCTATTAATTAGTTTGATAATTTACTAAATTAAATTTACCTTAATGTTAATCCAGTTCACTTTATTTAACCCGGATCTTGAGCCTCGACTCAAGAAGGCGACTCGATACATCGTCATCACACTATTATTATTATAATTAAAAAATAAAAATAGATTAAATATGCATAATTTTAAAAGTAAAACAAATCATTGTATAGAATATTAAAAAATAAAATTACGCTTCCATATATGAAACGAGATCGAGGCGATTAGAATAAACTCCATCATGAAATTTGGGTCCATAAAATACACACTTAATGTATTCATGTGTATGGCGACCAAAGACCCAATGGTTCCTATATTATATTGAGAATATTAAAATTAAGCGCAAATTTAGCATATATATGTGCAAATATTATAAACATGAATACAAATTTTAACTAAATGTTTATCACTCAACCCACATTTGTTGGCCGAAAAAAAATGAGATGATCGCTCCCAGTTAGATTCAAAGATGTGATTAACGAACCCATCCATGGTTTGTACCCTATCACCCATTATGCAAGACACTTGGGGAGACAAAGGAGTACATTCCACTTGCTCGGTTTATCTCGGAGAGATATAGCTCACCCAAATATCTTTAACCAACATATATACGCTTAATTAATATTTAAAAAGAAAATTAAACTATCTGAGAAAGTGAATATTGAGAATTAGTAAACACATATACGAGGTAAAGAGCTATGGTGGTTGCACTCAACCACTCGTCATTCAAGACTTTTTCACATGTTCCTCATCGGCGAATTCTTGAAAGTATTACGATAAAAGTGAGCAAGCATGGGAACTGTGATGATATCGAAAGCATTAGGCGATACCATCCGGTACACCCTAGGCTGTAAATGATCATAGTGATCTAAGTCTCAAATCATGGGATAACCAAGTCTTAAGCGATTGGAGTCCTCGATTTAGCCTCGTGTGTAAATTCGGCAGATTCTACAATTAATTTGCAATATTATTTAGAACCACAAATAAGATAATGAACTTTAATAACAAATATTTTACCCTCATGGTGCTAGAGACCAAGTTGCTCGGCCATTCGATGAAGTGCCCGATCATTGTTCGACCGTGGCGGCTTCATCGATTGGTTTTGGCACCAATAATTGAATCCTCTTCTCCGACGGGTACATCGAGTGTGACCCTCACGAAAACCGGGAGTGATGGGATGACCATGAATCATTCCATGGGAGCTGTGCAACGAGCACTGCGGGCCACCAACCGTCGGGATCCTCCGGATACAGTAAAAAGGTCGTTGGTTGTTCGAATAAGATATTTAGTTAGAAAATTTTAATACACTAGTCTTTAATTAAAACAAATGTGAGACATACATATCTGATACCTGGGAGACGTTTTGAAGTCCCTCAATAAAGTCGTCCCTAGGGTTATCTGAAAACATAGCATTAGCGACACTATGTTCACTGACTTGCTCCACTCGACGACATTCCGTGGCTCGATCTTTTTCGAGACCTCAAACGTTCAACATCTTTAGCCAACTTGGCAACCTTGTTCGCTTAGTATACCCACCATATTCATGGCTTGACGACCAAGTGCTATTGCTAAAGATGTCTTCGTCACGCCATATCCGACACTCCGTAAGCGGCCGGGATGCTCCTGGCGACCCATAGCCCATCCAAACAGATCATCAGGGCCAATCATGCAAATGTCGGAAAGGCGTCATGGTGCGAGATAGACACCCTCTGAATCACAAAAACAAAAGATTATTATTTTATTATTTGTTTATAAATAATAGTTTGTAATTTAAAGATAAATTAATGGATAGATTACCACTTCTTCGATGATGCGTTGTGCACTGGGATCGTGAATATTCCCGTCTCAACCCTTTTCGGTAATGCGAAATAAGTAAAACGGGTAACAATAGGCTCACTCTCTCCGGTTTTTCTTCTTTTTTCTTTTTTCGATAGTGATAGCGATTCCCTTTATTAGATATATTAAAAGTGAATATATAAAAAAAATTAAAAGTTAGGATTTTGATCTCACCATATTTTCTCTTATTCGTGCATAACATTTGTTCGATCCACGATATCGCGCCTCCATCGACTTGGCTTGATGGTGATTTTTATTACTTCGATCCTACAATTATAATAGAAATATGATAAACATTTGAAAAAACTTAGGGCATTAGAAATTGAGGAAATGACATTGATCAATTTTACCCGAAATCATCCTCCATAGCTCGCTCACAAACTCCTCCCAAAGATGGAGCCACCATAGGGGTTATTCTCGACACGCAGAGAGGAGGCGGACTAGCCGAGTAAAGACCGGTTTCCGGATCTCGTGTGTTACTTCTCAACCAAGTCAGGAAATTCTTGGCCATTACTCCGACTTATGACAATATTTTTTTCTTTTTTGTGATGTCAAGACCTCGGAAGGTAGTCTATATGCATATAACATAACAATTTAGTAAATTTAAGGGTCATACTACAACTTTCAATAAATATATAATTAACATACCGTAAGCTCGTCCCATAATCTTTCCTTCAAAAGGAGTCGGTTTGGGGCTTTCGTCCCGATCCTTGGCAAAGACGATAGGGATCACGCCTCCCGATTGCGGCTCCAATGTAGAAGGACAACGACTCACTCTCTTTTTCCTATTGTCATGTCAAACTCATTGAACGATAATTGCAATAACATAGTATTTAATTAGGTTCAACTATCAATCAATATATTTATCGATTTCAAATTGTTCAATTGTAATAAAATTACGAAGTGTTTTTTCCCTTACTACGAGCTCTCTTAATAGATGACATTGTGACTATACCCCGAGTGCGCTTCTCCCGGAGTCGCTAGTGGTGGTGGGAGCATCGATGTCACACTCTCTCAAGTCATCATATGCACCATGATCATATCGCCATGATCTCCATCGAATCTCCATCATCTCGGGGATATGGCAAACGAGACATGATCCTGTAGAAAAGCGAAAGAAACAACATTTAATAAATAAAAAACAAACAATATTCACAACCGGATGTTTCATGTATTAACAACATTTCTATGTGGCATAGCAGATTAGTCAACCGGATGTTTCATCTCTTCTGACCGATTCTTGGACCAAAATATCGAACTCTGTTTCTACAAGGTACAATCATACATAGCGTGGCGGGAGGATGAGAATGGTGTGTGATTTTACAACACTAGGCGTTCTAGGAGAAAGACCTTGTATAGAAACCATAACATGGTCCGGATAAGAACCTAAATCTGCGCAGACATTACATGAATATCCCCATTGTTTCTACCAGCACAATAATCATACATCACATGGAAACGAAAAAAAAAGAACCGTGAATTACTTCATATAAAGAGAAAGCATTCTAGGCCATAGACCTAAAGAACATTAACATTTTCCGATAAGAACTATCTATGCATGCATACATGATACATCTACTTATAAGTTACATCTGCATCATCTAATTATAAATTAAAATTTAGGTTGATAGCATACTCTTATACTATGAAACACATGTGTATTAGGCTTGAATGACATTGTCTTCTTCAAGTAGACCAAGAATATAAACTACAAGAGCAACTAAGTGTTATGGAGAGAAAAATATAATATTTCAAATTTAAAAAAAACAAGAGCAACATATATAATATAAACAAAACTAAGTGTTATAAACAAACAAGATTAGTTCAAAAAAAAACAACAAAGAAAAACATATATAATATAAACAAATTAAACTAAGATTGAAGCAAAATATATAATTTCAGCTAAAAAAAAAGCCAAATTAAAGATCCCACAATCCTTTGTACCAACTAAGTGTTATGGAGGCGGCACGGCGGGGACAGGAAGAGATATGGCGGGGGGGCGGTAGGGAGGCGGAGAGTCTTGCAGCGGGCGGTAGGAGAGGAGCGGGAGGAGGCGCGACGATTTGGGGGAGAGGATTAGCCAACCACGGTGGCTAGGTGTCAACGGCGACAATGGCGATTTGGTTGAAGCGGAAACCCCGGCGGCGGCGATTTGGTCTTCGGTTTTTGCGGCGATTTTGGGGGGAGAGGAAATTGGAGAGAAAGAAATTAACGAAGGAATATTCTGAGAGCTAGGTCTCGGTTCTAATATATAAAAAAAAAAAATTAACATTGTACTAAGACAAATGATTTACTAACAAATGGTATTAGACAGCAGTTTTGTTTTTATCTTTGTTTTTTTTTTTTTTATAAAACCGCTCTCCAAGCTGTTACTTGGAGAGTTGTTTGAAAAAAGGGTTGTCCAAGTGCAGTTGTGCAAGCTCAAATGTGTAGTAGTGAAACTTATAAAATTGTATGCATGTTTGTGAGTTTATAATTTTATTTACATGTTATGTTTGATTGATATAAAGTAAGGGAATCTCAATGAGCTAGTGGTTTTGCTCACCTCAATCTCATTAACATTTTTTTCAGATTAGGAAGGAGTGCGGTGGAGGGACGGTGGATTGCCTAAAGTGTTTATTTAAATTTTACCTTAGCAATTGAGTTCATCTTTTTAAGAATTGATTCATGTTATTTGACATTAAAACACTAATACACATTTGGGCTTGGACAAGCTGTGAAAAATGACCTTGGAGAGCTGTTTGTCATGAGCATGAAATATGAAAAATGGATGATCTATTATATTCTTCAGGGCTTGGCCCATTTCATTTATAGTGGGCTTGGGGATTTAATTATGGGCTCGCTCAGGTTAAAGGAAGCTGAAGAGTCGGGCGCTCAGGTTTATCTGAGCGAGGCATCTGAGCCTGAGGGGTTTTCTACTGAGCCTTAGGTGGGGTTTGCATCTGAGCCTGAGGGCCTTTCTACTGAGCCTCAGGTGAGGTTTGCATCTGAGCCTGAGGGGTTTTCTACTGAGCCTCAGGTGGGGTTTCTTACTGAGCCTGAGGGGTTTCCTACTGAGCCTCAGGTGGGGTTTCCTACTGAGCCTCAGGTGGGGTTTCCGTCTAAGCCTGAGGAGTTTTCACCTGAGCCAAATCTGTCTGAGTGTCATTATCTGACTGGGCCAAATCCACCTGAGTGGATGTACCTGAATGAGCAGAATTCTCCTGAGCCAAATCCACCTGAGTGGATTAATCTGAACGAAGAAATGTTGGGCTTTTTAATGTTGGGCCCAGACACTGAGAATGATCTAGAATCTCCATTAATCTATTTTAATGTTGTATTTAAATTACCTAAGGAATATCCATATGTATGTGGACCCCACTGTTTGTTACAAATAGGGCCAACGACCGATGAATGAAATATCAGAAAAATTACAACTATTCTCTCTCCTCTAACTATCTCTCTCTCAATCTAATTCTCTCTCCCCCAATTTCTTCTAATCTTCAAATCTTCATCTCTTACTCTATTCCCCTATATGCAATTTATCTTCGTATTTCCAGAAAATTATACAAAAATATGGATTATAGTCTTTGGTAATATTTGAACGCGTTACCTTTATTATAACCGCTCTCCAAGTAAAAAGCATCAAGCTTGGACAACCGATAAAAACCGTTGACCAAAAATTTTGAAGATTGAAGGTATAGACGGTTTTCAACCGGTTTTCAAATCCAAAAATCACGGGGGGTTTTATATTTAAAAAAATATTTTTTTTTAAATCGATTTTTAGGCACGGACCCACCAAGCATCTCATATATAAGCCACCAAGTCTCCCAATTAATTGAGGCAATTATTCGCTCCCATGGGGGACCGAACACGGGACCTTGGACGCCTGAGCGGGGATCAATTCCGCTCGGCACTTAACTTTTATGCGTTTACTTAATAAAATTAATTCTATATGTTCTAAAAATCATTTTTTCTTACAATTTTTTTTAAAATTCTTTATTTCAATTATCTTATTAATTAATTCAATCACATTTTTATATAATAATTTTTTTATATAAATTTAAATTTAAATTAAATTAAATTAAATTAAATTTATATTTTTTACTTGTACTTTTTTTAACTACCTTTCTTTTAAACTTGTAATACTTTTCCTTCTAAACAATTAATTCTTTTCTATCAAAATAAATAATATTTTTCTTTAAACAAGTAATACTTTTTCATCTAAACAAAGTAATACTTTTCTTTAAACAAGTTATATATTTCTATCTAAACAAGTAATATTTTTCTATTTAAACAAGTAATACTTTTCTATCTAAACAAATAATACTTTTCTATTTAAACAAGCAATACTTTTCTATCTAAATAAGTAATATTTTTCTTTAAACAAGTAATACTTTTTCATCTAAACAAGTAATACTTTTCTTTAAACAAGTTATACCTTTCTATCTAAACAAGTAATACTTTTCTATTTAAACAAGTAATACTTTTTTCTATTAATCTATTTAATCTAAATAAGTAATACTTAGACAAAATTGAATTAATTTATAAGAATATTAAATATTATAGGTATTAATTTATAAGAATTAATAGTGATACAAGTTCGTAAGTGTAATATTATGAATTTAATATTATGAACAAGTTTTACATAAGGGTTTGTGTTAATCTCATTATATAAGACGAATATTAAAAATAAATAACACGAGAATTTAAAGAATAAAATATTTGAATTGTACATAAAAAGAATTTACAAAAACAAAAAAATAAAACAAAAAATACAAGCTTTACAAAAAAAAAAAAAATTAATTCACTTGGAGAGCGGTTATGAACCGCTCTCCAAGCTTTACCTTGGACAGCGGTTCAAAATCGCTCTCCAAGTACCCTTACCAATGATTTATGAACATTGTCTAGATTCTTGATTGTTTTTTTTTTTTTTTTTTTAATAGAACCGCTCTCCAAGGGACCACTTGGAGAGCTATTCAAAAAAAATGGTTGTCCAAGTGGAGCTCTCCAAGCTCAAATGTGTAGTAGTGAAAACTATTAAAAAACTTTTAAGATTTTAAGTATTTTTATTTAAATGAGAGTTGCATCCCTATTATTGCATTAAATCTTGTTTGAGACAAATAAATTTCTAGTCATACAATTTACGGTTCAAAGTATTTCATGTTTTAACATTTACTTCCGCTGCAAATTCTTATAAAATTTATGCATATTTGGCCAACGAAAATCGGGATGTGACAAATAGCATGACACTTTTCAGTTTTCAAACTAATACTTTTCAGTATCTCCCCCTTTGAGCAGTTTCTATGATCATAAATTTTAGTCTTCTAGTAATCAAGAAACACTAGAATAACCTTTGCCCACAAAATAAATACGCCCCAATTGGTGCTCACGATTTGGCGTAGCGTTTTCAAAGTTAAAACGGCTTTTGTCTTTATACATGCAGCAGCGCAACGTATAAAGTTTCGACGGATTGCACTTCAATATGCATATGCACGAAAATATGAATACAAATTATCAAAATTTTTGCAGATTTTTTTTTTTTTTGGTCTAACCAGAAGTTACAAAATTAATGTTATTAATTATGATTTCAAGTGGCCAATTTTGGTAACCTTCTAAGGGTGGGCACGTGTGTGGCTCATGTGATTACCCATTAATTAATATAGATTTGAATTAATCTAATTTAATCCTATTAATAAAGAGTAATTAAACCCACTAATATTCCAATGTGGGATAATTATCATTTAATTAAATTCCCAAATTTTCCAACATCACTTTAATTCATAAAGTGTCTTTTGACTTTTCAACTTCGTGATTTAATTTCTCACTCATTGAAAAATCGATTTTGAGATTATAAATACACTACGACCATCTACTCTGAGATAGATCGTTTCCATGCCCTTTAATATCCTCGAAATTAAATATTATGTTCTCATTTAATTGATCAAAGACGAGTATCCTACACTTTCATTAAATACCAATTAAATTAATTGATTAAAATCAATTTTCCCTAACACTCTCTCGTTTGAATAAAAATAATTGTTACTTTTCTCAAAATTATTAATTAAATTCACTAATAAAAAAAATTAATGACATGATTGTTATCATTAAAGAGGTATATTTTCTTGTAATGCCACTAGTCTCAAGTTTTCATTAAGAATGAGAATGAAAATCTTTTTTCCTTTATGCCCCGGATATGTTGAAGGAAGAATAATTATCTCTATGATGCTTATATCATTAGTGTCGTGCTTTAATTATGAAAAAAAAATGAGATTGAAAAAGTTGTTGGTTGCAATACATTAGTATGATTGAGATGAAATAATTATAAAAGAGGAGATAATTAATCAAAAATCAAAATAAAATAAAATAATAATTACCTTATGGCAGTAATGTCATTGATTATTTTTTATTCTTAATTGTCATACACTAATTCCCTCATTCCTACTATAATTTTTCTAATCAAGCGTCCCTAATTATAAAACCATTTCTTTAATATATTAAACATAGTTCCATCGGCAAAGTAGACAAAATATATTGGAGGTAGACTTTAAATTTAATTGTACTTGTACACAATTTTTTTTTGCCTTTTGTTTTTGACATATTAAAAAGTCAAGTCCCACTCAAGATAATGCACCGTATTGAAAAATGGTCTTTGTTTGCTGAGTCAAATTGAGCGAGCATCGTTAAAGCATAAACACTTTTTATGTTTACTATTGCATGAGAAATTAATGAAAACTTTGTGCTATATACTCTTAAAGAAATTAATTTAAAAAAAAAATCCAATAGTACAACGTCTCATGCAAGTACACTGCTGCTTCACGCATGAGGACAGAAGAAATTATATTTTTCATTTTACTTTCCAACACACAATATTTAATGAAACCAAATACCCATAAATGGAGATGTAATTAAATTAAATCATTCGCGAACTATATTCGGCACTTGCCGAAAAAATATTTATTTGAACTTGTTTAATGAAACATGTCAATATAAGTAAACAAACATGACGATGACTTTTGTTTTCTTAACTCGTGAACATATTCGTTAGTAACCTAGCTAGCACTAATACACATTTGGGCTTGGACAGTTGTGAAAAATGACTTTGGAGAGCGGTTATAACCGCTCTCCAAGTATCAGCTGTCCAAGCTTGAACAACTGATAAAAAACCGCTGTCCAAGAAAAGCACTTGGACAGCGGTTTTCAACCGCTTTGCAAGTTTTAGCTTGGACAGCGTTATCAACCGCTGTCTAAGTTAATATATATTTTTTAAATTCGTTTATTATTTACATAGACAGCGGTTGAAAACCGCTGTCCAATATCTTTTTTTTTTAATTATTAATTTATATTTTAAAAATCCTATAATAAAACTATAAACCAAAACTTATATATACGTCCAATACCATAAACCATAAACCAAAAATCCTATAATAAAACCATAAACCAAAACTTATACCACATATATATACCAAAACATCAAATAAATTAATAAGCATACACATCATGAAATAAATAAACATACAATCATAAACATATATACGTCCAATACACCAAAAACATGAAATATATATCATCACAAATATATAAAAGAAATTACATGCTACCAAAATTTCAAACAACGTTCACTCAATATCGTATGAATATAAGTGCGCTTCATGCACAACTCGGGTGAAAGATTATAAACTAACAGAATCACTGGCCATGTACTGTGGTTGGTACTTTGGATACCGAACGGATTCATTCCGTCAGTTGAGAGTGCAAGACGCAAGTGTCGTGGCTCGGTGCCAAATTCTGGATGCCTGACATCGAATGTCTTCCACTGGGGTGAATCAACAGGGTGTCTTAGCATTCCATCTTTGATTCTATCATCATGATGCCAAGTTAAATTTCTAGCATCCACAGCGCTGCTATACATTTTTCTGAATCTTGGTATTATTGGAAAGTACCACATCACCTTCGCGGGAGATTTATTTTTCTTATATCGCTTTAGCCCACACTTGGGACATTCCTCGAGGTCTGCATACTTCTTTCGAAATAAGATACAATCACCCGGACAAGCATGAATTTTCTGATGTGTTAACCCGATGGACTTGAACATTTGTTTAGCATCATATGCTCTCTTAGACAAGACATTTCCATCGTGCAATAGACCACTAATTGTTTCCAAAGATACTTGTGAAGCACTCATCGGACAAACTGGTGAGTCGCTTTTTAGGTTGAACAATATCAACACAAAATGCCGGTTTTGTTGCCTTCTTACACCCAGGCCACAGTGGTAATCCAGCAGAATCCCTTAACTTCTCTGACATATAATGATCTCGCAGATCATCGTCATCCCCACTTGGTGTATCAACAATCGGTACATCATCGAAAAAATCGCATCAAGATGTGATCTTCAAAACTCAAGTCGGTTTCTAGGTTGCTTGAGCTACATCCATCTCTTCTCTCACCATGATATGTCCAAACGGTGTATGTTTTATCAATACCATGAATCATCAAGTGGTCAAACAGACTTTCTCGACCACTAACGGTTTTTCCATTCATACATTTCCAACACGGACATGGAATGTACCGAGGGTCGGTGCAGTGTCTAATTGCATGATTACAAAAATTCTTTCACCCCATTACTATACTCATCTCGATAATCGATCCTTTCGAACCCACTTTCGATCCATATAGAACTAGAGATGCCTATAGAAAAGGCAATATGAAGTGTTTCTCAAGATAATGTATATATCCTAATGTATTAAACTAAAAAAAAAGTATTACAATCCTAATGTATAAAACTTGCATATAGAATGTGGTAGTACCTAAGGTTTGTATATTGCATGTATCTAAGGATTTGTTGCATCTCAAAACAATGTATATAACCTAATGTACCATCATTAATCATCTAAAGCAACACACTACTATCCATTCACCAAATCATCAAATTAATATAACCAAAATATATTCTAATGTATTAATCCTAATTTATGCTTAAATCCTCACACAAGCATATTATCAAACACCTTGAGTGCATCAATTGTTCATATCTAAGTTAGGATAAAAAATCAAGTCAAGCCACACAATATATATTCATCTCTAACAAATTGTTCATCTCTAACACTAACAACATTAATCCTAATAAATTAACACTAATTTATGCTTAAATCCTCACACAAGCATACTATCAAACACCTTGAGTGCATCAAACACCAATATATATACACCAATATTTTAAGATCAAATTTGATTTCGAATTAATTACAAGTACACTGTCAATTAATCAAACTTCTACGTTAATCTACCCACTATCAAAATTCTGCTACAAACACAATACTTATTCTTCTGCTTGTTTGCTATTATTTAAGAACATGTTTCACAAGGTTTTATAAGGTACATGAAACATCCAAGTGAGCGTAAACTGGATAATAAATCATAATGTCCCAACCTCAATTCATAATCCCAACAATCATTTAGTTTGGGATGCTTATACTGGAGAATAAACTGAAGGGAAAGCATAAAAAATGTTTCATTAATCCTTGTTAGTTATGCTAGTGGTTTGGTTTGAAGAAAATTATTTTTTCATTTATCACCAATTTAGTCCAACCTCAATTCTCAAATTCAGCAAATATTACACTTCAATTCTATTCATCCCCCACTGTCAAACCACAGAACACTAACTCTGAGCAGGAAATTAAACAGGAAACAGACCCAAATTAAATAGCCCAATCAACAAAAAAAATATGGCACATCATTTTAGTTTTAATCCCAAAATAGAAAAAGGTTGAGAGTAGGGCTTTAGACAAACTAGGTTTGAATTAGGGCTCTTACCTGATGACGCAGCGGGAGAAGGAGAAAGACTAAGGCTGCAACATCGGTAGTGTGTAGCGATCGAAACGGCGCCTGAAATCCCTTTGTGTAGGCGGCGGTAGGGGAGGACGCGCGGTGGATGGTTCGATTTGGGGGAGAGGGAGGAGGAGGCTAGGGCTTCTGGTTCGCGATTTGGGAAAATATAAGAGGTAATGGGAAGATGACGGCGGCGGCGGAATGGGAGGACGCGCGACGGAGTTCGATTTAGGGTAGAGGAAGGAGGACACGCGATTTAATTTGGGGAAAAATAGAAGTCTGGTTCGCGATTTGGCTAGAATTTAAATTTTCCGAACACTTGGACAGCGGTTCAAAACCGTTGTCTAAACCCTTGCACAGCGGTTCTCAACTACTGTCTAAGTGTTAAACTTGGACAGCGGTTGAGAACCGCTGTCTATTCTTTTCTTTTCTTTTAATTAAAACCGCTCTCCAAGCTATAGCTTGGAGAGCTGTTTGAAAAAATGGTTGTTCAAGTGCAGCTGTGCAAGCTCAAATGTGTAGTAGTGTCGTGCATGAATTAGTTCATTATAATAAATAGTTTGACTTTAATTAAAATATTTCACGCTTAGTATTTATGATAAGAAAAAAATATATATAATTAAATTTAATTGATTAAATAAAATATTATAAAATTAAGAACATAGTACGTGATATTAAATATATTTAATTTTATTTTTGGTATTAATTGATAAATATTTTTGTTTAAAGTTGATATTACCAACTTTCCTTAGTTCGTACACGTTTATTAAGCTCATGAACCAATAATATAATAAAAACAATTAAATTTAAACTCGACAAAAAATAAAGTACAAATCAAAATCAAACAAGCTGAATTTTAGCTCCACTTGGCTCGATTTGATACATCTGCATAAATTAAAATTCAGTTTTAAGTCTATATCTAAATTTATTATTAGTTGTCTTATTTTATAAAAAAAAAAAAAAAAATCAACGAGACCCATTATATAGAGTGGGTTTTATATGCATCCAGATGCATCATATACTCATAGCGCATTTTAGAACAATGCAACTTGTTATACTGAATATTGAAAGATGCAATTTATTTATACTGAACCGTGTAAATATTTTTTCATATTAATAATTGCACGATTTAATGCAAACAGATTGCATATTTCAATATAACAAGTTACATAATTCTAAAATGCATTATAAGGGCACGGTGTATCTGGATGCATACCAAACTTATATGTTAGAATTGTGTAAAATAAAGAAGTTTGTTTTATCCCACATCGGATTGTATCAAAAGTTGGAGGACTTCCTAATCCTATAAGAAATCCTATTCTGTCCTACATCGGAATGTGAAAAAAGGTGAAGGGCTTCCTAATGTTATTTAAGAAGCCCAGGTCTCTTTGATACAAGTGCATCAGTTGGTTTTCGGTTTTGGGCTTATTAATTTAGGCCTAGTCGGTTTCGTTTTCTGGGCTTATTAACTTAGGTCCAATCAGTTAGGGATTATTATTTATATTCCCATTTGAGTTGTATATTGTTGTCGGTTCTGAATAATATACCATATCTTCTCTTCTGCCCGTGGACGTAGCTAACAAATTGTTAGTGAACCACGTAAAATTTTGGTGTCGGTTTATTCGGTTTATTTATCGTTTTTATATCTTTCTCGCATCAGTTATAACAAACTGGTATCTGGAGCCTTGTTGGGGATTTTCGCAATTTGGCGAGAAAGATGATGGGTGGGATAAACGTGAAAATCGACAAGTTCACGGGGAAGAACAATTTCAGTTTATGGCAGATCAAGATGCGTGCCTTGTTGAAACAACAAGGACTGTGGGCACCGTTGATGAAAAAGACGGTGGATTTGGAAGAAGCTGAGATGGTCACTCTGGAGGAGAAGGCACACTCATCAATCATGTTGTGTCCGCAGATGACATCATTACCGAAGTCGCAGAGGAGGAAAATGTGGCTGGTCTATGGTTGAAGTTGGAGAGTCTGTATATGACGAAGTCGCTAACCAATAAGTTGTTGTTGAAACAGAGTTTGTTCAGTTTGCGTATGCATGAAGGTCACCCACTTCGTGAACATCTGGATCAATTGAATACAATTCTATTAGAATTGCGTAATATTGATGTTAAAGTTGATGATGAAGATGTTGCTTTAATTTTGTTGGTTTCTCTACCTTTGTCGTATGAGAATTTTGTGCAGTCTTTCATAGTTGGGAAAGACACTGTGTCCTTGGAAGAGGTCAGATCATCTCTGCATACTAGAGAGTTGCGACATAAGGCGAGTGGTGGAAGTTCAGATAATCAAGCCGTTGGACTAGTAGCTAGTGGGAACCACGGACCTGGAAAATCGGGGAAGAAGAAATTCAAAAAGTCTGGGTCTAAGGGTCCTAAACCTGACGATATGTGTAACTACTGCAAAGAGTCAGGTCATTGGAAAAATGACTGTCCGAAGAAGAAAAAGAAAGAAGAAAGCAAAGCAGGTACTGCTGCTGTTGCTGAAGGAGATGACACCAACTCTGAGGAGGATGTAGTACTAGTAGCTAATGGACAAACACATCACACTGATGTGTGGGTTCTTGATTCTGGGGCATCTTATCATATATGTCCACGCAGAGAGTGGTTTACAACTTATGAGCAAGTGGATGGAGGCAATATTTCTATGGCCAACAGTTCTATTTGCAAGGCGGTTGGAATAGACTCAATTCAATTACGGACACATGATGGTAAATTTTGCACATTGAATGATGTTAGACATGTTCCACAAATGACGAAGAATCTGATATCACTTAGTCTTCTAGACAGTAAGGATTTCAGTTTCAGAGGTGAAGGTGGAGTTGTGTATGTCTACAAGGGTTCTAATGTGGTTCTGAAAGGTGTGAAGCGAGGAACTTTGTACTTTTTGCAAGGTTCAACGCTACTGACTCTGCTGTTGTTGCATCATCGGAAGTTCACAAAGACGACTTGACTAAGTTATGGCACATGAGACTTGGCCACATGAGTGAACGAGGGATGCAAATTATGTCGAAAGATGATTTTCTTGGTGACCACAAGGTCACTAGTCTTGGGTTCTGTGAGCACTGTGTTTTTGGGAAGCTTCATCGCAGTAAGTTTCCCAAGGCAATTCATAGAACAAAAGGCACACTTGATTATATTCATTCTGATTGTTGGGGACCTTCTCGCATTGAATCTTTAGGAGGCAATAGATACTTCGTGTCTATGATTGATGACTACTCAAGAATGACTTGGGTAATTATGATGAAGCATAAAAGTGAAGCTTTCAAGAGTTTCAAGCAATGAAAGGCGTTGGTGGAAAATCAAACAGGGAAGAAAATCAAAAGGTTGCGAACTGATAATGGTCTGAAATTTTGTTCTTCTGATTTCGATGAGTTCTGCAAGAATGAAGGGATCCCAAGACATCATACGATATGAGATACACCACAACAAAATGGTGTAACAGAACGCATGAATCAGACACTTCTGGAGAGAGCTCATGCATGCTCTCTAATGCTGGATTAGCCCGAAGATTTTGGGCAGAGGCGGTCAGCACGGCATGTTACCTGATAATTGTGCACCTCAAATAGGTATCAACCTCAAAACACCTTACGAGGTGTGGTCTGGTAAGTCTGTAGATTACTCAAATTTGAGAGCTTTTGGATGTACTGTTTATTATCATGTAAATGAGGGTAAATTGGAGCCAGGGGCGAAGAAAGGAGTTTTTGTGGGCTATGGAAATGGTGTTAAGGGGTATATAATCTGGTCTCCATCAGAAAGCAAAGTCATACTTAGCAGAAATATTATTTTTTATGAGAATTCTATGTTTAACCCCATTGTGAAGTCTATTGTTGTATCAGTAAACAACAGTGTTGACAAACAGGTGGAGCAGAGTGAGTTACAAAAGGAAGATGGAGAACAACACTCACATTCTGACACCGAGCTGAAAGATGCATCACCACCAGAATCTCAATCATATGAGACAAGACCGTATAGTATAGCTCTTGATCGAGCTAGAAGGATTGGAGTTGAGGCTCCAAGGCGATATAGGTTTGAGGATATGGTGGGTTATGCATTGCAGGTTGCTGAAGAGGTGGATTCTCATGAGTCATCCACCTACAAAGAAGTTGTTACTTGTACAGAGTCTACCCAATGGCTTGCCGCCATGGGAGATGAGATGGAGTAACTTCACAAAAATATGACTTGGGATTTAGTCAAGAAGCCTCCGGAGAGAAAGATTATTACATGCAAGTGAGTCTTCAAGAAAAAGGAAGGAATATCACCTGCTGAGGGTATCAGGTATAAGGCAAGAGTAGTTGCTAGGGGGTTCCATCAGAAAGAGGGAGTAGACTATGATGAGATTTTCTCACCTGTGGCCAGACATACTTCTATTAGAGTGTTACTTCAAATGGTAGCACATCAGGACCTGGAACTTGAACAACTCGATGTGAAGACAGCTTTTCTACACGGAGAGTTGGATAAAGAGATATACATGACCCAGCCAGATGGTTTTCAAGTTCCCGGGAAAGAAGAGTATGTTTGCAAGTTGAAGAAGTCCTTATATGGGCTAAAGCAGTCTCCAAGGCAGTGATACAAAAGATTTGATGGTTATATGACACATCTTGGCTACAACAGGAGTCTGTATGATAGTTGTGTGTATCATAACAAGCTGGAAGATGATTCATTTATCTACTTGGTCTTATATGTTTATGATATGTTGATAGCTGCAAAGAACAAGACAGATATTTAGAAGCTAAAAGGTTTTCTCAGTGCTGAGTTTGAGATGAAGGATTTGGGTGTTGCCCAGAAAATTTTGGGAATGGAGATCATAGGGATAGAAGGCAGAAGAAACTTTTCCTTTCACAAAAGGATTATATTCAGAAGATATTATCAAGGTTTGGTATGTCTACAGCTAAACCTATTGATACTCCAAGTGCTGCAAATATTCATTTGTCTATTGCTTTCGCTCCTAAATCTGCTGAGGAGAAGGAGTACATGTCTCGGGTTTCCTATGCTAGTGCAGTAGGGAGTTTGATGTATGCTATAGTCTGTACTAGACCTGATCTTGCACATGTTGTTAGTGTTGTCAGCAGGTTTATGGCTCAACCTGGAAAGGAACATTGGCAGGTTGTGAAGAGGATATTTCGGTACCTTAGAGGTACATCTGATGTCGGTCTCATTTATGGAGGTGATACGAATTGTTTAGTTTTAGGCTACTGTGATTCTGATTATGCAGAAGATGTTGACAGTAGAAGGTCTATGACAGGTTATGCTTTTACTCTTGGTGGTTCTGTTGTAAGTTGGAAGGCAACTTTACAACCTACAGTTACTTTGTCTACTACAGAGGCAGAGTACATGGCCTTGACTGAAGCAGCCAAAGAGGGAATCTTGTTGAAAGGGCTAGTTAGTGATCTTGGTCTACATCATGATTATGCAACTGTATTCGGTGGCAGTCTGAGTGCAATATGTTTAGCCAAGGATCAAGTTCATCATGAGAGAACGAAACATATTGATGTCAGGTATCATTTTCTGAGAAGTGAGAAGAGGGTTAAAGTGAAGAAAGTTGGGACTGCTCATAACCCAGCTGACGTGTTCACCAAGCCGGTTCCAAATAACAAGTTCCAACACTGTTTGAACTTGTTAAATATTACAAGTTGTTAGTTGCCCTGTCTTGGGGGCAAATTTGTGTACGAGGAGTTGCTTGTACGTCTGACACTTTTATGGTGCATCTGGTAAATCTGTTGATCTGTGAGAGGATTTAAATCAAGGTGGAGACAATGAAGTTTTCTGTTATTTTACCAAGGTGGAGATTTGTTAGAATTGTGTAAAATAAAGAAGTTTGTTTTATCCCACATCGAATTGTATCAAAAGTTTGAGGACTTCCTAATCCTATAAGAAGTCCTATTATGTCCCACATCCGATTGTGGAAAAAGGTGAAGGGCTTCCTAATGTTATTTAAGAAGCTCAGGTCTCTTTGATACAAGTGCATCAGTTGGTTTTCGATTTTTGGCTTATAAATTTAGGCCTAGTCAGTTTCGTTTTTTGGGCTTATTTAACTTAGGCCCAATCAGTTAGGAATTATTATTTTATATTCTCATTTGAGTTGTATATTGTTGTCGGTTCTGAATAATATATGAGATCCTCTCTTCTGCCCGTGGACGTAGCTAACAAATTGTTAGTGAACCACGTAAAATTTCGATGTCGATTTATTCGGTTTATTTATCGTTTTTATATCTTTTTCGCATCAGTTATAACATTATATATATGATCCGTATGCATCACTTATTACTTTGATGATATGTGGTCAGTTTATCGACTTTTTCAAGAATAATCCTACACCATCACTTTTAATCACTCCCTTTATAACACTTTATTCACACGATCGTTAGTTTTAATTTGTATTATGACATTTCACTCAAATATTTCTCATTAAATTTTTTGTCTTTCCCTTTAATGGGTATTATAGTAAATATTAAATCAAATGATCGATCCAATATTAATGAACATGATATGACATAGCTAGAAAAAACTACTTGTTACTTGCGTGTAAAATTCCTATATATTAAAGATATATTAATATTTACAAAATAATAAAACTTAGATATATCACCTCAAAAATTAACCTCCTATATATATAGGCATAACGCTTTAATAGTACATTTGAAACACAAGAATAACACTCCCTCCGTCCACTAAAGTTGTGCTCATTTCGTTTTGAAATATTGTATGGAAAGGTAAATTAAGTCCATCCATTCACCAAAATTGTGTTCATTTCAATTTAACATGTTGTACGAAAAGGTAAATTAAGTCCATTTATGAATAACATAATTGAATGTGAGTAAAATATAATGATAACTTGAGTAATTAAGTGATTGTTGGACGATGAAAATAAAAAAATTGTGTTCATAAACATACTTAATTTACTTTTCTGTATAACTTGTCAAAATAAAATGAGCACAATTTTGATGGACGGGTGAGTAATAAATCCTAGGTCAGTATCTTAGGCCTACCCTCTTTAATAAAGAGATAAAAAGCCAATTAAAGAGGAATAAAGGAACCTTAAAGTTATCAGTCACAGCAATCTCGTTTATTAATGCTGACACTTTATTTACGAAATGTCCTAATTAAATCCTAATGCTGCGAAATCTCAAAAGATGATATTCCATTTCAAAATATATAAACGTGCATGTCATATCTATGTATATTCAATATAATTTATTTTACATATATATATCCATGCACAGAGTCACGGTTTATACTAAAAATGGAATAACTTGGAACTTAGAAGTAATTTGTCACACCTTCTTTTGCTGAAAATTAAATAAGAAAAAAGTCATCGTTTTTCCTTTTTGTACATCATATCATCAGGAATTTTATGTGTTGACACTATATTTATATTTTCATACATGTCCTCAATAGAAAAAGTTAATATTAATTTCAAATAATATGAATTACCTCACACAATCTGAAGTAAGTACATTTAAATTTAATTTGAAGTAAGTACATATTTAATTAATGTGATTATAAGTAAGTGCACATATAGTGAACTACATTGGACCAACCTTGTAATAATTTGGTTATATAATTGTAATAAGGCCAAAAAGGTCCTAACTAGTTTGTCTGAGATGATAAGCCAAGTTGACAAAGTTTATTTATCATTAATAAGTATATATAGTTATATGTCAAAGAGCAAAAGTTTCATTACAAATTCACATGTACCAAATTTCTTAAAAGGGGAGAATAAATTTAAGATTTTTTTAAGACGGAAAATAACTTTATTGATCAAGAAATTAAAGAAGACAAAATATTAGTTAAACTTAAAGAGCTAACTCCTCTAATTAACCCCCAAAAATAAAAATAAAAACTTAAACAAGCGAATGAGAAGAGTAGACAAAGAAAAATAACAAATATTTTCTTCATCTTATATTAATACTTTTAATTCTTCAACTGCCTCTCATATTTTTATGAGTGTGTCTCATGTACACCCAAGTACACCGTGCATTTATGATGTATTTTAGAAACGTGCGACTTCTTATACTTAAAAGTGTAACTTATTTACACTGAAGCGTGCAACTATTAATATTATAAAAAAAATAGTTGCACGCTTCAGTGTAAATAAGTTGCACTTTTAACTATAAGAAGTCGCGCTTTTCTAAAATGCATTATGAGTTCACGGTGCACCTGAATGCATACAAGACTTAGACTATTTTTATATATCATAAATTACTCTTTTTTTCTTTAATCAACCTTTAATTGATTAAAGGTAAAAGTATTTAAATTTATGTTCTTTAATTCCATTAATGTAAATTCCAAAATTAACAGGACATTTATTGTAAATAGGAGGTAGTAAACTTTAGTCCAGTAAACTCTCTTTTCGAGTGTCACTCACTCATATGCACAACAATATAATACGTGTCACGTATAATAATAATGATATTTGAAGTAAAAGAGTTGGGTTTACATAAACTTTTCGCTATTAAAAAAATCGTGCGACCGTGATAAGTCTATTTTCTCTATTTTACAGAATAAGACAACATCGTAATTAAGAGGAAAAACCATTTGTTACTTTTCGAATTATATATTAATTAATTCAATGGATTGGGTAAGATAGTATTGTATTATATATAATTTTTCGTGGGCATTCTTCGTGTGGAAAACACACTCCACTCATTTAGAAAAATAATCTCACTCCCAACTTCTTGTGTCTCTATACTTTCCCCCCTTTTCATTAATAATGCTTTCCTCTTCAGCAATCCATTTCCCATTCTTGATAATGATACCTCAATAAATGCTTATTCTATAAATTTGGTTGTCCCTCATTCATGAATCACCATGCATATTCATATTATATATTATATATCATATAGGAGAAGTAATGATATGGAACTCGATGATGATCGATTTCTTTTGGAGCCAAGCACATACATAAAATATTTATACATTGTAGTATAGTACAAACAGTTAATGGGCAGGTGTTGGGCTCCATATAGAAAGTAGAAACTCATCATCTGGTTTCATATCAAAACTGAGTATGAATATATCTCTTCATTCTCTCTATAATGATTAATGAGTATTTGATTTAATGTATGACTTTATATTTTAAAATGAGACACACTTGCACGAATATTTAACACTTTGTAAGGGATGTTGATTTATGCTAGATTGTACTCTGACTCATATGAATTTTTGTTTTTTGAAATTGAGAGATCTCTTGTTAATCAGATTCACGAGAACTCTCACTCCTTTTTTAAGGTAACATATCACGTTTCTAAAAATATATTTAATTTTAAATATTATTCACTTCGTAAGCTAAATAGCATATCGAGTTCACCATAGTACTTTTGCTAACCAAGATATATAGAAGTTCTTGTCATTAAAATTTGTCTTTTTTCTAGACAATTAATATACATGTGTGAGGTCATTTTGTAACATAAACTCAATATATGTATAATACATGTTGGATGTTCTATACAAGTATATAGGCATAAGGAGAAAATCCAAAAAGTACGTAGACACTACTACACATTTGAGCTTGCACAGCTGCACTTGGACAACCATTTTTTCAAACAGCTCTCCAAGCTATAGCTTGGAGAGCGGTTCTAATAAATAAAAAAAAAAGAATAGACAGCGGTTTTCAACCGCTGTCCAAGTTTAACACTTAGATAGCGGTTGACAAACCATTTGTGTGGTGTTAGACAGCGGTTTTGAACCGTTGTCCAAGGTAATAGTTTGGACCTATGTTTTAAAAACCAGAACCGGAAGTTGAACCGGACGACCCCAAAAAAAGGTTGGACCGGGGTCGGACCGGTCGGACCGGATTGAGCCGGATTGAGCCGGTATGACGTCATAATAAATATTATATATATATAATATGAAAAGCAAAGCCCAAAAACCAAAAATGAAAAGCAAAGCCCAAAAAAATGACAAATGGGTTGGGCTGAAAAAAAAAACAAAAAAAAGGGGCCGGTTAAAAAACCTAATCTTCTATCTCCCTTCATTTCATTCTCCAGTTTCTACTTTCTAGTCTTTCTTCTTCAATCGGTGTCGTCGCCCGCCAAGCCATCCACCACTTGACCACCTCTCACGCCACCCGCTCTCTTTCTTGTTTCAATCGGCGCCGTCGCCCGCCAAGCCATCCACCACTTGACCACCTCTCACGCCACCCGTTCTCTTTCTTGTTGGATGACAGGCGGCGGCGATGCGATGGGTGAAGAGGGCGGTGAAGGTGGAGAGGCGGCGGTGGTGTGGAAGAGAGGCGGCGGTGCGGTGTGGTGGCTCCAGGGGCGGCGCCGGGCGGTGAACGGTGAAGTGGAGAAGGTAACAAAAAAAAAATTAAGTGAAAACCGGTCAAAACCGCCGGTTTACCGGTTGACCGGTTTCCGATTTTGACCGGTTTTCAACCGGTTTTTCCGGTTCTCGGGGTAGCGGTCCAATAGCGGTTTTTATACCTCTATTGGACCGGTTCAGACCGGTTCACCGGTTCGACCGGCCGGTCGGACCGGGTTTTTAAAACATAGGTTTGGACAGCGGTTCCAAACCGCTGTCCAAGTGTTCTGAAAATTTTAATTAAGCCAAATCGCGAACCAGAGTACTTCAATTTTTCCCCAAATTAAATCAAGCTAGCGTCTCCTTCCTCTACCCTAATCGAACTCCGTCGCCCGTCCTCCCATTCCGCCGCCGCCGCCGTCTTCCCATTACCTCCTTCCCATTCCCCAAATCGCGAACCATGCCCTAGCCTCCTCCTCCCTCTTCCCCAAATCGAACCGAAGCCCTAGCTGCGCCTTCTTCCCCACTGCCGTCATTTTTTTCTCTTCTTCTCACAAGCGTCATCAGGTAAGAGCCCTAATTTATTTCAAACCAAACCACTAGCATAGTATTAACGTAGAAGACGTTGATAGCATATATAACTTGGTGTTTGATAGTATATATTAACGTAGAAGTTGAGGTTGAGGTTGGTGTTTGATAACGTATAGCATAACTTGGTGTTTGATAGCATAACTTTTCGATTCATTTGAGAATTGAGGTTGGACTAAATTGGTGATAAATTAACGTAGAAGTTTGATTAATTGGCAGTGTACTTGTAATTAATTCGAAATAATATGCTTGATAAATGAACAATTAATTGTAAATGAACAATTGATGCACTCAAGGTGTTTGATAATATGCTTGTGTGAGGATTTAAGCATAAATTAGGATTAATACATTATGATATATTTTTGTTATATTAATTTGATGATTTGGTGAATGGATAGTAGTGTGTTGCTTTAGATGATTAATGATGGTACATTAGGTTATATACATTGTTTTGAGATGCAACAAATCCTTAGATACATATGCAATATACAAACCTTAGGTACTACCACATTCTATATGCAAGTTTTATACATTAGGATTGTAATACTTTTAGGTTTAATACATTAGGATACATGCATTATCTTGAGAAACACTTCATATTGTCTTTTCTATAAGGCATCTCTAGTTCTATATGGATCGAAAGTGGGTTCGAGCAGATCGATTATCAGATGAGTATAGTAATGGGGTGAAAGAATTTTGTAATCATGCAATTGAGACCTTTGACCGACCCTCGGTACATTCCATGTCCGTGTTGGAAATGTATGAATGGAAAAACCGTTAGTGGTCGAGAAAGTCTGTTTGACCACTTGATGATTCACCGGTATTGATAAAATATATACCGTTTGGACATATCATGGTGAGAGAGGAGATGGATGTAGCTCAAGCAACCTAGAAACTGACTTTAGGTTTGAAGATACAGTGGATGCGGATATTTTCGATGATGTACCGACTGTTGATACATCAAGTGGGGATGACGATGATCTGCGAGATCACCCTTATATGTCAGAGAAGTTAAGGGATTCTTTGGATTACCATGTGGGCCGGGTGTAAGAAGGCAACAAAAACCATCATTTGTGTTGATATTGTTCAACCTAAAAAAAGCGACTCTCCGGTTGTCCGATGAGTGCTTCACAAGTATCTTTGGAAACAAATTAGTGGTCTATCATTCGATGGAAATGTCTTGCCTAAGAGAGCATATGATGCTAAACAAATGCTCAAGTCCATCGGGTTAACACATCATAAAAATTCATGCTTGTCCAGGGGTGATTGTATCTTATTTGAAAAGGAGTATGCAGACCTCGAGGAATGTCCCAAGTGTGGACTAAAGCGATATAAGAAAAATAAATCTCTCATGAAGGTGATGTGGTACTTTCCAATAATACCAAGATTCAGGAGAATGTATATAAAATTTGTGGATGCTAGAAATTTAAGATGGCATCATGATGATATGATCAAAGATGGAATGCTAAGACACCCCCGCCGATTCACTTTGGTGGAAGACATTCGATGTCGCATCCAAATTTGGCACCGAGCCCACGACACTTGCGTCTTGCACTCTCAACCGACGGAATGAATCCGTTCGGTATCCAAAGTACCAACCACGAAAGACATGGCCGGTGATTTTGTTGGTTTATAATCTTTCACACGAGTTGTGCATGAAGCGCGACTTACATGATGTTGTCTATGTTGATATCGGGACCCAAACAACCCGGTAACGACATAGATGTATATCCGCTCCTTTGATAGAGGACTTGAAGCTCATGTGGGATGAGGGTGTCGATGTGTATGATGCTTGTAGAAAGGAGAATTTCAAGTTGAAGGCCATCTTTGTTTGGAACTATCAATGACTTTCCGCTTACGGGAATCTATCTGGATATAGTGTGAAAGGGCCGATGCATGTCCTTGTTGTACCAAGAAGACACATCACATTCGCTGAGACATTGTAGGAAGACCGTTTTTATATGGGACATAGGAGGTGGTTGGACCCAACCCATAAGTACAGAACAATGGCCGATGCATTCGATGGCACAATTGAGACAGGTGAAGCACCACGTATATTGTCAGGTTCGGATGTATTGAATGAGATGAAGAATATCGACACACAGTACGGATAGATCTTCGCAAAGAGTGTCCCCACTAGTGGTTGGAAGAAGGAATCATTTTTCTTTCAATTGCCCTATTGGAAAGAGTTGTATGTTAGACACTTCATTGATCTAATGCACGTTGAAAAGAACGTTTGTGCCAGCTTGCTCAACACTCTCCTAGCTGATAAGAAGTCCAAGGATGGTTACAATGCAAGAATGGATATGATTGATATGGGAATAAGAGCAGAATTAAAACCTATGCCTAGAGAAAGGGGTCAACCGTTCTTACCTTCTGCTGCACACACCTTGTCCAAGAATGAGAGAAAAGAGTTACTTCAGCTGCTAAAGGATGTGAAAGTACCAGAGGGTTATTCCTCCAACATACAGAGACTTGTATCAGATGATGGCGTGAGACTGATGAATCTGAAATCGCATGACTATCATGCCATCATGGAGACTTTCTTGCCCATTGCAATACGTTCTATCTTGCACGAAAATGTCGCATAACCATAACAAAGTTATGTTGGTTCTTTCAAGGCAATGAGTAGCAAGGTCATAGATCCTAGAAAATTGCTTGTTTTTTGAGGCAGTTGGGGACTCTCTGTGAGTTTGAGATGTATTTCCCTCCATCATTTTTTGATATAATGGTTCACCTAACAGTTCATTTGGTACACGAGACAAGGATGTGTGGTCCTGCTCGTATGCGATGGATGTATGGTGTAGAGAGATATATGAAAATGCTCAAAGGATATGTGATGAATATGTCCGGGCGGAGGGATGCATTGCAGAACACTATTTAGTAGAAGAAGCAATCAGTCTTGGTCGAATTTATTCCGAATGTCGATGCAATTGGACTTCCGGTTACCGGTACACCAATAGGATGGATGGTGAAGGCATTACGGTGGTCAACTTTGTAAGTGTTAGCATGGAGGAACTAACACGGATGCACTTGTGGCGTGCTTCACAACACGGTCGACGTGCTTCCTTTTATTGACCGCACATGCGATCACTTTGCGAGAGAAATCCCACCAGAGATAGATCATGGATTGAAGTTGAGCACAATCGCACGTTTGTTGACTGGTTCAATGGTTATGTAGCAAATATGTTGTCACGTGAAGCAGAATTAGTGAATGAAAGAGTTAAGTGGTTATCTAGAATGCGATAGACATGTGTATTCATACAAGTGTTATCTTAAGAAGCGGATACACATTTTATACCGAGATCATGATGCCACAAGTACTATGCGAGAATAGTGGAGTGTCCATTATCAAGAATCTGCAGTGGATCAATCAAATACTACTTATTTAATTTGGACTGATTGTCAACATTTGGGAACTCGACTATGTTGTTCACCGTCAACCAATCTTCGAGTGTAGTTGGGTGAGGATCCCTAACGGGGTCCAAGTTGAAAGTTCTGGGTTCGTACGTGTTGATTTGAAGAATGTGGGATACCGAGATGACCCTTACATAATGGTCAGTCAAGCTCAACAAGTTTTCTATGTCCCAGAGCCAGTTAATAAGAAATGGTCCATTGTGGTTCGTCAAACAAATTTAACAATAGTTTCAGATTAGCGACCATGTCGATGAAGATGTTGACATAATTGATGATCCTTTTCAAAACTTCACTCATTACGTACCATCTTTCGATGATCCCGCAAATCCACGCCCATACCAGAGAATAATTAGAGATGATGATGAATATGGCAATCCGGATCTTGTTAACATTTATGGTCATGAGCGAGAAAGGTCAACCAAAAAATGAAAAAAGAAAAAACAAATGCTAAAAAGAAATGTAAGACTTTATTGAATGTTGTTTTTCTTCCGCTATATTAAATGTTGTTTCTTTTGATTTATTAAATAAAGTGAATTGTTAATCAACGGGTTCCGAGGCGGCGAGATAACGAGATATTGAAGACATAATCCATGACTTTTCTAACGAACATTCCTCTCAATGTAAGTCAATTTATCGATTTATTTAAATTATTATTAATTGAATAAAAATTCATACTATATTGATTGATTCGTTGTTTGCAGTTTGTTATGAACGTGAGCTCAATTCTTACTCTAACAAAAGACCGGAGAAATGGAAAAAACGATTGGACTTGGGGTACCTTTTTACAATCAATTCTTATATTCATACGATATTAATCTAACGTTGTTTGAAATTTTGGTAGCATGTAATTTCTTTTTATATATTTGTGATGATATATATTTCATATTTTTGGTGTATTGGACGATATATGTTTATGATTGTATGTTTATTTATTTCATGATGTGTATGTTTATTAATCAATTTGATGTTTTGGTATATATATGTGGTATAAGTTTTGGTTTATGGTTTTATTATAGGATTTTTGGTTTATGGTTTATGGTATTGGACGTATATATAAGTTTTGGTTTATAGTTTTATTATAGGAATTTTAAAATATAAATTAATAATTAAAAAAAATATATTAGACAAATGGGTTTTCAAATTTGTCTATATAAATTAATAAACGAATTTAAAAAAATTTGATTTAGACAACGGTTGATAACCGCTTATCCAAGATAAAAAGGCTTGGACAGCGGTTATCAACCATTTGTCCAAGATTAAACTTTCAAAGCGGTTTATAAACCGCTGTCCAAGTCTTCTCTTGACAAGCGGTTTTTTTATCATCTGTCAAGTTTTGGGCGGTGATCTTGGAGTTGCGTTTTAACCGGTTAAGCCGTCATTTTTCACAAATTGCCCAAGCCTCAAATGTTTATTAGTGAGATCAAATTATCATTTTTTTTAGCTCATACTAATTGTCGAGGTAAGTGTGACAGCAAATTTGAGAGGTCGATCGGATCTATACATAAGTCTAAATTTGACTTTACTTCACTAATTGCAGATTATGTGTGTGTCACATGTGATATATATTTATTAAAATGTATACTGTATTTTTCAAATTTGTCATATATCTGTCATAATCGCATGCCTTCATGCACGATCTCATGAGATAACGTGAAATGACCCATTTAGGATGAGTATATATATGTGTGTAAGTTGACAAAACTAAAAACTCCTAATTGCAGTTAAAGACGAAACATGCATATACACATTGCTAGGCTTATATATATATGATGATGTGAAGGCACACAATATCTGGTCCCTGTTTAATGTGGGTAAATATTACTCCCTCCGTCCTGATTTAAATTGTACATTTACTGTTTGACTCGTATTTTAGCGAGCGAGTTGTTTATTAATATATGAAATGATAAAATGATTTTTTAAAAAGTTGTAGGTTAGATAAGGGGTAGGACTATTATACCTCACCTTAAAATTTATTTTATCATTTTAAATACTAATAAATAACTCGCTCGCTAAAATGCGAGACAGATAGTAAATGGACAATCTAAATCAGGACGGAGGGAGTAATAATTTCCAAAAATGCTTCTTAAATGGCAGAAATATTGAAACAAACTAAAATTAATATTTAATTGAGAGTATTACCAAGGGACTCCAACGGTGTGATGATAAGCTTAAGTATTGTGTAACTTTAAAGTGGAGTAATGGAAACAATTAAATCATTCAATTATTCAATTTCACTTATAAAATATTGGTGCTGAGGACCGAGAATTTCTTGTAAGAAATACTCCTTAGTGAAGGAGGACAAATATATCAACTCTAATAATATTTTTGTGTATAAAATTCAATAGAATAAAAGTATGATCTTCGTCCGTTCGCACCAACAAGGATTGATTTTTGAACTGGAATGTGGTGAAACTAATTCATCGTGGAATTGGTTCATTTTCTACAGGCATGATTCTTCTCACGACTACACTCTTTAGTAATATAAATCACACTCTTCAGTTATCACGATCACACCCTCTGCTATAATATAAGTTGGGATTAAATTTTTTAAAGTCCAATAACTTTATATCGTTTTGAAATTGGTCCCGATTGTTTTGACTTTTTGATTTTGGTCCTGTAAGTTTGGTCCTGTAAGTTTCTTAAAATTTTGAAATTGGTCTTTTTTCACTGCTTTGACTACAATAGATTAGATACAGCAAGTAATAAACACCACATATGTAATTATTTTATTTTTCTCTTAAATTTTGAAGCGTCTCTTGAACTTTTTAAATCCTAATAATTTTGGATGAGTTTTAGGTCGGGTTTAAAACAATTTGTATATTAAAAGACAAAACGAATCAGGTCGATTTATTGGGTCTAAACTGAACCAAAAATAAAATAAAAAACTAAATCAATAAACGCAGAAAATCACTCTCCCTTCCTAAAAATATACGAAAAAAAAATCCGACACAAATTATTTGGATTAAAAAAATTTAGGTGACAAAAAACAAAATAATTACATAGGTGGCGGTTACCTGTTTGGTGACCTGCTACAACAGGTTAAAGGACCAATTTCAAAATTTTTGATAACTTATAGGACCAAAATCAAAAAGTCAAAACAATCGGGACCAATTTCAAAACGAAGCAAAATTACAGGATTACAAAAAATTTAAACCCAATATAAGTCACACCCTTCACTTTTATGAGTAATACATTTTATAGTAAAAAATCACACTCTTCAGTTATCACGATTATACTCTTTAGTAATATAAGTCACACTGCATAACCAGTTTCACCGTGTAAAACTTGTTCACCCTATATTTTGCCTTGATTTTTCGCATAATCGGGGATTTCTCGTCCTATTCGGGACAGAACCCAGCAGGGAACAAGGATTCACTGTTTTATTGCCAAGCCTATTCAGTATTCACATAAATTAGTAAAAGATTGAGCTTTAAATATTAGTCTAATACCAAATTTATGTGCCCATAATTGAACGTATTGCATCGGCCTTTGGTCCTGTTGTGAGCATTGACGAACACACCCAAAACAGAACTATGTGTCATTATGCCCGTGTCTTAATTGAGCTTGATCTTCGTAAAGAAAAAAAATACAACATTATGTACGAGAGGTCAGGACACTGTTCGATTGCTTCTATAGGTTATGAACAACACCTAGAATTTTGCACTTATTGTCAAATAGCTGGTCACTCGGTTGACAACTGTCGTATTAGTGGAGGGAAAGCATCAGAGGGAAAGCCGAATTATAATGACAAACCCCCTGGCCCTGTTAAGGAAGACAAACAGAAGACATGGATCAGGAAAGAGTCTACAGCTAAGGGTACTATGACTTCTGATCAGATTGGGGATAGTAGACTTGATGACACGGGACCGTCGGATAACCCTGGGACGAGTAGGGTTAATGACATTGAGATGCAGGAAACTGGAGACAGTTCTTATGAGATTCGTGAGGTAGATAGAGAGCCGGATGTTACGGAGATTACAAATTCTGGACTGGTTATTCAGAATTTTGAAGGGCCTGAGGAAGGGCAGCTCGGCGAGCACGGTACTGGGGTGACTACTGTGGTCCCCTCGGAGGTTGAGCGGATACCGGATAAGGGAATTCAAGTGGGGAACGAGCAGGATCTAGAAGATTGGGAAATGGTTAAAAAGAAGAAAGCAGCCTCGCCGACACGTCTACAAGTTTCTCCTACGCTCCCTACCTCTAATTTGGGGGATGGAGCTACAGCTTCGGAATCGGATGCAGGTGGAAGACTTTCCGAATGACCTTCTGGGCCCACCAGAAGAGAAATCACCAGTGCAACAGACGAAGAAGAAGGTCGGATGAGCTCGAGGAGGAAAAAAGTAAAAGTCTATCGCTCTTGTCTCCATCCACAATACTCGAGCACGAGCAGCTACAATACCATCTGTATCAGAGGCCCTAGTCATGGCTAACTCCGTCGCTAGCGTCCCTGTGAGAGTCAACGACAACCGACTGCGGCATAGCCCAATGCACTTACTAGAGACTTAGGGTGATCGTTGTGACTGATTTTTCTTGTTTATTTGATTTGGTCATCTGGTCATTTTAGGGCCAGAGATAATTTTTTTGTTATTTTGATTCACTTGGTCACTTTAGGACCAGAGACTCTCTCTTTCTCTTGTCCGGATCACTTTTGGGCTCACTTTTTATTTTTCACTTTATATATTGCTTATTTGCCAAATTTATTTTACTTACAAAAGAGAATTCTCTTAATGATGAGGGAAAAAAAATTATATTTAATCTATGTACAAAATTTCTACACATCAATTACAATTTGCAATTGGTACAATTTTGACTTTTTTTTTTTTTTATCAAAATTCAATTCATTCAAAAAATATAAAAAAAAAATATAAAATGAGAAGTATGAAAAAAATATTAGTTCATATAAAAAAAATATTAGTCTATAAGCTGAAGAATATTAATATTCCTCAATATAAAACTCACTCTTCTTTTATATGAGATGATATTTTTCATCAGCTGAACAAATTCTACTTTTTTTTAATAAACAAAAAACAAAAATTATATTTAAAAAAATGTTTGATTTGTATCATGCTTGAATTCAACTCAAAAGGTTTGAAACTAAACATTGAATTCAAATTCAACTGAGCTCAAATTGTTAAGAGCTAATGTTTGACTTGATAAATGGTCTACCTAAAATCTAAATGGACTTTACCAGAAAAAATTGGAATAATAGGGAGCTGCAAAGTGTGATGAATATGTGTGAATAATATATCCCAATTTGTGAATGTTTGTTACGACATGCTTAATCTCGTCTTTTTTCTCCACAATACGGTACATAACTTCAAAACAAGTTCCAGTATGCACTACTGATCAGATAAAAAACAGAAACACGAATTCAAATAAATTGTTGCACAATTTCAATGAAATTAGCTCATTGCATAAAACAAACTTCAAATATACATTTTATCTTAAACAGAAATACTCAATGAATTGGGTCTGTAATCTAGATCAATTTGTTATGTTTCATCTTTTATCTAAGGAGCAATAGAATTTTATCAAAACTATACTAATCACTACTCAACTTCACAAGGCAAATAATACCCCAAAAAGAAGATCGATCTTCCTAAAAGAACACTCTAATGCACATGACATGAGAAATATAACGTAATTATAGTGTGATTATGTGGTTTTCCTCTAGTCTAGTGTGACAAATAATAAACATTAATAATCAGTGTGAGGCCAAATCCAGATGAATAACAGAGTGCAGAAAGTAATAAAATCTATTTGATCAATCAGAATAAAGAAAGCCCTTAACATTCCACGCAAACTAATTAAATTAAACTAAACTAAACATCGTCTTTCAAGGTTATAATCCAACCGTCTATATATATAAACACCTTTTCAGTAACATATATGAATACTCCTTCAGTCAAATGTTGCGGCTCAAATTAATCGGGATGAGTCCTTTTCTCCATTTGCATCAGCTTTGTTTCTTCAATTTTGACCTTGGGCCTCCAATTTCTTCTCTTTTCTTTTACTTGGGCCTTCTTCTCCATTTTCTTCTTCGATTGACTCAATAAAATATTAGATTCCAAATTCTCTTTTTGCCTATAAAATAAAAAAAAATACTACTACATTTTTCGACAATTAAGCACAAGTATAAAAATACATGAAATTCTATTAAATTATACTAATAAAGAACATAAATCTCGAACAATTTTCACACTAATCAACATACTTTCTCCCTCCATAAAAAAATATGAATATTTTCCTTATTTGTCCGTCCACTAAAAGTATACTCATTCCTTTTATGGATACAATATTTTATATCATTTTATCTCCACTCTCCAACCATCACATAATTAATTAAATTATCATTGTCTTTTTACCCACAAATTAAATTATCATAAATGGATCTCATAATACGTTATAATATATTTTACTTTATTTATTTTATCTACTTTTTCTTAAAACTTGTGCCCAAATAATTAAACACAATTTTTGTGGACAAGTGGAGTATAAAATATTGGGTAATTCTTGGTGGACAGATTCTGCCCTGGGCAGAAAAGACTATTTTAGACTTGGTGTATTTGATTGAGGGTAAATTCTTGGGTGGGCTTGATTGAGGGCAAAGACTTTTTAATGATTCTGCCATGGGCAGAATATGCCCATTTAGCACCTCCCTAAAATATTTAAAATTATAACTATATGATAACAAATGTTCAACTGTAAGTCAAAAAATGTGTTACAATATGAACAAAACGACACTTTGATCTCAACTGAAAAAACAGTAGTATTCGGCATGCGAATGAGAAAAAGACAAAAATTTGTGTGAACCCGAGTTCACCGTGAACTCGATTTTTTAAGTATCACTATTATGTATAAAAACTATCACTATAATGCATAAAAATCTTGACTGTTACGCACAAAAACTATCATTGTTTAAAAACTGTGTGATATTTTTAAACAGTGAAAGTTTTTATGCATAACAGTAATAGTTTTTACACATAACAGTGATAAATTTTATGTATAGAACCAATTCACAGGAGTGTTACTCAGAGAAAAAAAGAATAATTACAACAACAAAAAATAGTTCTGGTTAATGAGCTGCGAAGTTTTCGGTTCGTCCCGTCAAGATGAGTGTAATTTTCTCAAAACTATTGCTAATTTTCGAAATATCCTTAATTATACCACCCAGATAAGAAAGATTCGACAGAGACCTAGACCTCATCAAAGCATGAACAATAATCTGTAAAATCCAATTCAACAATAAGATCTTGAATTCCTTGCCCAATCAAATCCTCTCTGAATCATCAAGATTTCAATAATCTCTACAATGATGAAACAATTACTGTCAAAAAAAAAAAAATACAATGATGGAAAAATTACACATCTAGACAATTATACAATTTCTATATCAACTGACAACTAATCATATTATAACAATTAATGTGTCACTATAACTTTCATAATAAGTAAATTAAAAATGAAGTAATTTATATTTCCTTGTAAGTGTCTCACAAGTCGGACCAAACGAATTATTTAGCTAAAAGTAAAAGGTCTACTAAACCGGGCCCACCTTCTCTCTGTCAAGCCGCTAACCGCCACATGGCCACAGCGAAAACCGGTAGCGTGGGCCCTCCAATTTACTCAAATTCTCATTTCCAACCCCAAAACTTTTCTTCCCTCAATTTTCAACTAATCCCCAAAATTCGCAAACTACATACTTCTCACTGACTAATGAAATGATGGACCCGAAGTTCGGAAAGCCCGTTCCCGCCGGCCCGTATATTCCGGGCCGGATAGACTTGGACCAGATGCCGGAAACCCCGACGCGGGCGGCGCACCACCGCCGCGCCCAATCCGAGACCTTCTTCCGCTTCCCTGACCTCGACGACATGCTCGTCGACAGCGTGTTCGGCGACCTCGTCATCCCCGATGAGCCGACGCCGCCGCCGGAGAAGAGAATCGCGGCGGCGAGCCATTTGCGCAGCATGTCGGTGGACGCCGACTTTTTTGACTGCCTCAATTTGGACGAATCGCAGCCGGTGGCGGCGGAGGCGGGTGCGCGACCTAGGCATAGGCATAGCAACTCGATGGATGGGTATTCCAGTGTGACGTCGTTTGAGGTGGACGATTACGCGAAGAAGGCGATGGCTAATGATAAATTGGCCGAGCTTGCTTTGATTGATCCCAAGAGAGCAAAGAGGTTTTACTCTGTTCCTTGCGTTGACTTAGTTTTTGTGATGATTATTGAATATATGGTGGGATTGTGTGGTTTTTCTACAGTGTTTGTTGATCTTTATGTAGGGTTTTTGTGTTTGTGTATTTGCCCTAAATCTGGAAACTAAATCATGGAGACTCATAGACAAGGCCATATGGCTTGCTCATTTTAATTCAATGAACATCATAAAAGACTAAACGCGTGACCATATATCATTTGGAATTCTTAAGATGTTCATTAAGAGACAATCAATGCACACTTATATTATCTATAAAGGTATTATACATATACATTGTCCTGTAAGCTTGAATAGTTTAGTTTGTGCTTTATGTATGGTATAGATTGAGTAGTAGTGTATGATTTTCTTGTTAGTAGTATTGCGTATATGATCTTGGGAGTTGCTTTTTTGTAGGATACTTCTGAATAGGCAATCTGCTGCACGATCTAAAGAAAGAAAAACACGTTATACGAGTGAGCTGGAGAGGAAAGTTCAAACTTTACAGACTGAAGCAACTACACTATCGGCTCAGGTCACGTTATTGCAGGTATGTACAAATTTTTTTATAACCACAAAAGCCTTGTCTTACAGAAAACTAGGGACCTAATCTTGACTGAAAGTTTATATAGAATCAAAGTCCTTATGAAGAATTGCTAAGGATATGAATATGATTGAGGTGGTTAATTCACTAAACAGGGGTGAATTTCTGGAAAGTTGTGCGACTGAAAATGCAGTGGGGCAAGGTTCCCTTATCTCAATGTTGTTCTTTTAACCACTTGCAAAATGTACAACTTACTAAAAAAGTAATTCAGAGCTATGCCAAAATTGGAGTTCCAAGTAGGGCATTAGAGTCAAAATATTACAGTGCAAGATTAACTTTTGGATTAGGCTTTCATGTGTTCCATCCTGTATCTAATTGATCCTATCTAAGGAACTATAAAATCTTGTCCCATATCTCGTCTTGTTTGCGTGTTGCATCTTTAATAATTAGGACCTTTAAATTTTGTTACTAATTAAGTATGATGATATTATTGATTCATGTATTTAAGTTTATTGTTTATAATCATCAAGGCTAATATACTCATATAGTTGTTCTCTTATCCTAGAATGGTATGTATTATAGAATTTATTAGTTCCATTTTTTTGAAATATTTCCATGTTCTTGTCAAGGAAACTAAGAAAATGCTTAAGACCCTTTCAAGTCATTTTATATATCATCAGTTGCCCACATCAAGAAGCATATAATCATTTTGCTCTAAGAAGTCTTTGTGGATATGGTTGTTTGAATAATGGAAGTATTCTACATCGTGTTAAGGGAACAGCTGGATGTCTCATTTATTACGAAAATTTCAAGTGAGCACTTAACTGCATATACACATTATTTAGTTGTTTTACTTGTGAATAATTTAGAAACAGCAAGAAGGGTTACATAGGATTCCGGGTAAAGGGACAGATACATAAATGTCAGGACGTTAGGTGAAGGATAGGTGATCAAGATGGTAGTTGGTTTTGTAATATAGGGTAGAGTCATATTCCTTATTTAAGCTCCCTATGCATATTTATTATTCCATTATTTCCTTATTCGAGTGTAAACCAAAAAGGCATGTGCTTGAATCATACTGTTTGGGTTGCTATCTGCTGTATCCTTTTCTTGAAATAGACATTTCATACTCCAATTCCAAATTCACTTTTCTTCAACTGCATGTTGACACAGACAGTTATTGGACCGTTTACTTTATGTTTATAATTTTCTTCTAGCATTTTGCGTTCAGATCGAAATTCCAATCACCTTAAATTGAATTTGTTATAGCTGATAAAGGTAATATCATTTCCTTACGTATAAAACCAACCCGAGTTAACTTCACCACTCATTAACCAATGATAGACCCTATTTGTCTAAGTAGGAAGCTACTTTTGTCCCCAATGTGGCAATATATCATAGGACGTGAGAAAAATGAATGCACAAAAATACACAGCTTAACTAAATAGGCCTTATTCCGTGTTGACCAAGGCATGCTCACTTATTCCGTGTAGGTCCCTAACCCAAAAAATAAAAACTCGAGGAGTTTATGTTGCAAAGCTCTAAAATAGCAAGTTACTAAATCTATCAAACTTGTGGCATGCTTATTCTTGAGTTGTTAACTACTCAGCTCAGCAGAAGATACTGATTTGGAAGAAACCATTTGGTGAACTTTTTGTGAGTAAAATGCTTGTAGAGTGCAAATGCAATGAGATATCCATATTTGTTAAGAGGTTCAAATGGGCTGCCGCCTCATGTCGTGGCTCACGAGGGGTGCAATTTTATTTTTTTTAAGTTAAGCATATGTTAAGAGTTGGAAAATCCTTCATATTCTAAAAGATTTGATATAGATATGTAAAAGCAAAGAGACTGACAAACTCCACATATAAAAGAAAACAAGAAAAGAAAGGAGGAAAGTACACAGCATAGCTGCTCGAGTGGGCAAGCAACATCACAGGTCTTTCATGGCAGTGGTGGTCGCCGGCTAGGGATGGGAAGGACAATCATATGGGATTTGTCCAAGTTCTTTAGGAAAGTTTCTTAGTCAAGAATGTGCACTGTTAGAGTTAAAGTTTTGAGGTAGATAATCGCTGTGCAATGATGAATTCGTGGGGATGTAGTAGGTGATTAAATAGTGAGTTGATATTGAATAGACCTCAAAAACATAATCTGATTAAGAATTGTTTAATTATATGCACTTGATATCATCTGACATACTGGCATTTCTAGCACCTTGACCATGTAAAAATTAAGAGGGTGAGGTGAAGAATACAGTCTAATTTATAAGGGCGAACTCATTCATATATTCTGACGTAATGCAGAGAGACACAACAGGTTTGACAAATGAGAACAAGGAGCTTAAACTGAAGTTACAAGCTATGGAGCAGCAAGCGCACCTTAGAGATGGTATGTATACATATGATCTTACTCCTGACTTCACACTTTTCTGCTTAGAGTTTTTGTGGATAATGATGTTAAAATGTGTGGGGTTTTGTCTTGTAGCTTTGAATGATGCATTGAGGAATGAACTACAGTGGCTCAAGGTTACAGCCGGCCAGCTCTCTGGTGTTAATGGAAACAACAGAGGGCAACCTCAAACGAACCATTACTTTGGTAATGACCAGGTGCAGCAGCGGTAAAAAGGGAATCCCAAATAACCTAATTTGTTCAGTATCTGATGATGTCTCCAAGATACTGCTGTTGTATGATTGAAGTTTGGAAACAAAAAGTAATTTCTCCAGATAGGCTTTTGTATATATATTCATGTGTTTTGGAATGAGATTGTCTTGCTTAGACCTTTTATCACCTGTACACACTAGATATGCTCATCTATATACCTAGAAAAAAGATGTTATGTATGTGTATATATTATGTGTAGAGTTTTGGATGTTGAGGAGCAGCTATAACTTAATGACAATCTTGTTATTCAAAATGTGTGGTGAATTAGTTCTATTAAGGTTCTTGCAGGCTGTATAGTTCTATGCAAGGTTGAACATACCGATATATAATTTTGCAGACGCAATAGTGGATGTGTTAAATATTCCTGGATCAGTGGTGGATTTAACAAACTTGATAATTTTAAAAAAAATGAAGATTTTATTATAAATTTAACAGATATAAATGTAATCATAAAATACAGCTCGACATCCAGGAAAGATTGAAGTTAGTGGTATATCCTCAATATAGACAAACTTTGTATGAATTGATTTTATGGATTATATGAGACAAATCTCATTTTATTATATTACGACTCATGGATATATAGGACATATGTGAATTAAATTTTAAGAGAAAGTATGATTATGATTCAAAAGGAGCTTCATGAAAACATCCTACACGACTCCTCATAATAATAAGAAATATTTTGGGATTATTTCTTTGGTCCAAAAATTAATGGAAATTATTGGAGACGGATGTTGATTGGCTTGCATCATTTGAAGATGCTCTAATTGCAGTATTACATTGTAATTTCAGCAGTCTGAATTTTGTTGCAACCATAAAAATGCATATATTTTAGTTGATGGAGCAAAATCTAAAGAAGATGCTTATAAAACAAAACCCCTCCCATTGTTTGCAAGCCTGTGTTTCCTTATTACTCACTGTGATCTTTGGTTTTATTAATTTCAAATCATGTCGCCCTTTGAACAGAGATAAGGGAGACAAATATGACGAGAAAAATAATGTTGGAATCAACAGATCATGAATGCCAAAACTGGCCATTTCCAATAACCAGCTCCAAAAATTATAGAATATAGGCATTGTATGAACCTCACTATCATGTGATATTACAACAACCTAATCCATCAATAGTCAAATGAAATTCAACTACTAACTAATATGGTCGTCCACATGTCATGATCGAAATAAATAAGCATTTGAAGTAAGACAAAGCAGTTCCAGTCCTCCTTGTTCCCTTCTTAGCAGAGTTTTGACTTATTTGAAAAGCAAACTTCCATAAATTTGATTCCGAGTCGAAAACAACCAACGACGTGGAGATACTCTCAACAAGGGACATTCATCATAGTAATCATCATCCAACCTATTGACATAGCCTAGGACTTCCAGAGTTGTTCTCACTATATAATGCATGCTCCCAATATGAGTTGGATAATCCCAGAAAAATCAAAATATTCGTATTAAATTTGAAATCTAGATTACCTGGTGAAGATAGGCATGTTGACACTAGTATCCCTCTTCTTGTTCTTCATTTCTTTGGATTTCTTGCTGAGCCCCCAATTCGATGGACAGGATTCCGGGGAGTTTAGGGTGGCCTATTGTGGGGGAGAGTTTCTCGTTCCTCACTTCGTTTTCAAGCCCAGCCGGTATCTACACCTTCCTGCATGATAGACAGAAAAGGTAAATACATTATAAATATAGGCAAATACTTCTATGCACCAGTAGGAGCGTGCAACACAAGTGCATCTTTAAATGGTATTAGTTCAGTTGGTCAGCATTAACTTTTTTTCCCTAAACAGTATTAGTTGTACTCATTTAACATATTACTGCACCAGTTACACGATGCAACTGGTGCACACAAGTGCTACTCCATAAGTTGTAACAAGTTATAAAATTTGGTGAAAGAATTTACCTTAATCTCATTATCCATTGATAACTCTTTCTGTTAGGTATGGGAAGGTGTTCAAGAGTAGTGTATTGGGGAGACTCACGGTGATCATGACTGGGAGAGAAGCAAGCAAGATTCTATTAACAGGCAAACACAGAGCGGAGAAGCACACAAGAGACTACGTCGTTTGATAGGGGAGCCCTTATCAATGGATAGCATAAAAAAGTATTTCCCATTCATTAACAGTTTGGCCATGGAGACGTTGGATCATTGGAGTCGCCACAAAATTAATGTTCTTGAAGAGGCTGAGTTTTCTAACCCGAGATAACAAATAGGGAAAATTGTTTTTTTAGGCCCGTAACGACGACTGAAAATCAGGCTTTGATCCCCGTAAATAAAGAGCAATATTTTTTAATTCATGTAAATGTAGGCTAAATTGGCCCGAATTTGCCCATTTTGGCCTACATTCACATTAAAAAAGACATTGTCCTTAATTTACAAGCTCGCGTAAGCATAAGGTCCTTTTGCAACCTACAAAGTTACGAGCCTAAATTTTTTGGCAAATACTTCTATGCACCAGCTGCACCGTGCAACTGGTACACCCAAGTATTACTCTTTTTTTTTTTCCAGCAACAGATATATGCACAACGTACAAGAGTTTTAAGCATTGGTTTCTGAAAGAAATTATTACTTTGCAGTTCACACTGAAGGTGATAGGCCACATGATCATGAGCTTGGAGCCAACCGGCGAAGAACAAGAAAAATTCCGGTCAAATTTCAAGATTATTTCCTCGTGTTTCGCCTCTTTGCCTTTTAAGATCCCGGGAACTGCTTTCTATCGCGGTATCAAGGTAAAGTCTGATCTAATATTGAGCAAAAGGAAAGTAAAAGACATACCCTTTATGATGAATTCTATCAATAGTGCTTATACAACCCTCCATCTTGATAGGCCCGTGATAGGATGTACGCCATGTTAGACTCTATGATAGCCCAAAGGAGAAAGGGAGAAGGCTTCCAACAGGATTTCCTTGAATCCCTGTTAAAGAAGCACAGCAAAGACACCCCAGAGGGAGATGATGATGATAATAATAAAAAGCTTACTGATAAACAATTAAAGGATAACATATTGACCCTCCTAGTTGCAGGTCATGATACCACTACAGCTGCTTTGACTTGGCTCATCAAATTTCTTGAAGAAAATCCAGCTGCATTGGAACGTCTAAGAGTAATATTTTTATACAATCGTGCAATAATATCAACGTCTAATTAAATATCGAAAGTAGAACTCAAGATTGAGGCTTTGCAGGAAGAACATCAGAAAATTCAAAGTAGCAGAAAAGATGGATCGAGCCTTACATGGTCAGAAGTGAACAGCATGCCTTATACAGCCAAAGTTAGCAGCAACCCATCACTTGTGCTGTTCCTGGTTTTAAGATATCTTTAAGGTTACTAATTATAATTTCTTGCCCTTGAGCTCACAGGTTACCAGTGAAACTCTAAGAAGAGCAACTATTTTACCCTGGTATTCAAGAAAAGTAGCACAAGATTTTGAAATTGATGGTACATATGTGATACCAATTTGATCAGTAATTTGTGAAAAAAAAAATCATGCAGAACACTAAATTGTTCCAAATGTTAGGATACAAAATTGAAAAAGGATGGTCTGTGAACTTGGATGTTGTGTCGATCCATCATGACCCGGAGATCTTTCCTAATCCGGAGAAGTTTGATCCTTCCAGATTTGATGTAACCTTTCTGATAACACATAATCAGTGGGTAATAATCCACCTAAATAGTTTCCATATAAATAAGTAACTTTTTGTACCCTTTTTATTAATGTTTCAGTGGCCAATAAAGCCTTACAGCTTTCTTGGATTTGGAAGTGGCCCGAGAATGTGCCCTGGAATCAACCTGGCCAAACTGGAAATTTCTGTTTTCATCCATCATTTGGTCTGTAGATACAGGTAACAAGATCAGCATCACAATTATTACTAATAGAAAAACGAAGAACTAAACAAGAATCGGACATTGTGAAGCTAAGGAAACAAAAGTACAAAACTTGAGAAATCAGTTGAGAATGAGATATGCTAACTTATTTTGTTAGAATTCAGCAATTTCACCATTGGGGTAATGTATGCAGGTGGACACCCCTGGAGAAAGATGACTGTGTCCAACCTACACTCGTTCGTATGCCCAAAAACAAGTATCCTGTCATTGTAGAGCCTCTATAGAGAAGATCTGCATACAAATAGCCAAAGCATTTACGGAAAAGCATGAAGAAGCTGACACTTGGCTTCCATTAATAAAGTCTTCCACATCTGTTATTCCATCCACTAGTTAGAAGAATTAAGGATGAGAGACTACTAGGAAAATTTTATGGGGTCTTATATGTAGTTCAATACTTCCGCTTATCTTTCTCTATGGTGGTGTTTGCAAACTCTAAAGAGTGAGTCAGAATCACTTCTTTTATAAAGCTACCTCTCAACAGCTTATGAAAAGGTGATTCTGGAAGCTGTTTATAGAGTTTGAAAACGGTGGGTGTTTTACAAGGATGATGAATTCAATTATTTTCAGTTCAACAGAGAAAAAAACATACACCAGGAGTTTGACCTGAAAGCTAGCACATTAAAACAGGTTGAAAGACTATTTAAGCTATATCAAACCATCAAACATGCACTTCCACTGGAAACTGATGTGACATGAATGTCATACAACAAACACCTACATAGTACTCACTGAAGAAACTACAACCAGTACATCCAATACTTAAAAATGAAAAAACAGAAAATCTTCATCGATTTCACTACAAACACAATGAAAAGACAGCTTCAAAGGAGAAGCGTCTCACTACAAAGAAACCAACTAGGGTCCTCATGTCAATAAAAAAATTACTTGTGAAGAGCACACAAACAGTTTTCACTCCCTATATCCGCTGCCAGACAAGGAGGCTTTGTTTTTTCATCTTTATACCAGATAGATCGCCCTTGAATTAACTCATCCAAGAAGCCATCAAGCTTCTCAACGCTGACACTTGGCATCACGATAGCGTGCGCCATATTTCCCTCGCAAGCAAGTTGCCAGCGACGAACAAACTGTTCGTCGTGGGGCCGCTCGAACACCACCGTACTGCTTAGTTCATTCAGCATGGCGCTAATTCCAGCCCCCCTAAGGCGGTCTTTCAAGTAGTGAGCATTTCTGAGGCACTTTTGGACTTCTTTTTGGAACCCTTTGTACCCTTTTTTATTTAGAGTGTACCAAAGGAAGATTGGAGCATGGCCGTTCCGGCTACCCATGATTGTTGCATCTCTTGAAGCGAGATACTCTACATTACTTGAAAGAGCTGCTATGTGTTTTAGCCTCGTTAGCTGCACACCACAAGGCATTGGGCACCCCACAAACTTGTGGCCAGAAACGCTGACACTTCCAATGGGCTTCTTGAATGTGACTTTGGGTGCCTGAACAAGAAATTAGACTCTTTAGCTAACTTCATTCAAGTCAAAAAATTACTGGATGAGATGTAGATTTTGTGAGCAATCGATAGTAGGATAATGCCGGAGTTCATCATAATTTAAATGACCAGAACTAGATGCGAACACCGCTTCTTTTTTTTTCCAAATACTAGAGAGGCATAAGTATTATGATGTTCTCACAACCAAGAAATATTTAGTAATGTGAACCACTTGGGCTGTATAGGTAACTAATTTCCAATTGCACATGTTTGTACATTATCATTATCTCCTTCATATGATAGTGTGGAAAGCCCATATATTAAAAAACTAGAAGCTTATTGGATAGGAAAGAGATACAAAATGTGAATAAGACGGCAAACTATGCATACCTTTTTTACGAATGGCATCATAAGCCCAAACAGAGCACCGTCACAATGGATGTAGAACCTATCGTGTGAGTATCCACATTCTTCCAGAGTCTGTATGACAAGATCAAGATCGTCAACAGCCCCTTTAACAGTAGTTCCTGCAATTTGGATTGTAATTGGACAATTTCAAAATCATGATGCTAAATATGTCAGCAAAACACACTACATACATACATGTAAAGAATTACCTATGTTAACATTGAGGATTGCTGGTTTATCCTTGTGTGGAATCAGCTTGCTTTTTAAATCTGCGCAGTCAATTTCTCCTGTGATCAGAGTTCCAATCTTTTCACTCTCCATTCTGTACATTCTTGCTGCTTTGAAAACAGAGTAATGGGACTCCTTCGATGCATACAACACTCCATCAGGAAACACTTCTCTCCTGTTCAATTAATAGTGAATCAGTATCAGAATATGTTCCGAACTCCAACCTATAAATGGAAACCATGCTACTAAAATTTGAGACTCAAGAAACAAAGCGAACCAAACTTACCCAAGAAGGATACCATGAAGATTTCCCTCAGTACCACAGTTTGTGATGTATCCCCAGTAATCACTCTTCTCAATTTCCCATAGGTGGGCAAACCAATCCAAGACACCCACTTCAAACTGCCTTGAGTGCACACCATAGTTGCTTTCAATAAACGGATCGCCAAGGTTGTTAATAGAGAAATGCTGCAACTGACTTAGTGCGCCATAATCGAAGTCCAGATTGTATGGATATCCTGTGTATAAAGAAAATATCCAAAAAGCATTCAGACCAATGAAATTACAAGAAGGAAACATACCAACTTCATTGAGCAATTCGAACTAGCTACCTAAAACATAACTTCAACACTTTTCAAAGCAGACATGCAAGAAACCCGAACTACTAATGGATAAACGAATTCCTGATAGAAAGTATCCAGAGGCAAGTAGAGGATCTGAGTGTAGTTTGATCCTTTCAGTACCATACTACCATTGGAGGCAAGCAGGTAACTTAACCATGTTATAGTAACCAAGCCATAGGCCCTTCACCCCCATTACGTCGTCTTAAAGAACATACGATGAAGCTAATCAAAATCAAAACATAAAAACGAATATCATACTAACTACGCATCAGTATCTACTCCAGCTAAAATAATTTTCCCATCAGAAGTCCGTATAAACTTAACAAAGACGAAACTGAGACCAATACAGCCAGTTCTAATGAAGTTCAAACCAGATCACAAAAAATCAACTGGACTGGATCCTTCACCATTATATCAATCCCCAAAAACTATAAAAACAACCAATTACAATCCAAAACTACCAACATCAAACACAGATCAGATACGAGAAAACCAACACGATTATACAATTTATACCTAGATGGTGCTTGGTCCGTTCCAGGAGTAATTTCCGGTATCTGGCCAACACACTGGCCATGTAGGCATCTTTATCTCCGGTAGCCTCGTCATCGGCGTCCGGCTCCGTCACCTCAAGCGACATTCTGTGAACGTTCCTCCCTAGAATGATCTCTCTCTTAGTGCCTGTAATTTCTCCGATCAAATCCACCACCGCCGGCACCACCTCCGCCGACCCCGAATTCGGATCAAAAGCCATCACGCCCGCCATCGTTAATTGGTCCGCAGATTTTCCGTTACCCAAAGATCCGTTTAATAGCCCCGTTGCCTCAACCTCGAAGCCCCAACCATTGCCTTTTAGCTACTTAAATTGCACAAAAATAAAGACATTGTCACTTTCAACGGATCAAAACGGAACAGCGGAAAATCGAGAAAATGCAGAAATAGTCGAATGCAGAAATAGTCGATTACCTGAAATAGAAAATGCAACCGAAGATTGGAGAAGCGGGGAAATCGGCCGGAAGTGGGGACGAAAAATGAGGCGGAAAATAGAGGTGTATCGAGGGTGTCTGTGTGTATATATACACACGTATATACGTATAGTTAAGTTTATTTAACTCGAGTTTAACGATTGGTAACGGTGCCGTGCTGCAATTTGCATATGTACAAACATTCAAGAACGGAGTACCATACGAGTATGCACGAGTAGGGACTAGGGGTGGAAATTTTAACGAAAATACCAGATATCTTGGGTTAACGCATGGGAAATATCTTAAATTTTACCTAATTTTGAGTGCGGTGCAGATGACTTGTCTTAATTTTTTTCAGATGCAGAATTAGATAAATTTTCAAAATTTTCAAAAGTATATCGAAATATTTTTAGATATATATATAGGATATATACCGCATTCATATTTTAAAAAAATATATAATATATTTTATTTTTTTTTAATTTAATTAATACATTGAATATATACTGTACATTGGAAATTTATCCTTTTATTTTGAATTGTCTCTGTGGGTTTCACGATTTAAAGTTTGTAAATTGGAATCAGATATAATTTTTTTTGAGTGTTCTCATAGTTAAAAAATCAGTCTTTAAGGGAGATATATGTTGTTAAGAGATTATTATTTATAAAATCTAGGTTTTTTAAATAAATAATAAAGATATAAACGGTATACCGTTAATTCGGTATGTACCGAAAATTTTTGTACGGTACGATAAACCCAAATTTCAATACGGTATACGGTATGTGATTTTAGCATACTGAAATTACGGTAGATAATTTAACTTCTAAGATACCTTAATTTTTTCGATGCGATGCGGTAAGATGAATTTTCACATCTCAGTAAATTACTAAGATAAGATATATAGTATGACCGATACTAAGATGCGATGCGATATGACACCCCTAGTAGGGACAAATTTAGCAGCCGACTTTTATTTTGAGAACTAATTGAAAAGAAATTGCTATATATTTCCTAATCCAAAAACACCTTCGAGTTCTTATACTAGTATTACTTAAGCACCAAGATTTATGAATAAAATGAAAAAATTATAAAAACAATGCATAGTTCAAGAGCATTTGAATGCGTTATGCCAAAAAAAAACAAGCATGAAACTTGTTCATAGCACCTATAAACTGACACAGCTACTTTTATAAATTAATATTGAAAAAAATTCATCTCAGAAGAATGAACATTTTAAGACAAAGTCTCATGTGCAACTGGTACACGGATCTAATATATGTGCACTCGCCCCAACACTACCCATATGTCCACAGAACATGTCTAATATATTCAATGGGTCAAATATTTCTTTAAATGGGTCATTCAGTTGCATAAGTGCACGGTGTACTTGGATGCACAAGAGACTCACTCACATTTTAATATGAGTGAGATTGCTTTTATCGGGATTGGACAATTTAATATGAGTGGAGTTGCTTTTAGCGGGAATTGAATTGAGATGTGGGTGTAAGCCTAAAGGTTCTGATACCATGGAAGAATTTCGTCTTATCTAGAAGTTCAAATTTATATAGATGTGCGAATTTAATTTTCCTAACAAATATTAATAATATTTAATATTATAATATTAATTTATAAATATAATAATATTAATTGATAAGTATATTGATATTTCGATTGTTTCATACCATAAATAAATTTTATGAAAAACTTATTCAAAACAAAATCAAAGAGTGGGTGACTTGAGACTTTCGAGCCATTCAAAAGGATCAAACTAAAATACTTTTTCTAAATTATTTATTTAATTTTACGGGCTTTGAGCTTTTATAAATGCCTTCAAAGCATATCATGTCAACATATTTAATACCAAACAAATTTTTATAATTTTATCGGCTAAGTCTTGTATGTATCCAGATGCACCGTGCACTAATAATGTAATTTGAAATCATGCAATTTGTTATATTAAAAGATGCAATTTATTGACATTGAACCATGCAACTATTAATATAGAAAAATAGTAGCACTGATAAATAAATTGCATCTATTGGTATAACAAATTGCATATTTATAAAATGCACTATGTGGTACATTTTGATGCACATGAGACACTCAATTTTATTTATACATTTATTAGAAAATTAATTCGGACACTCTTTCTCACACTCAATTGGTATTAGTTCGTACTTGAAAGAGTATTAGTTGCAGAACTAAACCGTATTAGTTGTAACTAGAATGAAAATTGAACAAGAAAATGAAGAACAATAATTTTACGTGATTCGATCGATTTGATCTACATTCACGGAGGTCTGAGGGTCAAGACAAATTCCACTACACTCAATCACGAACTAATTACAGACTACACCCACCAATCTGACGAATTAATATGAATTTTACCCCCAACAATATGAAGAACCCTAATTCAATAACTGCTTAATGACCCAACCAACTCTAAGAAGATGAACAATGGAATTACACACTAATGATCTGGTGTGTGAAGCCTCCAATTAATTATGCATCATTTTCATCCAGAAGCTTCTTTAATCTCGTGTCTTCGGCGTGTGCGGGCTTGAACTAATTAGACGTCATAACTAATTATATTATGACTTGAACTCGGTTCAGGCTGCACTGGGCCGGTTCACGCGGTTTAGTCATTTAAGTGGCCGATTTTGAACTAAGCTTCAAGTATTGCTGTCAACGCATAAAGGTATCACTTTCAACAATGCATCAGAACACCAATAAATGTATTTAAACTCTACACATATTTATTTTATTTTTTAATGTAATATATGCAATATTTTATAAAATAAGAAAAAAATTATTTTAACGATTAGACCCACGGTCCAATCTATCAAATCGGTTGAAGCGATGCCCAGTCAGTATGATCGTTATTTCCATTATGAAAACACTGAATTAAATGTTTAGTGACCTATACAAATATTTGATATCTTATTTGGGTGGGCCTTATTTGGTTTGATTGGAGAAATTGAATGTATATCACATGGCGTGGAATTGAATGACTGGATATTTTCTTGATAATCTCCAGATTCGAACTCATCACCAACGGTGGACCACACCACACTTGATTATATTTTAGGACTTAGGTCCATGGAAATTGCTAAGCAGATTTTTTTAATTGTCGACCGCTCACTGAAGGCCACAGCTTTTAATTTGTTAAAAAATTAGATATATTTGTATATTATTCAAAAATATATTAATACAAAATCTTTTAAGAAAAAACAGTATTATATGTTAGGCGAATCTAGGGTCCATTTAATTTGATTAGAAGTAAATAATAATAATATAATTAATAATTTTACGGTGATTGACTCATTAATAATATTTATTATCATTCTCAAGTTATACAAAATGAATCCTAAATATTATAATGGTGACTCACAAATATTGGCCCCAAATATAATTATGACTCATGGATGTGGACTCTAGTTCCATAAAATATGAGGTAAATACTGAAATGGAGGTTTGTCTTGATGCTGTGAATTATGTTGTGATACGAACTGGAATAATATTGTCAACAATATTTGAACTTGTCATTTTTTCTTGATGTATATTTGTGTGGGTAATGGAGTTAATGATAGGTTAGACACAACGAAAAATAATGTTATCTTTAAAGGTATTAATTCCTCCCACATAGATATAAATGGTTCACAAGGAATTAACCTTCCAGTATATAAAACCTATTTCACTCTAACGAGTTTCAGAAGTAGAAATCACAATGTATATAAAACTCAAAGATAAAAGACTCGATCTTAGTATATAGAGAGTAGATTTTTAGTGTTTAAAGAAACTCTAATTCTGGATATAACAATTCTCCACACTTTCCTGAGTATTTATAGATACTCAAGAGTTGCATCGAAATGTTATAACTCACCGGAAGTCGTGTTAACCAAAAGGTTGCGATTTTCACTCAACAAAAGGTGCAACTTCACTGAATAGTCACGTTGAACCTGAAGGGTTGCAACTTCACTAAAATTGTGATATTTCGTAAAGAGCTCTCTTGACTTATTATGTTATATAAATACATATATATACAACATTTTTAATATTAATTTCAAATTATTAGATATTCTTCTTTATGTTTCTTATATTGCAGGTTGACAACTTGAAGGTTATCCAATATAGCAGTTAATTGCAAATTGTAAGAGTGAAAGTTGAGGAGATCATGTGTGGTTACAAAAGATCATGGAGTGAAGCGTTGAACGATTTTTAGAACATTCAAAACGCCATAATGAATGAGAAATGCAGTTGATCTCGAAGTCTATAAGTACAATGTTGCATTGAACATTAAAACTTGAAGATAATATTCAAGACGCAACGTAATAAGTAAACTTTACATGTAATAAGTAATAACATATGCATGTTCACAAATCACACTTCAACATGCATAAATTGCCAGCAAATATTGCAATACTTCCCGACGACATATTCACGCACATAAATCACTATCGCCGAGGACAAAATATGCACAGCTGCATGTGCTGCACGTTTCTAATAGTTAGGTGCAACATGACCCATTTACGTGCTTCTTTTTAACAAGTAATACATAACCAAAATTAAAATTTAAAAGTGAGAATGGCTAAAAAAACTTAAATATATTGAAAGAAAATATATTTATGTATCTTTATTAAAAAAATAATTGATGGAGGAGTAAATAGTAATTTAGGTGTTTTATTGTATTCCATGTAATTTTAGATTGTAATTTATATAAAAGGATCTCTAATGTATTAATAGAATAAGAAAGAATAGTAAAAACTTTCTAGTTTGGTATGCCCTCGGACGTATATCATTTTTAATGAATTGGATCACCAAATTTGTGTTGTTTATTTATGTATATCCTATAATAAAAACATATATATTACCGGATGAAAATAAAATATGAACGTCAATACTCAATAGGATAAAAATAAAAAAAGCGCAAAGTTATAGTTTTTTTAAAAAAAAAAAAGCAAAGTCCCATATTAACTATCTAACGCAGAAGATACAGAATTTATACACATCTAATTTAGTTATTTTTTTGAATATTTCTTATTGAAATTGAAAATGGGATATGTTTTCAATATATCTAAATTTAAGAAGCAATTATTGTCTACGAAAAGGTAGAAGGACCACGTGAGTGGGGTGTGTGTTATTATATGATTGAATATTCAGGACGGTCTACGTGTGGATAAGAAGCAGATTCAAGTGGGCCCACGAATCACCACCAGATACACCATTCTGTTTGCACACCATAATTATCTTTTCTTTTTTTTTTTTCTGTGAGGAACAATACATTGTGTGGAAAAAAAAAATTATTTTTTGAAAAATATTAATATAAATGCATCTTTCAATATAATAAATTGTATAATTTTTAAATACATTATAAGTGCACGGTGTATATGGATTCGTACAACACTTAGGCTGTGTTTGTTTTGGGATTTAAGTGTGCGGAGCAAGTCAAGGTTTTAGAATCCAGAGATTTAGAATCCTTGATGAATAGTAAATGTATATCTTTGTTTTGGAATTTGTATAGGGTGAGATTTAACTTTATATCAAATGAATATTTAATAGTGATTGATGTTGTATTATTATATTATGTTGAGAAGAGTAATATAGTGTATAAAGTGTGATGTATTGAGAAGAGTAATAATAGGTTTTATAGGTATTTATATGTGTGAATTGAAAGTAAAATTTGAAAACCAGCATATAAAATGAAGAGCGCAAAATTCTAAATCCACCCGTGTGAATCCCAAATCAAACATAGCCTTGGCCATTCGTTTTACAAAATTTGCCTTACCGACAATGACTCAACTCTGATTTAAAAAAAATAACACGACGACTCAACTACCTCGAATTGGGATGGGCTTAACCCAATTTGATCGGCCCATTACAAAATGGGCCTTCTATTTGGAAACAAATGAAATGACTTTTCTTTCTATTCAATTTGTTACAATTGAGACTAAAGTTTTGATTCATATTGTGCGTTAAATCAGACTAATCCGTTATGCAATATCACAAAATCCAGAATGGTAGATGATTGAAATTTGGTACCTTTGAAATTTTACAAACACAATCATGCTTGTGGGTAATTATATTTTTCGTGACCAATTTATTTATAAATAATTTGAGGAATGAAGATATTTATACGATTTGAAAAATTTATAAATAAATTGTAAGCAATCATCTCGGTTTAAGAGCTAAACTTATTTCATTGACAATTTCGTAATCGTATTTAAAAATTACTTAGTTAATTTTATTTTACTTTTGATGTGGTAAGCTTACAGGTTATACAATATATAAGTAATGGTAATCGATCTCTCGTAAGTTTTTGTTCAAATATTATAAAGAAGAGACATATTTATATGAGACCGTCTCACATTTTAAGAAGGGTGAATGTTGATTTGTACTAAATTCTAAACCGTCTTATATAAATTTTTGTACCAAAAAAAAATAGAAAATGAAACAAAACTGGAGTTGTAATCCCTGAAATTGCATTTAAAAGTTAAAACTTGACCTTTCAAAGATACAACCAAAGATGATTATCAATTCTCATGCATGATATGATATTGTTTCCACATATATTAAACTATTGGTAGATTCATATTCTCCATTTAATTCTAATTGTAGTAGTGCAATACAAAAGTGAAGAGGGAAGCCAATTCTTCTCTAATTTTAATTTCCAAAAACAGAATCTTTTATAAAGCATGATGTTATGGTTTATACATAGTTAATAAGGATAAGACTTACTATTGATTATTTTATCCTTTTCTAAAATGCAAGATCTCTCGAATATGAAAAGTTATGATCCTGAAAATCCACGTGAAGCACCATATACATGCAAAGTAAATCTCTTTTAAACAAATTTTAAAGTATGAAATTTATATCATTACACTTATAAATTAATATTACTTTGTATTTTAATTGATATTTTTACCATTATAAACTAAAACTATATATTAAATGTTATTGTTATTAATTTATAGGAGTAGTTGAATCAGTTTTATATTATCAATTAATAAGTTTCGAAAGTTCGTGATATATGTATAGTGACGAAATTTGAATTTATTGAAAAAAATTGAAAAGAAAAAAGTCAATAATAACAAATTAAATAATTTGGCTGGGCCTAATTAAATGCCACAACAAATTAATTACTCTAAACAATAAAAACAATAATAATATATAGCACAAAATGAGAGAATCAACAAAATCAAGTGGATCTTAAAATATGTTTGCAAAACTAGTCCATCATTGCTTTAGGCTGACATTTCATTATCAAAATTGTGTGGACAAAGGCCTTAAAATATTATTTAGTGAACTAGTTAATCTCCTACGCCATCTCCTAGCGCGGCTTTGTGATATTTTTTTAAGATACATCATATTCAGTGTATTTTATCTCAAATAACTTATTTAAAAAAAATTGAAACAATTAATTCATCAAATTAATTGAAAAGAATTAAATTTATTATGTGTGATGTAAAATTTTAAATGTAATAAAATTTACATAGGCGATGTCTTATTTGTCGTCTTTCTATATATGTATTATTTTTAATATAATAAATATAAAATGATTATGTAATCTATATTAAATCTTGTCATGTTTAACCGTCAACATAAGACAAGAAATTAAAAAAATTAAATAATTTTTAATTTTTAATTTATTATAATATTTCATTTGATATAGATAGAATAAAATCAGAATAGAATTGAAGATAAATTTACAATAGAGTAATGTGAATTTTACTGTAAGGTAAATATAAAAACTAGGACAATCTTTTAAAAGTTACTAGAATTCATTCATAGTTTGGTAAAAATATCAAAAGAATGAACATATATAAATATTCAAATTTTATTTTCCAAGAAAAACAATAACTGGAAAGTTATTCCAAATTCAGTGGAAAAAAAGAAGCAATAATAATCGGAAACAGTTCATTTTTCCAGAGTCAATGGAGGAAGCAAGTAGACCCTCTTCTGCTCTCTCTTGTCTCTCATATTTGAGTACATGAAAGAATCTTATAAATATGAGATTTAATTTAATTTTTTTTTGGGATATAGTAAATTTACTTGTATTATTTACATTCATTTTTACGAGAAAATATCATTTTTAGTCATTTAATTTCGAAAATTTTCATTTTGTCATGTTATTTTTTAGGTGAGGTATACATCTGGCGAGATTTTAAATTTTCGATCATAAAGGATTGAAATTGACATATTCATGACTAAAATTGATAAAATAAAAAATTACAAGGTTGAAAATGAAATCGTTCAAAATTACAGGACTAAAAATGATATTTTATCTCACTTTTTTATTTAAAATAAAAAAGGTAAAGTTTTTGGACATCACTATCAACCTATGTCACACTTTAGGCCAAATTCCACATCAACCAGATATGTACAATCTGCATAGGCCCCATTTTTAGCACAAAAAACTTGGGTATTTCCCACTTTTTCTACATTTTGATTTTAATTCAATGGCAAGATAAGAGTGGACCCAAATTAACCCAATGGATACTCGTGGACGGTTTGTCATTACAATTATTAATTTTTAAATTGGTTTCAAACTTTCAATAATAATGTTTAACGAGATTATTATTATATTGATATTGATGCGGGATTCAATCCTTTTTCAAATAATTAAAAAAAAACACGCGTGAATTCTATTGATTTATTAACACAAGCCAAACTTATATACAATACTAGTACGTAACCCCGCGAATTTCGCGGGATTGAAAAAAAATACAATATATATTTTAGATTAAAATGCTTCAAATATTTAATTAATCTAATTAATTTAATTATAGACATAATTTTATTTTTTTAAATATTTTTGTATACAATATACTTCCTTCATCCCAAAAAAGCTTTGCATTTTTTTTTGGAAGTCCTAACCGGAGTTTTACATTTCATTTGGCAAGTTAGTGACTCCAATTTTTTAATAATTATCCTTATTTTTATTCAATATTACATCAATTGCCTCTCAATTAATATCAAAATACACACTTATTTTTTCTTTCTCCCTCTTTTCACTTCTCTTATACATCCTATCAACCAACAATACATCCATTATCTACCAATTTAAAAGATTATTTAGCATTTTGAAATTTGGTTGATAAAATTACTTATTTATTATGCATTAATATAAATTTAGAGATTGTCTCTCTATATATATGCACATATATTTTTTTTTTTATCGGACAAAGTTAGTTGTTAGTAGTTAGTACACCATAACTCCAAATTCGTTCCCAAATGGAATCGAATATGGGTCTCCCACTCAAATGAGAAACTCAGTGGGCTAAGCCACCTGGTTATATATGCACATATATTATTATTTAATTAAAATACGTAATTATATAATAACATTTACAATATAAATTTATAAGATTGCATAGAATTATAAAAATAGTACCCCCTCCGTCCCCCAAAAGTAGCTCATGGGGGTGAAATATATTTTACGGAAAGGTAGATTAAGTACATCTATAAACACAAATTTTTTATCTTAATCATCTAACAATCACTTAATTACTTAAGTGACGAAGTGGAATAACTTAAGTGGTTAGAGCACCACTACCTATATATGAGATCATGAGTTCGAGTCACCAAATGTCCAATAAAAAAAACACAATTACTCAAATTATCATTGTACTTTACTCATAATCAATTATGTTATTCATAAATCTGTTTCAAACCGTTAAACACACTTTTGGGTGACGGAGAAAGTAATAAAAATATGAAATAAGATAAATTTTTTGATAAAACTATACCAAATCATGCTTAGATATATGATTAACTATAAATATTTCAAATCTTTGAAACAATTAGATTCTTCAGAAATTTCGCAAAATATATATATGCGGCTAAAATTGAATAATAAGATAAATTTTTTTGATAAAACTATACCTTATAAATTTTCATGTTTGGCACTAAAACCCTAAATATATGATTAACTATAAATGAATTTCAAATAAACCCTAAAAATTTGAAGAACATGAAATAAGGATATTGAAATATAAATGTCAAACATGAATTAAAATGTGTGAGCCTCAAATTGATAATTTTTATCTTTCGGTTTGGAATATTTTTATATATATGCGGCTAAAATTGAATATTCTTTTGAATAATAATAATATTTAAAGAATATAGTGATCGTTGAATGAATGTAATTGGATAGTGAAAATAAATTAAGATTTTTTTAAAAATACATTACATAAAATGATATTTATTATGTTGATGCTAAAATATAAAACATAAAATCATAATGTTGTAAATTTTCTTTGTATAAATTCAGTCGTATTCAAAAATACAATGTAGTTGAGTTGATCTTTGACGTGGTGAATCAGAGATAATTGAACGAACGAACAATTTTGAGTCTAAACAAAAAATTATATAAAAAAAATTGATTAACAAATTCATCAAATTAAAAGATAAATTTCTTACCTTGATATTCCCAGTAATGTACAAAATAAAATCATTAATTTAATTGTACAATTGCAATAAATATTCGTAATCAATTCTGAACTCAAATTACTTACACCAATACTCCATGCAATATACAAAATAAAATAATTAATTTAATTAAATAATTGCAATAAATATTTATAATCAATTCAAAACTCAAATTCTTACCTCAATATAAAATCATTAATTTAATTGCACAATTACAAATAAATATTCATAGTCTAATTTAAGTAATTTTTAATGAGAGTGCACAATTTTGAAATGAAATAAACTGATTGAATTGGGTTTTGCGCAAATTGATGTGGTTCCGCCACATAAACTTAAATAGGTTTACCAATATATAGTAATTAAGAATAAGATAAGATTAAGATTATACCATGCAGTGTATTTTTAAAATATAAGAACAAGAATTTCAGAGTAAAAAATATGCGAAGCAAAATCGGATCACGGAATTATTATTACTTGTTTATCGAACAAATGTTATTATTTAATATAATAATATATGGATAAATTAATGTTGATAGAAATTAAATAAATAGATTATTCATGATCTCCTGTACAAGCTAGAGCTTTTAGATGAGACGGAATTTTCTCATGGTATCAAAGTCCAGGTTGTGGGTTTGATTCCCGTAAGGTAAGACAGAATTCTCTCAATTAATAATATTATCTCTGCGATTTGATTTGATCCCATTTTGAGTCTGTCTTATAGTTCTTATAAGTTTGCCAAAATTTTAAATTGGAGGGATTTTAATTTTTTTAAGGGCATTACAATATATAATATACAAGGGGGTTACTCTTTAATTAATTATCTTAGAAAAAGTGAAGACTTAATTCTAATACAAGATATTATCATTATTGTCTGGAAAATTCTATTAACAGTCTTTGATTTGATCTCATTTTGAGTCTGTCTTATAGTTCTTATAAGTTTGCCAAAATTTTAAATTGGAGGGATTTTAATTTTTTTAAGGGCATTACAATATATAATATACACAAGGGGGTTACTCTTTAATTAATTATCTTAGAAAAAGTGAAGACTTAATTCTAATACAAGATATTATCATTATTGTCTGGAAAATTCTATTAACAGACTTGAATTACAAGATGAAGAAGAAGAAAAGCTTTCTATAACCGTATGAATTTACAGAGAATCTCTCAATAGAAAAATATGAATAAAAAAGATGAATGTAAACCTAATCTATTGTTTCCTTATAAAGGGGATTTCTTAGTAATTGAAATTTAACTAACTTAACTATTACTATGAAGTAACAACTTTACAAATGTGAATAGCAACTTTATTATTGGGAGTAAAAGTGAATAACACTTTTACTCTTTATACCCTCCCTCAAAATGAGAGTGAATGTTGAGAAGTCTCATTTTGGATTTGAAAATGTTGAAAGTTGTTGGCAAGAGTGGCTTTGTGAGCATATCTGCCAAGTTTTCTTCAGTAGGAATGTGGATGATGTTGAGAACTCCTTCCTTGATCTTGTCCCTGGTGAAGTGACAATCAATGGATATATACTTGCTCTTGTCATGTAGGCATGGATTCAAGGCCATTTGGAAAGCAGACTTGTTGTCTGTGTATAGTGAAGATAGTAGTTGAACTGGTACCCTAGAGTCCTTCAAGATGTAGATGATCCATTGGATTTCACAAGATGTTGATGCCATTGCTCTGTACTCAGCTTCTGCTGAAGATCTACTCACCGTGTTCTATTTCTTGGACTTCCATGAGATTAATGAGTTCCCCAAGTATATTGCATAACCTGTCACACTTTTTCTAGTCTCTAGACATCTTGCCCAATCACTATCAGTATATGAGTGTAATCTGAAGTCATTAGATGCAGAATAGAAAATACCTAAACCTGGAGTACCTTTTAAATACCTCAACACCCTGTGGACTGCAGCCATGTGGTTTTTTGAGGGATTACTCATGAATTGGGACAGAGAATGAACAACATAAGAGATATCAGGTCTAGTGACTATCAAATAGAGCAGTTTTCCAACAATCATTCTATATAGTTTAGGATCTGTTGTGTTATCTTTGGTGGCTTTAATGAGTTGAAGTTTGGAATCCATGGGGGTGTTACATGGCTTGCTGCCTAAGTAGCCAAAATCAATGAGAAGGTCTAAAGTATACTTTCTTTGACATAAAGTGAGACCTTTCTCTGATCTTGCTACTTCAATGCCAAACATGTATTTTAAACACCTAAATCTTTAATAGTGAATTTATGATGCAAATAAGACTTGACATGATTGATTTCAGTTAATGAGTCTCCAGTAACAATGAGATCATCCACATAACAAACAATGATAGTTAAAGAAATGTTAGTCTGTTTAGAAAACAGAGAATTATCAGCTTTTGATTAAGTGTAGCCAATTTCATGTAATGACTCAGAAAGTTTTGTAAACCACTGTTTGGAGGCTTGATTAAGGCCATAAAGACTTTTGTTAAGTTTGCAAACTCTTGATTCATTTTCTTCACTTAAGTCACCATGTAAAAATGCATTGTTTACATCAAGTTGGTGAATAAACCAATTTCTAGCTATGGCAACAGAAAGAAGAATTCTCACAGTAGTCACCTTTGCAACAGGGCTAAAAGTATCAAAGTAATCAACACCCTCTTGTTGAGTATACCCTTTTGCAATAAGTCTAGCTTTATACCTTTCTATAGAACCATCTTGTTTATATTTTATTTTAAAAACCCATTTGCAACCAATACAATCCCTATTTGGAGGAAGAGGAACTAAAGACCAGGTCTTAGTTCTCTATAGAGCATCTAACTCAGCCTTCATGGCTTGTTGCCAATTGGGATTGTCTTTGGCTTGATTATAGGTTTTTGGTTCTTGGTTTTGAGAAATAGAAGCAGTGAAAATTTTGTGATTATATGACAGTTTATCAGTGGCCAAGTAATCAGAAATGTCATATTGTTTCCCAGTAGGAAAAATCAAGTTAGCCACAGATGTATCATGACTCAAAGACTTTGGCAAAGATGTTTCATATACTTGCAGATAGGCATGTTGAGATCTATTTCTAGAAGACCTTCTAATATTATCATCATGTTCAATAGCCTGTTTATGAGATACAACATCAGGTTCAATAGTCTGCCTATTAGAAATTGTAGTAGGTTCAATAACCTGTCTATCACAATCAGAGATCTGCATAGATAGAATCAAGTTCACTAGCAACATCCTGATGTAAAAAGTCATTATTATGTGAACCAGAAACAGAAACATCATGGGCATCAAAATGAATATGAGTACAAGTATCATCTTCAGAATGATCATCAGAATTTAAAAAGGATTCTCTAGCAATCAATTGTTGAACAAACTCATATGCACCCTTTTTATCAGCATAAGGAAAAATTTGTTCATAGAAAATTACATTTCTAGATATAAACACCTTCCCAGAAGACAAATCAAGCACTTTATAGCCTTTTGTCCCAAAAGGATAACCCAAAAATACACATTTAACAGCTCTATGATCAAATTTTGTTCTATTTACAGACAAAGTGTTTGCAAAGCATAAACAACCAAAACTTTTCAAAAAGGAATAATCAGGCAACCTTCCATACAACTTTTCAAAAGGAGATAGATCTTTAATAACATTTGAAGGCATCCTATTAATAAAAAAAGCAACAGCTAGTATGCAATCACTCCAATATGTTAAGGGCAAAGAAGATTGAAACAGTAATGCTCTATCAACTTGCAATAAATGTTGATGTTTTCTTTCTACTAAACCATTTTGATGTGGTGTCTCCACACAAGAAGTCTGATGAATGATTCCTAAATTGTGATAGAAATCATATAATAAAAATTATGTATTATTATCACTTCTCAAAACTTTTATTTTCTTTTGAAATTGAGTTAAAACCATGTTATAGCAATTTTCAAGTGAAATTTTGACATCAGACTTTGATTTGAGCAAATAAATCCAATTACATCTAGAAAAATCATCAACAATTATAAGAAAAAACTTTGCACCAATATAAGAAGCCATATAAAAAGGTCCCCAGATGTCACAATGAATGAGATCAAAACAACCAAGAGAAGTAGAATACTAATAGGGAAAGATTTTTTCTTTTGCTTAGCAAGAGGGCAAATGTTACAATGAGTATGAATATCAGCAGAAGACAATCCTAGAGCCTTTATTTGCAACATCGTATCATGAGAAATATGTCCTAGTCTATTGTGCCATAGATTGAAAATACCAGATTTAGTAGATTTAGCAGAATGCATAGAATGAGATAGTCTGAACAGGTACAAGCCCCCATGTTGTTCAGCAGAACCAATCACCTTGTGGGAGTCCTTGTCCTGTAAAACACAACTTGAAGCTATAAAACTAATTGTGCAATTAGAGTATCTGGTCAAATGACTAATAGAAAGTAAATTAAATGCAAAATCTGGAACATACAACACATTGTACAAAGTTAAGTGTTCATTAAGAACAACAGTACCCATATGTGTTGCTGTAGAGATAGCATTATTTGGGAGACTGATCTTAATATTAGCTAATGTTGGAGGTGTAGTAAAACACTCCAAACTAGACACCATATGATCAGTAGCTCCTGTGTCCAAAATCCAAGTGAACAACCTATCATTAACAGTAGAATGAAAACAATAAGGATTACTTCCCTGTATACCTGGAAGATCATGTTTAGCAGGAACATTAGCAGATGCAGATGGAAGAGGGTGTGCAAAAACACCCAGCAGCAGAGTGCATGGACTCATGAACAGGTTTCTGAGCTTGTTTAGCTAGGGACAACAGTTGTTCAAGAAGCTCTTGAGTGATAAGAGGATTAGAAGCCTTTTCAGGGGAAGAGACTGACACATTAGCAGCTCTTTCTTTCTCTTTTCCACCCCTTGGACCCTTCCAACCAGGGGGATAACCAATCAACTCAAAACACCTATCTATTGAGTGACCATTTCCATTACAATTCGTACATTTCAACCCTTTTTTCTTATCTTTATAAAACCTGGAATTGTTTGCCAACATAGCCACAGACTCAGGCATCACAGGATTGGGTAAAACTAATGCCCTCTGAGACTCTTCTTGTAAAAGTAAGGCATACACTTTTGCCAATGGAGGAAAAGGCTTATGCAACAAGAACTAACTACAAATAGGCGCATAAGACTCACTCAGACCTATCAAAAATTTCATAACACAATCTTGTTCTTGTGCAGCAGCATACTGTTTAGGAAGATCACATGTACAATTTCCCATAGCACTACAATTGCAAGAGAAAACAGTCTTATGACTAACATGCTCATCCCACAAGTATTTAAACTCATTGTAATAACTAACCAAAGATTTGGATCCCTGAGCATTATTAGTTAAAGATTTTTCAAGCTGAAAAATCTTAGACAAATCAGAACACTCATATCGAGCAATCAACTCATTCCATACTTCACGAGCAGTTTGAAAATACCTCAAGGTCTTCTTGATTTCAGGGGAGACCGAATTCAGAACCCACTGCAACACCAAGTCATTCGCACGAATGTATGCCGCATAAACCGCTCTATCCTCGGTATTTGGGCAGAAGCGAACCATCCTGGCGGAAGCTTGTTCTTCACACTCAAGCCACGAGCCACAAACTGCCTCCAGGAAATAAAATTCGCCCCATCCAGAGGCTCGAGCAATGGAATTTAAGGTTAACTATTACTATGAAGTAAAACTTTACAAATGTGAATTAACTCTATTATTGGGAGATAAAAGTGAAGAACGCCATTTTACTCTTTACAACCAAGAAACGGAAGAAATCAAACGACCAACAACATCTTGTTGCGATAAAAGAAACAACCAAATTCTTTTATTGCATACTAAGATGAGAAATACCCTAATAAAACTGCTAGATTTTAGATTGGCCTTTCACCAAAAAGCATCACTACGACTTATATGTTAATATCCCTAAATATATATAGGGAAAAAAGGATCGAAAATGTAATTAGGTAAAAAAAAAAAGTACCACCAATCAAAATTTGAATTGAATTTGAACAAAGAAGAAAACTTGTTTACCCTAATGAATTAACATAGTAACACAGTTAATAGAAAAATATGAATAAAAAGATGAATTAAACCTAATCTATTGTTCCTTATGCGAGATTTTTAGTAACGTTGAAATTTAACTAATTAACTATTACTTTAAAACTTTACATATGTGAATAGCAAACATTATTGGGAATAGAAAAATGAATAACACTTTTAATTTAATAAAAAAACGATAGCTATCAAACGACCAACAACATCTTGTTGTACATAAATCTTCACTTCCTAACCAAATTCTTTTATTGCATACTAAGATGGGAAATTCCCTAATAAAACTGCTAGATTTTATATTGGCCTTTCACCAAAAAGCATCACTACGACTTATATGTTAATTTCCCTAAATATATATAGGGGAAAAAATGCATGTAATTAGAGGTAAAAAAAAAGTACCACCAATCAAAATTTGGATTGAATTTGATACAAAGATAGAATTACTTGTTTACCCTAATCCATAACATAGTAACACAGTTAATGTAAATTAATATTTCAACGATCAGATTCAACCAATTGTTTTCTCTACATGCGAGATTTTTTTGAGACGTTGAAATTTGTATTCCCTATACTTTAAAATATTACACGGGATAAATACAACACGAGTATGAATAGGTTTACATCAATGACATAAAATCATTCAAAATTATAAAGAGTTGGTTCGGTGCAAGGATTATTTTCATATTTCATATTTGAAATATATGAGCCATATGATTCATTCATAACAAGAAATTAAAATTAGTATAATTGAAATATTAATTAACCTACACCAAAAACATAAACTTTTTATTCTTTACTTGACTTGTGGTCATTAATAATGGACTTTGAGCAAGACTCATGACTTATTGGAGGAATATTTGGGTATTCATTTGGATGAAAACCAATCATGTCATAGCACTATTTCCTTAGTCGCTATAATTATTTCAATTTTAAAACCATTGCACATGATCCATTACTCAATAAAGCTAGCGTTAGGCTGTTTTACCTTGTAACGTCATATATATATGTTTGTTTATTCATACTATTTTATATCTCGAAAGTACACGCACCTAATTTCTACCCCATTGGTTCTCTCATCCTCAAAACTTTTGGCTTTCTATATCCTCTCTTTAGGGGTTGTACTACTATTTAAGTAATTATACACGAGGAGTATACTATTAGGGGCACATTTGAATGTTTTAACGCTTTAAAAGAGATGAGTATTGACACTTTAACACTTTGAAGGTAATGAATGTGATATGTGTTAGGTTGTACCTCGTCTCCTACATGACACCGTTTCATACGAATTTTTGTTTTACTATTATTATATATATTATTATTGTTGTTATTATTATTATATTATTTGTTGATGTTGTATAATAAAGTTCTTTTCGTTTGACGTTGCAACTTAGAATAATAGTACTATAAGTTTGATTGTGATAATTCTTTTGTTTAATTTACTAAAATAGTATAAGGGATTTATGTTGAGATGAACTCACTAAAAGGAGCCGGTTTTCGACATATATAACTGATGTACAATTAATATTTTTAAGTGAAATAATTAATATCATTTTTACTAAAAACAAATAAATATTTTAGTGAAATATATACATTATTAAAATGATTGAACTTGGTCCATAAGAAGGCAGTCACAAATTAACATGTGAGATATTGAAGTTACTAAATTGACGGGTTTGAAGTGACGAATAATTTATAACTTGTCCTTTGATTTGTTAGAAAACAATGGTGATAGGGGCGGAAGATGATGAATTATAAGTTATTCGGCGAAATTAAATATAAATTGTGAAAGAAATGTAATTTGGGGTATAAATTGTTATCCCCTCCCAACACGGGTAAGATTTAATATCCTCTATACATATTATACAAACTGGATTAAGGGTAAGGGGTCAATAATCCTAAATCACGTTAATTCGATAATATTCAAATTTGTATAGATAAAATTCATTTTGGTTCGGTTCAATTCGAAAAAAGTAAAAAAATCAACAATTATTTTCAGTTCAGTTCTTTTTTGGTTCGTATTCAGTAATATCCGAACTCCATGAACAACCCTATTTATGACATATTGTCAATGGGTTGTCATAATTTTTCAACAACTTATGTGTTTTTCCAAAATCAAACTTTGTTGTTCAAAAATATTACATTAATATTATTTTATTGAACTAAGTATTAAATTTGTTATATTATTTTATTGATATACGAGATACGCAATATATAATATAATATGAGTTTTGATGTCAAACTTATTATATATCAAGACTTCAACATGAGTGAACATTAAATTTCGTACCAAAACTGTTTATATACACATAATATAATAAAAATGTCGATACAAATAATAGAGGGAACGACTTACTTTTTATGTCTATTGAATCCTATGTCGAATAATTGCCATGGCAGTATTCATACTTGTCGCGAGTCGTTTTATATGGAGATTATTATGTGGCTGATTCGATAACAACTCACAAACAAAACATGAACGTGTAAATTAAACTGTAAATAAGATAAATTTGTTGACCCAGTTCGTCAAGAAATGACTACTCTGGGGGCATACCGAGTCAGGAATGTGGTACTGCGAGTTTTACACGTACAATATTTGATACATCTCATGAAGATGTATCGTTATGGATGAAGTTGGTTTGGAAAGTTGGTATATTAGGGTTTTCGTGTGCATGGATGATCTCTCGAATTTTTAGTAAGCCTTCCTCTCTGGAAAATTTCTGAACCTCTATCTTGTTGTTTTTTCTTCTATTTATAGTACTTCGACAAGCATGAGTTAGTTTGACAAGCATGAGCTGGAGACTTCGGGCCATGCAAGAATTCATGTAATATTGTCACGTTCCCAACTTTGTCTTCTAGATTGATCTTTGCACTTGCTTGTCTGTAAGGTACTCTTTTGATCGTCTAAATCAATCTTTTGCTCGGCTGGATACTTTGTTCGCCCTTTTAACCATGTCAATCTTATGTGGAAATATTGCCCTCATCGAGCATATCTGAGTTCTTCAGGTTGTCTGAGCTTTCAGGTCATCTGAGCCTTGGGGATATCTGAGTCCTCAGGATATCTGATCATCGAGCATACTGACCTCTCAGGATGTCTGAGTCTTCAGGATGTCTGAGCACCAAGCATACTGATCCCTCAGGATGTCTGAGCCCCGAGCATACTGACCCCTCAGGATGTCTGAGTGTCGAGCATACTGATCCCTCAGGATGTCCGAAGTCTTGAGGATGTGCGGGTCTTGGGATATCGAGCACCGAAAGCATCTTGACCCCTCGGGTTTGTTCGAAGCATTTTAATGGTTCCCGAGTCCTCAGACTTGTTCGTGGCCTCAGACTTGTCTGAGCCCTCAAGTTGGTCTGAGTCCTCTTGACTTAGCTCATTTGATTCTTTTTTTCCTGATCTGAGTGGCGAGTATGTTTGCTTTGGTTGGCAAGTGGCGAGCTGGTCGAACAAACTTGTTTGGTCAACGGTCGGCGAGCACACTTATCCATCGGACGAGATTATTTTAATAAATATTACACGTGTCGCTCTTACGTGTTCGATTAATGCTGAATTATTATATCGAACACAACAATACTTACTTTTTCTTGTACACAACATTCATAATTACTCAGAGGATAGAAATTCAAATTACTTGGCATTTTGCTCATACACTAAAATGAAGTATCTTTAATTTAAAAACAAAACATTCTTGAGAATAAAATCTTCTTGTGTCTAGAATCAATATTACAAATGCAATACCATTATTATTGTTGGGGGTGAGAATTTTTTTTTTTTTGAAAGCTCACTAAAAGTTACAAAGAGTTATTCCCCTGAGCTATCGACAGAATATGTCGAGGTATATCATCTCCGACCCAAGCTTGAGGGTGAAGAGATCTGGTTGCCAACTGGGCAAGATTATGAGCGTCTGTGTTAAGCTTTTGCGCGCAATATTGGATTCCCAGCACTTGAGAGTCCTGAATCTGAGTTCTCACCGTGAGAATTACGCTTTTCTCGTAGCCTTTAAAGGTGCTATCCGAACTTAATGCATAAATGGCTTCTTTCGAGTTTGAAAGTATCGTGATCGGTTCTCGGGAGATCGTCTTCCAAAATTTAAGGCCGTTAATGATGGCAATGATTTTCGCAGCAAGGACCGTCCCTGGTGGATTGATTTTGTGGAAGCCCGCACCCCTTGGTTTTCATTCTTCATCATAGATGTAGAAGCCTATAGCATAAGCCCTGATGTCGTCTTTGAAGGTTGCATCTACCTTCATGATATGTCCTGTAGGATTGTGATTGGGATGGTCAGGTAATGTGGTGCTAGCAGGTACATCATTCCCAATAAAAAGCTTAGCCTTTTCGAGGTGGAATTGTTCCAGAAAGGCCTCGGTCCATTTTGCTTGGATCTTTTTTCTTCCGCTCGCTCCTTGTTTCGAGTGGGTCAGTTCACATCTTTCTTTCCAGATTTCCCATATTTTTAATGCAACACGCTCCAGCTCGTGCTCCTTCCAGAGAGTGGATTAAGTGTGTGGTTAAGTTGTCCGACGATATCCCCTTTGCTCTCTTGATGATTGGCCACCAAGTCGTACAATTCCACGCTTCTTTCACACCCTTACAAAAGAAAAGGACATGATTAGTATCTGCCTGGTGGTATCCGCACAGTACACACCTGGGTTAGCAGGGGACATGGTGGGTAGCCAGGTTTGCTTCTGTAGCAATTGCATTATGAGCTGTTTTCCAAAGGAAGATCTTGACTTTAGGGGGGATATTAAGCTTCCAAAGCTTTGCCTAAATTCGGGGCACCATGCTTGTTGAAGTCTGTCCTTCGCCACTGCGCCCTTGGTTAGCAGCCTGAGCGATCCAATAGGCTGATTTGACTGAGTAGAGGCCCTTTTTTGAGTAGCGCCAATAAAGTGCATCCGAATTGCCTATTTGGTCTATTGGTGTTTTCTGGATTGCCTCAGCCTCAAACTTCTGAAACGTGGTGTGGATTTGTGTCGAGTCCCACTGCTTTGAATTTGTGATAAGGTATTTGACTTTATTGTTGTTGTCACAGGTGGGCCTGGAGGTAACTTTTCCTGATGCTAGTGTCGGAATCCATTTGTCCTTAGATGCTTGTACTTGTGTCCCATCATGTATCTTCCAGCAAAGTCCCTCAGAGATGGCGGGTTTACTCCACATAATGGATCTCCAGATGTAAGACGAGTTTGAACCAAGCGAGGCTTCCAAAATGTCTGAATGTTTGAAGTATCTAGCTTTTAACACCTTAGCCACTAGGGAATCTGGATAGAGAATGAGTCTATAGATTTCCTTTGCTAGTAGGGCCTTGTTGAAGGTGACTAGTTTCCTAAACCCCATTCCTCCCTCTTTTTTGGGTTTGGTAAGGAATTTCCAGTCTTTCTAGTGAGTTTTCTTAACATCCGGATCTCCTCCCCACCAGAACCTAGCGCACAGAGATTCTATCTCCCCACAAAGGGAGGTAGGGATTCTAAAGCAAGACATTGTGTAGCTGGGGATGACTTGTATAACAGATTTGATAAGGATTTCGCTGCCACCATCCGTGAAAAACCTGTTTTTCCAGCAACCAAGTTTTTTGGCTACTTTATCCCTTAAATATCCAAATTGGAGCCGTTTGCTTTGGATAGAGAAGGTGGGTAGTCCCAGGTAGAGATCATGTCCTTGGCAAGCTCGGATTTGGAGGCTAGTTTTGACAAAGTCAATATTGGATTGAGGTGTATTCTTACTGAATTTAATTGCCGATTTGTCAAAATTGATTAATTGACCCGAGGCTTTCTCACAAACTTTGAGGCAATTTTTGATGTTTAGAACATTTGCCTTACTAGTCTTAAAGAAAATAAGACTATCATCCGCAAAGAAGAGGTGGATAATCATGGGGCTTCCCCTGGCAATTTTAATTCCGTCGATTCTCCCCATATTAGCCTGGGCATTAATTATTGATGAAAGTCCTTGAGCGATTATCACAAATAGGTAGGGAGATAGAGGGTCCCCTTGTCGCAAGCCCCTGGAAGGGACCACTTTTCCCGCAATGTTATTATTGACTTTGAAAGAGTATGTGGGGGTTGTCACACATTCCATGATCAAGTTGACCCATCTCGGGTGAAAGCCCATGTAGAGCATAACTTTCTCCAAATAGATCCATTCCACTCTGTCATAAGCCTTGCTCATATCAAGTTTGAGGGATGTGAATCCTTGTTTGCTTTTGTTGTTTCTAAGCCTAATGCATGCATTCGTATCCTAGGATGATATTATCCGAGATCAGTCTCCCCGGAATAAAGACACTTTGGTTGGGGTCGATAAGGGTCCCCAGGACTTTTCGAAACCGATTTGTGATTGCTCTGGCAACTATCTTGTAAGGGACATTGCAAAGACTGATAGGTCTGAAGTCCTTCAAAGATGAAGGGTTTTTTACTTTTGGAATTAATGTGATATTGGTTGGGTTATGATTTCTCAAACCCTGGCGTCCATTAAGGATTCGTAGACATTCACGCGAAACATCCCCCCAATAACGTCCCAAGAAAATTTTGAAAGAAAAGAGTTGTGAAGCCATCTGGGCCTGGTGCTTTGGCGGGGTTTAGATCAAACAGAGCTTTTCTAACTTCCTTCTCAGAGAAAGGTGTAGTTAGGAAGTTGTTCATCTCTTCTGTAACCGACTGGTGGATGTGGTTGGTGATTTTTTCAATATCATCAGTAGAGGGTTTCTGGTATGTGAAAAGAGTTTGGTAATAAGACTCAATTGTCCTCTCGATGTCTTTCTGGCTTGTTTGGGAAACCCCCTCGTCATTCAACAACATCTTAATGAAATTCTTTCTTTTACGATCCGAGGCCGTTTTATGAAAGAATGTAGTATTTATGTCCCCTGAGTTGAGCCAGTTGACTCGAGATCTTTGCTTCCAATGAGTTTCTTCTTGGCATAATGGTTTCTCCAACTTGGTTTGAGTTTCCCGAATTTTTTGCTGATCAAAATAATCCTCTTCATTATTGAGGAGTTCATCTAGTGAGGCTCTGGTAGCTTTAATTTGTCGTTCCAGCTTACCCAAGGAGACCCTTGACCACTGGTTAAAACTGTTGACCACTGGTTAAAACTATTGGCCATGTCTTTTAGTCGGTTCCCCAGACCATTTATACTGTTTGATTTATTCCAGGAATTCATGACGACATCCCTGTAATCCTCTTCCCATATCCATTTATGTTCAAACTTAAAGTTATAAGTGCTTGGTCGAGGCATGTGATGCCCATAATGATCCAATTTGAGGAGGATTGGTCGGTGGTCCGATCCATAAAAATCGAGGTTCACGGATATAGCATCCGAAAAAGTAGAGAGCCACATGCTGTTAGCCGCATAGCGGTCCAACCGAGCTAAAATATTGGAATTTCCCGACCTCATGTTGTTCCAAGTGAACTTAGGGCCAATGTTATGGACATCATAAAGGTCGTTGTGTTGTAAACTAGTATGGAAGGCATTCATAGCATTGAAAGATCTTTATTGCCCCTTTTTTTTCCTTTTCAAAGAGAATCTCGTTAAAATCTCCGCCCACAATCCAACTATCCGAAGGATTGGGGTTCTTTTTAGCAATTTTATTAAGGAGCTCCCAAGAGAGATACCTATAATTAGTAATTGGGTTACCATAGAAACCAGTGAAAAACCATTTTTTGTGATTGAAAATAACCGAGCAATCAATATGACCAATGGAAGCTGACAAAACCGAAACATCAAGATTATCATTCCAAAAGAGTGCAAGTCCGCCACTCTTGCCCAATGGTTCGACACAAAAGCTCCCAACAAAGTTAAGGGAGGAACAAATTTTTTGCACAGTTGGCTTAAACAACTTAGATTCAGAAATGAAAAACAAGTCAGGGGATTTGTCCTGGATGAGTTGCTTGAGGTTCTTGAATGCTCGTTGTCCCCGAGGCCGCGAGCATTCCAGCATATGAGACTCATAGCTTTTGGCAGGGTTGAGCCGAGTCAACCTCCGCCATCATTTCGACATTGCTCTGATCCATGACCACATTCGCCGAGTCTTCATGCTAAAGCTTCTTGTTTCGGGACTGAGGGATTTCTTGCTTTGCCGCTCTTTTGGTTCCTGGTTTGGTGTTGTGAATATTCTTGGTGGCAGCCTTCGATTGGGGGTTGAGCTTCGTCTTTCCTTTTCCTTTCCTAGCCTTCTCCGACGGCTCATTCTTATTGATTAGGGGGGAATCAAAAGTGAAAGGGACCTCACTGAAACCTGGAAACATAGCCAGAAGTTCGTTAGTGGGCATAAGTTCTGCCTCAGCAGCCGGAAGGGGAAGGGCTTGGTTTGGGTCATTTGGCCGGTTCAGGACAGAGGTGGGAGCCTGTAGAAAGAGTGGTGGAGTTGTAGAATCGCCCGGAGTAAGCTCGGGTTTCTCATAGTCAGAGGCCAGGTCCATCGCCATTGGTTCGGACCACCGGGAGTAGGGGGCCGTATTATTTCTTTCCTGGCGGCGATTGGTGGTTTCATTCTCAGCAGGGTGTGGGTTGTGTTTCGGGATGAGCCTTTTCCAATCGGGTACACTTGAGCTGGGTGTGGGTGTCATTGATTTCTTCTTAGCCGAGCCTGCATCCTTTGGTATCGTTTGCAGCGTGGGGGTGATGATTGGCCTTTTGCTTTGCTGACCATCCATTCGGGGAGGGAGCCTGGGGAGTTGGTCTGGTTCGATAGAGTCGGAGTGCTAGGGGAATGGCTTAGCTGAAGTAGCGATTTCCTGGCATTCAACTTTTCGAGCTCGGCTATGATAGTTTCGATAGAGACCGACTGCTGGCCATTTGCCCTTATCCACGGGCGAAGTGTTTCTTGACGTCCGACATCACAAACTCGCAATCCTTTTCATGATGGTTAAGTCGGTCACAAAAGTAGCAAAAGTCGGACAATTTCTCATAACGGAAGATGACCCGGCAGAATGACTTCTCAATATTAATTGTCGCCCATCTGTGAAGGGGTTTTCGCACGTCAACCATCGTTCGGACCCGTACGCATTCACCCAGCGCTACACCATCGTAATCACTCTTGACATCCAAAAATTCTCCTAAAAGGCTAGTGAGGTCTCTAGCCGCCCCTCTCGTCATTGCTCTAATCTGTAAGTCGTGCACTTGTATCCAGAAAGGAACCGCCGTCAGCACGATGTCGGAGGGGCGCTCATCGCCTTTCATCACAGATAGGAACAACATTGATCCTCTGTAGTTCCATGGTTGACGATTATAGACTTTGTCGCACTCGCTCGGTCAGCAAATTCAAAGATATAGAGCCCACCCCCAAGGGGTTTGATATCCAGTGGGAGCTTCAGGTCCCAAATTTTTGGGAGGCTAGCTTGGAGATCGTGGACTCCCACAAATTTCTTCATCGCGAGTTTGCCCACCAAGGCATTGATCGGAGTTGCCAAGTTTTCGGGCTTAATGATGATCGAGGTTCTCTCCTCGTCAAAGATGGTGAGTTTATCCCACATTGCCATGATATCGGAGTCCATTGCAGTAGAGCCTGTGAAAACAAAAAAGGCGTATCTGATTTTTCCGGTGAGACCGGGGATACACCACAAATGCAGATGGGATAATAGTTGGTACTTTTTTTTTATGAAGGGGAATATTTGTTGTGTTGGTGGGTTGCGTGTTGCCGTCCAATATATATTAGCTGGAGCAATCATTGTCGCCGTCCTGGGAGGGGAAGCGACGTTCCGGGAGTTGCAATATTTTTCGGATTCGTCGCGCAGTAGTGGCACGCCGGGCGGCCCTAGGTGTGTTCAAAAAATAGAGCAATAATTTCACCTCATCCGATTGGTTGGTTGAGACGGCCGCCCAATCCAGCCTAACTAGGGGGAGGGAAAGGAAATCCGAACGGGATATCTCAAGCAAATCTGCGAATGATTTCAGATCATTTGGACGATTTGCTGAGCAGAGGAGTGGGATAGAGCAAAGAGGAAGAGAGAGAAATTTTGTTGTTTGAAATACCATCGTACATTGGGGGTGAGAATTTATTTTACTATTTGAAAGTGCATGCCATTACCTTAAAGAAATATGCTAATCATAAGAACATTTTTTTAAAGCTTGAACAATATCATGTCTCCAAACTTTATGGAGAATGAAAAATAAAAATTAATTGAAAAATATCGAATCTTCTCTTTGTATTTTTATATTTAATCTTGTATAGCAGCATGCGTCCCGCCTTTAATAATTCTTAATAGAGTAGGTCTAGTGTGAAAATTTTCATATATGAAAATCTATAAAATTGTCATAAATTAGTCATTTACACCCTAAACACTAAATAATGTACCCTAAATTATGATCTATTCGGGCCGGGTGAATCATAAACCACTTGGGTCAAGTGAATCATGAACCACTCAATTTTATCTTATCTTCACCAATTATAGAATTTGATTGTAAATTAAAGTTTTTTCATGTATGAAATTTTCATACTAGACTTTGTCTTCTTAATATAGTTATGAAAAACAAAACATTTCACACTTAGAATCAAAATTTGAAGTGAAATCTTAGGAAGAATTATATCTCATTCTAAAAGGATCGTGACGTCAGTCTTACAATATCCCATTTTATATTTTTATTTATGCAGCTAGTGCAAGTTATATCACCAAATAACTGATAATTTTAGCACAATGGGTTTAATTTATCAGTATTTTGTTAACTAATCCTGTTTTACTTCATAATTTATTAATGACAAGTCATTTTTGGGTGGCAGGTGGTGAGATGAATAAAAGTTTTGTACAATTAAACCGCCCCTCAAGCGTAAAATACAAAAGAAAAAAACATAGAAATTATCCATAAATATATAAGATAAGAGGACGGAAGTGAAAATTGAGGAATTTTGTGCAATATCCAGAAAATTTGAAAGGGCACATGGTGCTATATTTAGGGAAATAGAACGTTTATGTGTAATTTACAAGGGTATAAATAAAAGGGAGGTGTTAAATGGACATATTCTGTCCAGGATAGAATTATTAAAAAGTCTTTGCCCTCAATCAAGTCCACCCAAAAATTTGTCCTCAATCAAGCTCATCAAATCTAAAATAGTCTCTTATGCTCAGGGTAGAATCTACCCACCAAGAATTAACCTAAATAAAATTGGATCTCTGTACATATAATAATGGTAATCGCCTAACCAATGTCTCTTGAGAATTTCCCCATCAATCAAATGAGAAAATGACTTGAAATATTTTCATCTACTAATGGTGAATTATCCCCTATTTATATAAATATTTTATTTTAAAAATTTATAATTCTATAAAGAGTTATTTATGGTATATTATTTCACTTTTAAAAATTATATATATATTTTTTTTGATCAGTAAATTTTTTTTATTAAAGAAACACCAAAAGCAAGACTGTGATATAAGACATATCCCAGCCTGCAAGATACACCATTACAGAGTTAAGATGCACAACCACTATTGATCTCTCTCACAAATTGCAACACCCCAAGCTAAAAAAGAAGGAAGAAAAACGTTGAAGCACATTACCCAGCAGTGATGCAGGGTCTAGGACTATTGCTCCAAGCGCTGTACGAGGCAGACCGGATCCGGTCGTCGCCAACAGCCAGCCACGACCAAACCCGAGCCTTGATTTCATCCCAAGTTTTTCCTGGATCGATCGGCATATTACTGAACACCCGATCATTTCTAGAGTTTCAGATTGACCACATAATTCATATCCAAAGAGTGTCCGCATATTTTGAGTTTTTCCTAAATCCAAAAACTGAACCGTGCTGTAGAAAATGCTCCATAGGATTGTTGTGCGCCGCCGTGCTGATGCCGAGCCATTGATAGCATTTCGTCCACACTGTTGTAGCAAATTTGCAATGAAAGAACAGGTGGGAGATACTCTCGTCTTCTAGGGAGCACATAACACACCTTGTATCACCTGCAATTGATAAGATTTCGAGTCTAATAAGGTTATCCTTCGTCGCGAGCCGCCCTCTGAAAAGCTTCCAAGCTGCCGCCTGTGCGCACCATGGTGCGAAATTCTTCCACAGCCTCGTGAATGCTTTCCTCTCGATCTGATTGTCATTATTCGCAACGTCCTGATGAGCAAGATGGTTATAAGCCAGGCTTGTGGTATAGAGCCCGTTCGCCGCGATGTCCCATTCCCACCTATCCGCTGCGTCTCTTTATAGCTGTACCCTGTTAATGAAAGCCGTCAATTCTTTAAAAGCTGTTAATTCTCTATGTCTAAGTTCCCGACTCCACTTCAACCTCCACACCCATCCCCCTTTCCTCCCAACTCCCATCTTGACTCACTGTTTTTCCCTTTTGTTCACTCAACCTATGTAGCCTCGGAAACTTCGCACACAAAATCTCAACCTCAACCCACCTGTCTTCCCAAAATAAAATGCCCCTACCGTCCCCTACTACCCTATGGAAATTCTCCCTCATCCCCCCGCCCTCCGGACATTCATAAAGCTCACACACCTCTTTCCACCATCCCGATTTATGTGTCCCATACCCTCCCCCTCTACTAATGCTAACCCGACTCCCTCCCCCTGGACTAAGAGCCCCCACAGCCCCGTATTTGGACTTTACAGCCCTCACCCATAACCAACTAAGTTCACTAAAAAATCTCCAAATCTACTTCCCTAATAAAGCCCTATTGAAGTTTCCCAATTCCCTTACCCCAAGTCCCCCAAAGGATTTTGCTTTACAGACATCTTCCCATTTGACCATGGAATATTACTCGCATTTTCACTCCCGCTCCCCCCACCACACAAAAAGTTTCTTTGAAGACTCACGATTTCCTTAAGGGTTTTCTTCGGAATACTATAGAAAGACAAGCAATAGACCGGTATCACCGAAAGTACAGCCTGGACTAGCGTAATCCTCCCACCAAAAGATATGTGTTTATCCTCCCATTTAGATAGCCTCTTACGAATTTTATCAACCACGCTACTCCACACATCAGACCTCCTATGATTTACTCCAACTGTAATGCCCAAGTAGCCAATTTTACCGGCTCCCACCGTACAATCCAGTGCACTAGCCATCTCGTGTAGGGCAGCCTGCTCCAAATTATATCTCCAGAGGCTACATTTGTTGAAGTTTACTCCAAGGCCCGAAAGTAGTTCGAAATTTCGCAAGATATACTTGATCACCTTGATGTTTCTCATCTTGCCCGGACAACGAAAAAGAGTGTCATCCGCGTATTGGAGATGTGACAATCTGATTTTATCTCTGCCGACCTCAATGGTCTCCAACAATTCCAATTGGATTGCACGGTTCACAAGCAAGCTAAGCCCTTCCGCAACAATAAGATAAAGAAAAGGAGAGAGTGGGTCTCCCTGTCTGAGACCTCTTCCAAGTTTGAATTCGCCCGAAGGACTGCCATTCACAAGTACGGTGGCTGAAGCGGTTGAGACACATTCAGTTTTAAAATTTATATTGTTCATTTTCTTTCATCATCTTCTTCGTTAAATTTTATGAGTTTGACTTATGTGCATCCAGATATACCATGCAATCATAATACAGTTTAGAATCATACAACTTATTATATTGAAAGATGCAACTTGTTTATACTGAACTGTGTTTTTCCATTTTAATAGTTGCACGGTTCAATATAAACAAGTTGCATCTTTCAGTATAACAAGTTGCATGGTTCCAAAATGCACTATGAAAGCATGGTGCACCTGGATACATATAAGACTTAATCAATATTTAATCTCACCATTCATTTTTTAATTTAATCTATACCATTCAATTTTGAATATGTCTCTTGTGAAACTTGTTCATATTATAAAATTTATAGCATTACATTTACAAATCAATACCATTACACTTATAAACTGAGATTATAACATTTAATGCTATAAGTATTAGTTTATTAGAGTATTGATACAAGATTATAAGTATAATGATATGAGTTTCATACTATGAATACGTTTCAAATGAGAGTTTGTGTTCAATTTTTATAGATTATTATTCTTTACTGATTTATTTTTCATGCTTTTTTGCTTTTTAAGTTTTTCACGCCTCTTTATAGTTCTGAGGTTTTCACAGAATTTACGTCTTCGTTCATCCATCATTCTTCTCTGCACATATACATTATATTAAATACATACTCCATAATTATAAATTATAATAAAAAATGAATGAAAACATGATATACACTATTAAAAAATAAAATTACATTGATAATTAAATTAATCAAACTAATTAAATATTTAAATTATTTAATTTAGAATTGATAATATAAAAACTATCTTTAATCCCGCATAATACACGAAATTACGTGTTAATAAATGTTCAAATACAAATGTTTGGTGAACAATAGCTTGAGCTCTTGCTAGTACTCTCTCAATTAATGATGTTTCAACAATTACATTGAATGCTAGGACTCTTATTTATAGGGCATGCATTGAGCTGATTGACCAGGCTTTGATCTAAGCCCTTAAAGTGGGTAATGTACAATTTTTGTTTTAATATAAAATAAATAAAAAACTTTTTTTAATCAATTTGACTAGTTTTCCATTCTCAATTTTTTCTTTAAAAATCAAAAGGTAATTTTTAATTATTCGCAAGAGTAACAAATAGAATCGAGAAGGCTTTCGATAAAGATTGGAGCCTCGACCCAATTATGAAGACTCAAAAGTATATGCCACAATCTTGTTCGGATTTAACCTTTGAAACCCCAACTTATGTGCGAATGTGACCTGCGTACACGAATGTTGCACCGATTTTGTGGCGGACTTATAAGTTTATTTTTGCCTTGATTTTGTGCATTTTTTTAATTTAAAAACGTGCAGTTTCCTAATAAAACCTGAGCAACAGTTTTGTGCACGTCGATTTCCCATGCATGCAGTGTTAAAATATGAAGTAATGTACGGTTATAATGGTTACTATACGTTACGAACTTAAGGCCTTAAGGCTAGAATTCATGGCTATGGTTGTTCGGTTTTGTCTCAGACCATTATGGCCAGACTCTACAATCCGTTTTCTTTGGTTGCTATAAGTAGCACCTCGGTTGGTGTTGGGAGACACTTGAAAACAATCTAACTCACACGTTTGGGGAGAAACACAAATACTTCTTCAGAGTCGCTATAACACCTTTGTGCATTCGTTTGTTCTTGCATGAGTGCTTATTCTTTTGATTGTATCGAGCATTTCTCAGTTCGACTCAAGCAAGATATAGTGCTGATATCGTTGCTTTCAATAGTTTTATCCTAGGAGACAAGTGTTCTACGATTCACTAGCATCGAGAGCAAATGGCATAATCGTTTTATTTTAGGAGACAAGTGTCCTACAATTCACTACCACAAGACTCAATTCTTCGTTTTATTAACATTTTTTGGTTATTTTCAGTCATTTTCAGTGCACTCTACCTGCATCATATACCCCAATAATCTCAACTTTATATACCACATTCTCATTTGTTTTAATAAGTAATAAACCATGAATACAATATTATATACCCCCAAAGTACACATTATATAGTTAAAATTTTGAATAAAATATTACTTAAATCTAAATAAAATTGTCGATTTGAAATTTATTTAGTTATGATAATATTTATATTGACAAAAATAAAAACACGAGTGACAAAAAAGACACTATAATTATCTTACAAAATCAAGTAAATGTAGGCTTTTGCACAATTTTTAATGTTTTATTAAAGAATTATACTGAATCACTGATCAATCAACCGTGTTTGATTTGAAATATGCTCATTCAAATGTGTAAGAATTTCCCCCATCTTAGTCGTTTTTTAGATTTGAACATTTCATAATCTATTTAAATACACATCCATCTTTATTATGCGTCCACCTCTCTGAATCTATCACATGACTATTTTATTTTTCGCTCCCTCGTTTTCTCCGATATTTTCTTTTACATCAACTAATTTTATTTTCCATTTTTTAACTCAATCATTAACCCACTAATTAATAATAATAATAATACAATAATATATTATCATTACTTAAAAACATTCAAATTAAATGCAAATTTACCATTCACAAAATTTACCTCTTCTTTTTCCTTTTTTTTTTGGTTCAATCACATATGCTTCACATCCAACTCATTGAAATCAAACCCAGTACAATCAAGTACCTGATACGCTTTAACTACACCCTTTATCATAATTGAAAATTTGAAAATTTGTACTTATTTCTATCCATTTAGGCAAAGTTTAGTTTGAACAATAATAATTGGTTAAAAAGTGTGACTTATATTATTAAGAGTGTGACTTTTTATTATAAAGGGTGTGACGTTTTACTAAAAAGAGTATTACTTATAAAAGTGATGGGTGTGACTTATATTATAGCAAAAAATATCGTAGTGATAACTGAAGGGTGTGACTTATATTACTAAAGGGTGTGACTTATATTACTAAAGAGTATGTCTGTAAAAAAAAAAATCAGTTTCTCGGTGAACAAATTTCACAACATACCCACTCATCCATTTAATATTAAAATAATTGCTTTAAAAAATAATACTAATATAATCTTGAATTTCCCAGTCTGCATAGATGGAGAGTATTCGTCAAAAAAATTTATTACGAGAAGCACCAAAATAAAATCCTTTATTTAATTCATGAAATTACGAAAATGGCCAAAATTAAATTATTTATATATCTCGTCCATTATTAATTACATATCCAAAACCAGGAGCCCTATCCACTCCCAGTCCACTTTTCGCACCAAGACCGGACCCCCCCTCTCTCTCTCACACACACGACACACACTGGACGTGAACTCCAAAACCAGCAAATAGTGAAGTAGTCTATCCAGTCTTTATCTGAGAAATCAACTCACATTTTCTCTCTCTTACTACAGTAATGGCGGACCGATTTACCGCTGCTCTCTCCCCAAAATACCCAATCTGCCCCTCCTCTTTTTAGATTCTACCAACCGTTGGAATAAAAGATTCCGTTCCGATGGAACTCCTTTAGCCTTTCATGTCAAGCACGTGTTGGTAATACTAATCATTTTTTTGTATGTAGAGGCGTATGCGTATTTTTTGTTGTTGCAACGGTTATGGATTTCGCGGAGGAAGTAGGGGAGAGTTCGTCGCCGCCGCGGAGCTTCGGGAGACTCGCCGGCGGCGGGAGTGGAGGAGGAAACGATGTAATTAGGAACGATGTGTATAATCGGTTGATAGAGAATGGAAATGAGGAGGCAATTAATAATCCTGATTTTCTCGAGCAGTTGGTAGCTCACTTCAATCGCCTTCCTCCAAGGTTTGTGGATGCGTGTGTTTTGTATGAGTAAATATGTATATAAAATGTACTTCCTGTATGACTGTATGTTGAATTGTTCAATTTTCTTCTAAATTGCCCACTGATGTATGTGAGAATCTTTTGAACAAGAAAGACCGCTGAATATAATTTTTGAATCGTTTGGTATTGTGTATCGGTGTATTTGCTTGTCAATGCAGTGTGTATAATAGGATCCATAGAAATGATCTTCATCACTTCAAGAGACATGGTTTAATTATATGCATGTGAAATTGTATTATAAACAGAGTTGCTACAGAATTAAGTTAGACTAATTTAAATAGCAGATATAGGAACTTCCAGTCTTTGAGGGGATGTTTGATTCTTCTAGAAATAATGCTTTTCATATAAACACTTGATCATGTCAATTGTTTTCATATGTTAATATTTTAATATTGTTATGGTCAATCTGATGCTGTAGTTGATTAAGTTTCAGTGTTCTTTTGTTATTTCAGTTATGGGCTGGATATCAATATGGATAGAGTGGAAGACGTGTTGTTACATCAAAAGCTTCTTGCTAGGGCTAAAGATCCCGAAATTCAACCTATTTTCCACATCCGTTTTCTGGAGGTAAATTTGTTGTCCTTTGATACTCAATTCCAATCTTCATTTCTGAGCTATTACTTGGTTTAACAGGACAAAGAATGACCAACAATTGAGTGGGCAAAAGCATTTTTATCAGTATCATTGCAGCCTTCGAAGTATAATACCTGTGCTACATGGCTAATAATCTATTAGTATGTCAAAGGAGAAAAAACAAGATTAGTTTTCCTGGACAAAAGTTTGAACAATGTTCTATGTCGTAAAGGGCAGAAAGTAGGGATAACGAATGGGGCAGGACATGTGGGTGGAGATTGTAGAAACTATGAATTAGATAGTCTGCACAAATATATTCATTATGAAAAATTGGTGTACATTTGACCGTGGAATATTGATATTGAAGTTCTGAATTCAAAACTCAATTTAGTATGATAACGTACTTGTTTTCCAAGCTATTCAGACCAAGAAGGTAATGGATGGAAAACTTATCTAGTAGTATTTGTACCTATCTATCTATGAGTAGGAAGGAGAGTCGTTCACAGGTTGTCCTATCTGCCTTTTTTCTGCTGTAATATATCCTTATATGGCCTTTTTTATTGGCTGCAAGAATAGTGCTGTTATTTCGACACATATTTGTTCTCTTAGAATGTTGGTTCACTTGTTTAAATCGCGTGTGTCTCATTTCTTTTATATACCCTGCTCAGAATGTTGGCACTAGAGGTGATGATTTTGATGGCGAACAAATTTCAAGTGTTCCTCATGCCTCGTTTCGACATGATATTGCCAATAATGGTGTCCAGTCAGTAAACGACAGGTAATGACTGGTACTTGAGATTTAAAATATATAGTCAAGGAAGTAATTTAAGGATGAAAGCTCTGTTATATCAGATTATGTGCTAGTTAATGGTAAATTGCTCCCGAATGCTTGTGCATGAATATGCATCTGGCTCTTAGCCTTTTCACTCTTTGGTTGTGATTGGAAACAGGAATTGTGGGGGTGACTTTGAGACTTGTTCTAAGCTTGGGGATCTAAATTTGGATGTTAGGAAGAAATCTAATGACATAAACAATGAAACTTCTGCAGAAGATTTTGCCCAAAGGTGAATTTATGTAACTTTTGTCATGGTTTTCTCGTCTCACTTATAATCTTTTAAAGATGAAGCGTGATTGTTGTTTGAGAACTGATAATTGTTACGAATACTTCCCCATTTCTGGTTCTTTCTTTCACCTTTAGTCCTAGATTGTAAGTGGGGCAAAATCAGTTGAAGTCCCTTTGAGGATGTTACAAAGATGCACTAAATTAATCTATATTAGAAAAACATAGGTAGAATGCAGAAAGCTCAAAAGAACTTCAGGACGTCGAATATGAGATTAGATGGAATGTTTGTTCTGTTGAATCTAGATTTCCACCACAAAATGATGATGTAAATCTATGTCTAACCTCTGTGATCTTCATGACACTAATTTTTTAAAATAGTTTTCTGAATGCCTATGCTCGCTGTAATAGAACACCTGGAAAGCACGATTTCTGTTTGATCTTATGACTACAGTTGTATATTAATGTTTTTGTGGACATAATTCATTTGATTCTTTAGCTGAAATACCAATTTATTAATATCTCGATGTACATTGCAGGGCGGAAGCTTCACACACTTCAATTCATGAAATAATATTTTCAACTGTCGACAAGCCGAAGCTTCTCAGTCAGGTAAAGTAAGAGAGGTATTGCTGCTTTGCTGTATTAGATTTGAAGTCTTGAAAATGTTAACTCCCTCCGTCCCACAATACACTGCACCAACTTTTGGGCACATAGTTTAAGAAAAATGTATAATAAATGGAGTGTTGGAGGATAATTTTGTAAACTTTTATGTATAAAGTAAATAAAGTAGTTTGATTGGATGTATGTGTGGGTCCCAAAAGCAATGGCTTTTGTGTAAATCTCTCTCTCTCTCTCTCTTTCATTTTCTTCATCACCCTCTCTATATTGGTATACTTTCTTTTATTGTTATTGTAGCAACTGAACAATCAAAACATAATATTGTCCCTAATAAATTTATTGAAAATCTCAACATTGTTTCTCTTTTTTGCAGCTTTCTTCTTTGCTCTCAGATATAGGACTTAATATTCGCGAGGCTCATGTATTTTCTACATTAGATGGCTACTCTCTAGATGTATTCGTTGTCGATGGATGGCATGCTGAGGTATCTCACTTTTGCCTATCCAGTTTGTGAAATATACTATATTATAGAATATGGGATGTTGCTAACAATGCAATATTATGACTAGGATACTCAAGGTTTATATGACTCGATGAGAAAAGCAATTGCTGAAAGAGAGGTAATTTATATGTTGTTTCTCATACAGCTCTTTCACCCAATTGCTTTGTTTTTTCTATTTTTGATATGACCTCATTCCTTGTCATGAATGCTTTGTGGTTGGCTACAAAATTTGCATATTGTGTCATTATACTTGATGGTCCATAGGTGATCAGAGATCCAAGTTGAAGAACGTTTTATACCTAAAACTATGTCCAGATAAGTGTAAAGACTCTAAGCAAACACTCAGTTCTCATATTAGAACTAGATGTTTTAACTAGCTTAAGCGTAAGTTAATCTTGGTTTGATATCCTAGGAAATTCTTCTTGAGTTTAAATTTTAAACCCAAGCTGAGCAAAGTCTATAGTTTGTAGTTTGTACAATTCATACCCTAAGCCTTTTCAACAAATGCTTGGACATGTTAAAGCAATGAGCTGAGCTCAAGGAGTTTCTATTTCATCCGAAAGTATAGAAATAATTTAAAATCGGAAAGAATAGAAAGTCTTTCAGATGGTAAGCTCTGTACCAAATGCGGGTTAAGAGTTGATAGAATGATTTTAATGTAGCAGAGGAAGTAGGCAAGCTAAAACCTGTTTGAGTAAGGTAAACAATAAGCATTCATTCATTTGGATCTAGATTCTTAAAAATGTGGAGTCAGAAGAAGATCCAATACTGTATAGTGGTTTGAGATTAAATTTGTTGCAAACTTACAATTTTAGTTATTAAAATTAATAATGAGATATCATTGTATTTTCCTTAGATCTTCCAATTCTGGCTTGGAATCTCTATTTGTTCTTTCAAGAACCAGTCGTTAATAATAACGTCTAGTGGTCTATGTTGCATTACAATCCCACTTTCAATTTTATAGGGTTCATGGTCTGGTCCTTCTCGATCTCAGTCAATTTTGGAGAGAGCTATTGCTGCGGAGAAAAAACCTGAAGAGTGGGAAATTGATTGGAGATTGTTGAAGATAGGGGAAAAAATTGCTGCTGGATCATGTGGAGATCTGTTAGTACAATGCAACACATCTAATTTATTGATTTATATTTATTATTTCCCCATGATGCTGTTATGCTTACTTCTCAAGTGTTTTCCATGACAAGGTATCATGCAGTATATTTTGGTGAGGATGTTGCTGTCAAGGTCCTTAGGTCTGAGCATTTGAATAATTCTCTGGAGGTTGAGTTTGCACAGGAGACTGCTATATTGAGGTAATTATTGTTAGTTTAAATTCAATAGTATCAATTCATTAGTGATAATTACTCAAAAAATTGTTAGAGTGGTGAAGAATGTATTGCTCTTTCACAAGTTAGCTTACAAATACAGTGCCAGTTTATGGAAATGAGACCATCTTATCTTAATTTCACTTTAGAAAGTTTTAAAGTTTGAAGGTATGTTCTTTACGGAATGACATTCTAAATCACTTTTATTCTTTCGGATGCAGACAGGTACAACATCCAAATGTTGTACGTTTCATTGGTGCTTGCACGAAGTTGCCACATTTATGCATAGTAACAGGTAATTGTGTTAACTATAGTGGATGTATTAACTAGTTAGCTTCTATGAATACTATTGTTCCTTTTCTTTAATATTTATATTATATAAATCTCAAGGAAGCTGAAATTTCCTAAAAGTTGTTTTTGTTTTTTTACTTTCAAAAGATTTCCAAGTTCCCCATCCCTGACACATGCTTTGAAATTTACTCCACATTTTGCATTTGATAGATTATTTACTGGTTTCATTTTTTAATGTCGTATGATTTAATCATGTGAGTGTATGTTATTTGTAGAGTACATGCCGAGAGGGAGCCTATATGATTATTTGCATAAGAATCATCTTGGGTTGAAGCTCCCTCAGTTGTTGAAGTTTGCAATTGATGTGTGCAAAGGAATGGAGTACCTGCATCAAAGGAATGTTATCCATAGGGATCTGAAGACCGCAAATTTGCTCATGGATACTTGCAATGTGAGTTCATTAGATATTAGATTATAATAAAGATTCATGCTACAATTTCTCTTGCTATTATTTGTTGATGTGTGCGGTAATCTGTTTCAAGGTGGTTAAAGTGGCAGATTTTGGAGTTGCTCGGTTCCAGAACAATGGTGGGGTGATGACAGCAGAGACCGGAACATACCGATGGATGGCACCCGAGGTACATCCCTTTTCAATTGTCGAATTTATTGAACAAATATGCATACGGAAAACTTATATGTTACAAATGTGCAGAGATGTCTTAGAGCATCTTTTGATCAAAAATGTGGGTGATCCTACATTATAGAAAAATTGATGTGGTACAGCTTCTTATGGAAATGCTCGCGCTTCTCTGGTTTTACTACATTCTGTCATTGATTTCTCAATTTCTACTTAGAATTTTTTTCGTTCTCTAATCATTAATATTTGGTAGTTGGAATTTTGTGGTCTGGAATTTGGATTTTGAATTGTTTGCTAACATATTGCTTGCACAACATGCTCTTTAATTGTTTGTATGTTGGATTTTATACTAATAGTTTCTTTCTCTTTCATCATGACACAGGTGATAAATCATCAACCGTATGACCAAAAAGCAGATGTGTTCAGCTTTGCAATAGTTCTTTGGGAGCTTGCAACAGCCAAGGTGTTGCAAATTTTTTTGTCTTGAAGTGATAATTAGATCTAGAAAACCAGCAAAAATTAAGACGTGCTTACACGATTTTATTTATCTCTGCCTTTATTTTCCTTGCAGATTCCTTACGATAACATGACTCCTCTCCAAGCTGCCTTGGGAGTGAGACAGGTTTGTGAACTGACATTCTACACAAACGTAATCACTGTAGGGAAAATTGACAGTGCAGTTGGCAAAATGTGTGTATTTTCCATCATTTTATGATTATGCTCTCGTAAATGCATTATCATTTGATTCAATTCTTAGTGTGCTTAATGTTGACATAGCACATGGAGTGAAATGCTTAATCAAAGTCATTAGCAATTCGATTATGAAATCACATGGGTTAAATATCATTTTTGGTCCCTACAGTAAAAAAAAAAAAAATGATATCTCAAATCACAGTCACCAACTTGTGACCTAAAAATGACTGAATCTTGGGTAGGGTTACTATATACCAACAATCGTGTAATATCAAGGTATGATGTGATTTGCGTATTACATGTTCACTTATCTGCAGGGTCTTCGACCAGAGCTCCCAAAAAACGCACACCCGAAGATACTAGACCTGATGCAGAGATGTTGGGAAGCTCTTCCCTGCAATCGACCTTCATTCACCCAAATCAGAATTGAACTCCAAGAATTCCTACACGGACTAAATGTATGGTATATGCGTATATATGTTTTTATGCAATCACTTATTATTTCCATGATTGCATTGTGTTGCAAATTTTGCAGGATACTGAGGGTACACCTAATGGCTGCTGAAAGTTTTATTACACGGCATACATCGACACGTTTTGATACTAACTAGTGAGCTTTTCTTTTTTTGTGTTCTGCTCTTGATATGAATATAGAGATGAATTTTCACTGACAAGAAGAAATGTATATTGTTACATATGGTAGCCAGTTTTGGTTAGGAAGTTCACAGAAATTCACGCTCTACGTGTAAAGGTATTGAGTTGTGAAGAACAAAGTTAATCTTGTGGTTTTCTAATTCCTACTTATTTTGGTTTGGGTTTTTAGTTTTGTGCTAAATACACCAATATGTACTACTTTTTTAAGCACCATGTACAATCACATACAACTATAAAATGAGTTTCTTCAGCAAGTACTTGGGTGTCAATAGCTGCCTCCTAAAATGTTTTGAAGGCAGTTTAATTTCTAATTAAATCTTAATTGCGTAATAATTTCCAACAACCTCGTTCTTACTCGTCTGATTAATGGTCATATTTGGAAGAGGAGGTTAGATTTCAATAAATTAGTCACTGTTGTCTCTAATGGATCAACATGTATGTTGTGATCTTATCTGAAAATAAAAAATAAGGATAAGTGTAAGTGTAAAAAAATGAGAATATGTCAAAATTTTGGGTAAGATGGTGCACAAACTATAAATTAATACTCACCCATTTTAATGTGTGAAAATATCATTTTAAATTATATTTCATCTTAACGTCATAGGCATTCAATTTATTTGCAAGCATCACTAGAGAATTTCTTAATTGTTTAGAAAGAGATTTTTAATCAGAAATAATCCGTGGAGGTGTATGTTGAGATTTGTGAAAGCACAGTATTCTCAACTCTAATTAAATATAGGAGTATTAAATAATGGAAATAATGTACTAAATGAGACAATTTAAATATAGATAAAAATTCGTATGAGATGGTTTCATGCATGGGACGAGATATATTATAGCACAAATTAATATCAACTCTTCCAAAATGTTAAAATATTAATGTCCAAATTACTCATTTATCTCATTGTCGACGGGAGCAGATCCAGTGTTTGTACAGGATAGTGTTTGTACAATTTTTGAAGGGAAAATTGATTTTTCCGTCCTGTAAATTTGATTTATTTTGATCTTGGTCCTAGTAATTTTGGCTGTTTGATTTTCGTCCTATAACTTTGTAAAATTTGGCTTTTTGATTCTACGACCTGCTATTAAAGGTGGTCTTTCAGGTAAATCTGACGTGAAATTTATTTATTTATTTTTATTAAGCAGCTGACCCAAAAAAATATTAAATCCCTAATTTAAAGCCCGAAGCCAACAAACACACCAAAAAACACAAATGCGCGACGGATTTAAAACAGAACACCCCAATTCATTCGCAGATTATTGTGGTTATTAATCTGTGTTATTTTCGTGTCACTTTATAATTTGTGAGATGATTTTTTTTGAGCGCAAAGATGCTTAGCTCATGTTATTGCAAATGCATAAAGTGTCGGAAAGTCCATCCAAAAAAATTGGTGGATCATTCCAACAATGAGAAGCTCCATACTGAACGGAGGATCTCGCTAACTCGTGAGCCAAAACGTTGGCTTCCCGATTAACAAAAACAATACTAAAAGAAGGAGCCTCAACAAGAAGACGAATGCATTCCCAGATGTAGTCCCCGAATACCGTGTTCGAAACTGTACCCTTGTGTATAGCGTCCACAACCCGCTTCGCATCTCCCTCTATAACGACATTAGCGATGCCCATACTCTTTGCCCAAAGAATCGCTTCCATGAAACCCCACGCTTCGCCAACATCAATCTCAATGCAGCCTGGACCCCATTTCGTCTTCGCCCGGATAAACTCCCCCGACGAATTCCGTAAAACTAGCCCAATCCCAGTGTTGTTCATCTCAGCGAAAAACGCTGCATCAATATTCAGTTTCACCTGACCCTCCGGAGGCGCATGCCACGCCCAACACCTCACCATAGAGCTGGTAGTAGGATCGTTCTGGCTAACAGCAGCACAACTTACCTGAACCCACTCCATAAGTGTCGTCGCCGATGCATATACGACATCCGTTGGTGATTTGCAATTACCTTCCCATACTTGTGCGTTCCGTTCCTTCCAAATTTGCCACGCAACCATGTCAAAAATTGCAGCAGTGGTCCGATCATACTCTCCAAGCATCTGAAAGATAACATCTAGCAAATTGTCAGCCTGAGCTATTGCCGATTCAATCTTATTAAGCATCCCCGAAGCGTCCCAACAATCCAACGCATATCGACAATTAAAGAACAAATGCCAAGTATCCTCAAGTTGGTTGCCACAAAAAATACACCACTTTTCCTCAACTACCTTTTTTTGGAAGAGATTAACCTTGTGCGGTAGACAATCCCGAGCAAGTCTCCACAAACAGTCCCTAACTTTCGGCGGGACCTTCAATCCCATAACGATTGCCAACGTCCCTCGACCTCTAAATCATGGTCAGCCACTAGAGAGAATGCTCTTCTATAACCCGTCTTCACTGTGTAATCTCCTCCCTTATCAAACTGCCAAACCAGCCCGTCTGATACACCCGCAGGAGGCAATGGCGATTTGAGAATCCGTCCAATGTCCTCCTGAGTAAAGAAATGTGCCAATTGATTCATATCCCAAGATCGGTTGTCCTCATTAATGAGCTCTTGCACCTTCATGTCCTCATAACCTACTGGACAAGGTGAGCGAATATAGAAATCGCCACTATCATTGATCCAAGGGTGACCCCAGACAGAGACCCGACTCCCATCCCCAACTTTCCATCTAACCCCACTATTAACCAATTCCTGGCTTGCATGAATACTCGACCACGTGTTGTTGGGGAATAAGTTGCACAGATTTATTCGGGGTGAATATTTAAATACAAATTTAATTCTTATAATTATTACTAGCATGAATTAATCCTATATTAATTCAAATAATAATCCAACAACATATCATGCATATAATTAATTCACGTAAATCCTACGCATGCAGAATTCTACGAGTTTACGTGAACGTACCTCTTGGGATGGCAATGATCTGGCTGATTAGACTAACCAAAAGAACTTCCCAAGTATTCCCTTAATCCTTGTTCGACTATCCGGTGGTAGGACACTTGTGAACAATTAACAAAAGGAAAATAAATTATGTTGCACCACCTTTGTGGATTTACTAATTTTTCCAGCACATGGAATTGTGCTTGGGAATGAAAGAATCATCCCCTATTTATAGATAGGTGTTGGGCAAAAATTTGGGAAGAAAAACAATGTGGGAAAACTTTTTCTTGATCTCCAAGAAATCTTGAATATATCTCCTATATTTTTTTTTCCATAATTATAATATTCCACAAAAATCCCACCTTATCAACATTATGGTATTTTCGAAAAATATAGGGTCCAAGATTCCAAGATTTGGATCTTCTTGAATTTATGAGATATTCTTGTATATCAAGAAATACATATCGTCCATAATATATTTTCAAGAAAATCAAGAAAATCTTTCTTGCCCTTTATTTTCAAGATTTTCGAAACACCTTATATGTATAACCAAGTGGGAGATTTCTTGAATTTAATGAGATAATCTTGTATTCCAAGAATACATATCTTCATTCCATAACAAAATTCAAAGAAAATCTTTCTCCCCTTTTATCCATAAATTTCGAATTTAATGAGGAAAAATAAGCAACAATATTTATTTTATTTTAAACACCTTTTTCAGTTATTGGACTATATGTTGGGCTACTCAGGGGGCCTTTAGGAGAATTAAGATTGGACCTTCCAATGGATCTTGAATTATCAATATTGAGCCACAATATTATTCAAGCCCATAAATATTAATTAATCCCACTACATAATTAATATTGCACTATCCATCTTAACCCATATTACAGTCAATATGGCTCCCGGTTATTATTTCTCGTGTTTAAGATTATCTAGCCCATTAATTAATTCAAGCCACTGAAATAACTTTCCATTAATTAATATCTTTTGTCCTTGGTCAAGGAACGGTTCAACATTATTATCCATACCGGAAACTAATTCCACTTGCAAGATTTGGTATGATAAAGCTTATGAACCTCCCAAGGGGGCAAATCAAACAAGCGTACTTGCACACGATTCTCCGTATTAAATCTTAGCAATCACATGTGACCAATAATATTGCCCAAGATAAAAAGTATTGAATCTCGTTGATTCTCTACCCATGATAAGTCAAAGCAATAGTTACCAATCACAAGTGATCCTATTTAAGGAACGAAGATTAAGAAATAACGAACCACTGAGGTCTAATTCTTCTTTGTTCAGTTCTGAAGAATTTGTCCTCCTGTAGGTCATATTCAGTGCATCAGTCATGCACTAGTATAATCTCTTGGTCAAGACAAGACAATCCGAGCCTTACACTTCAACCTTTCACGATGGGTTGTTCATTTCCATCTCGGTCGTGAATGACGTACTTTTAGTTACAAGGGACTGTTAATTTAATCTTTTGTGATCTGGTATCACTAAATTAACTACAATGTAACAGTACGAATTATTGAACAGTTATGCAGTAAATATATGTAACATTCGATAATATTTAAAGCATCAGTGATAAACAATTTATTTCAGTAAATAAGTCCGAAATTCAGTTTTGATTATACAAAGTAAAAAGCATACTTTCCAGTATAATCCCAACAATCTCCCACTTATACTCAAAGTCTGCTTTTAAGTATACTACAACATGTCTTGTGTAGTTCCTAATTCGTGGCATCTAATGTCACCTACACGAACCTAATAATTTCTCCCACTTATACTCAAAGCAGATTGGCAACGGTCTTGACACCCATTCCTTCCACATGTCTCTCGAATGTATTCAGAGGCAGACCCTTTGTGAATGGATCCGCTAGGTTGTCTTCTGACCCTATCTTTGCCACATCTATATCTCCTCTCTTAACGATATCTCGTATAAGATGGTATTTCCTTTCAATGTGTTTGCTGGCTTTGTGGGCTCTTGGTTCCCTTGAATTTGCAACTGCTCCAGCATTCTCACAATAAATAGTGATTCTGCTGGGCAAATTCGGAACCACATTCAAGTCCACTATGAAGTTCTTGAGCCAAACCGCTCCTTTCGCTGCCTCGCAAGCAGCTACATATTGGACTTCCATGGTAGAATCTGCGACGCATTTCTGCTTGACGCTTCTCCATGTCACGGCTCCTCCCCCAATGCAAAACACACTACCGGAGGCAGATTTTTTGGAGTCTATGTCTCGTTGGAAATCCGAGTCCGTGTAGCCGATGGGGATTGGACTATCTGACTGATAAATCAACATTTTATCCCGAGTTCTTTTCAGATACTTCAGAATGTTTTTAACTGCTGTCCAATGCTCTTTCCCCGGGTTACTTTGATATCTTGCCACCATGCCAAAAGCAAAGCAGATATCCGGTCTCGTACACAGCATTGCATACATAAGGCTTCCGACAGCCGAAGCATAAGGAATGTCTCTCATGCCATCTATCTCTTTTTGCCTCTTAGGGGACATTTCCATGTCTGAAAGGTACGAAGCATTTCTTGGAATCTTGCATGCTGAATCGTTTCAAGACAGTGTCTATGTATGAAGCTTGCGATAAGCCTATCATCATTTTCTTGAGATCTCGAGTGATCTTGATCCCAAGGATGTGTGCGGCTTCCCCTAAGTCCTTCATATCAAACTATTTTGAAAGCCATGCCCTTACGTCTGATAACACCTTTACATTGTTCCCGATGATCAGAATGTCGTCTACGTATAGTACTAAGAATACCAATGCAGTTCCGACACGCTTTTTGTACACACAACTTTTGAACTCGTTTTGATCGAACCCATAAGACTTTATAACATGATCAAAATAATGGTTCCAAGCTCTGGATGCCTGTTTGAGTCCGTAAATGGACTTCATGAGCTTACAAACTAGGTGTTCTTGGCCTTTTTCAATGAAGCCTTGGGGTGTTGCATATAGATCTCTTCATCAAGACTTCCGTTAAGGAAAGTTGTCTTGACATCCATTTGCCAGATTTCAAAGTCGAGATGCGCAGCAATCGGTAAGAGAATATGGATGGACTTGAGCGTGACTATGGGCGAAAAAGTTTCCTCATAATCGATCCCTTCTTTCTGAGTATAACCTTTCGCCATGAGTCTTGCTTTGAAGGTTTCCACCTTCCCGTCCGGTCCTTTTTTTCTCTTATACACCCACTTGAAACCAATGAGTTTGACCCCATTAAGTGGTTCGACTAGCTCCCACACTCTATTATGAAACATAGAACCCATTTCGGCTTTCATTGCTGTTTGCCAAGAATCTGCATCCTTGTCTTGGTTTGCCTCGTCATATGTCCATGGGTCTGATTCGTCTTGTCCGGGAATCAAGTCTGAGGACTCTCCTATTCCCATAAATCTCTCGGGCTGTTTAACAACCCTCCCACTACGATGAGGTTCCGGTTGTGTAAGTGTGTCGTTTGGTATATCATCTTGTACAGTTGGCATTGAGGTTAGCCCACTTAGCTCATTTAAGGTAATCTCACTTCTGGGTCTTCTTTCGTTCATATAGTCTTCTTCCAAAAATCTAAAGTGGGTGCTTATGACCACCTTTTGATCTTCGGGACCATAGAACATACACCATTTCCTCGGGGTATCCCACAAACAACCTTAATTCGATCGAGGATCGATTTTCTTTTTGTCCATATAGGACATCCCCAAATCCTCATCCAAAATCTAGGCTTTGCGTGTTGGGGAATAAGACCACAGATCTTTGAATATTTAAGTACAAATTTAATTCTTATAATTATTACTAGCATGAATTAATCTATATTAATTCAAATAATAATCAACAACATATCATGCATATAATTAATTCACGATACGAGGAATCCAAGTTTTACGTGAATGTACCTCTTGGGATGACAATGACGACTTATTAGGACTAACCAAAAAGAACTTCCCAAGTATTCCCTTAATCGCTTTGTTCATTATCCGTTGGGTAGGACACTTGTGAACAATTAACAAAAGGAAAATAAATTATGTTGCACCACCTTTGTGGATTTACTAATTTTTTTCAAAGACATGGAATTGTACTTGGGAATGAAAGAATCATCCCTATTTATAGATAGGTGTTGGGCTTAAAAATTTGGGAGAAAAAAAACAATGTGGGAAAACCTTTTCTTGATCTCCAAGAAATCTTGAATATATCTCCTATATTCTTTTTCCCATAATTATAATATTCCACAAAAATCCCACCTCATCAACATTATGGTTTTTTCGAAATTTTAGGAAAAGATTCCAAGATTTGGATCTTCTTGAATTTATGAGATATTCTTGTATTTCAAGAAATACATATCTTCCATAATATCTTTTCAAGAAAATCTTTCTTTCCCCTTTAATTTCAAAATTTTCTAAACATCTATATAGATAACCAAGTGGGAGATTTCTTGAATTTAATGAGATAATCTTGTATTCCAAGAATACATATCTTCATTCCATAACAAAATTCAAAGAAAATCTTTCTCCCCTTTTATCCATAAATTTCGAATTTAATGAGGAAAAATAAGCAACAATATTTATTTTATTTTAAACACCTTTTTCAGTTATTGGACTATATGTTTGGGCTAGTCAGGGGGCCTTTAGGAGAATTAAGATTGGACCTTCCAATGGATCTTGAATTATCAATATTGAGCCACAATATTATTCAAGCCCATAAATATTAATTAATCCCAATATTAATTATGTAGTGGGATTAATTATGTAGTGGGATTAATTAATATTTATGGGCTTGAATAATATTGTGGCTCAATATTAGATATTCAAGGTCCATTAGAAGGTCCAATCTTAATTCTCCTAAAGGCCCCCTGAGTAGCCCAACATATAGTCCATTAACTGAAAAAGGTGATTAAAATAAAATAAATATTGTTGCTTATTTTTCCTACTAAATTTTCGAAAATTATAGATATGTTGGGAGAAAGATTTTCTTTGAATTTTGTTATGGAATGAAGATATGTATTCTTGGAATACAAGATTATCTCATTAAATTCATGAAATCTCCCACTTGATTATCTATAATGAGATTTTTGAAATTTTGAAAATAGAGGGCAAGAAAGATTTTCTTGATTTTCTTGAAAAGATATTATGGAAGATATGTATTTCTTGAAATACAAGAATATCTCATAAATTCAAGAAGATCCAAATCTTGGATTCTTGAAACCCCATATTTTTAAAAATTACCATAGCAAGAATAGAAGGTGGGATTTTGTGGAATATTATAATTATGGGAGAAATAATATAGAGATATATTCAAGATTTTTGGAGATCAAGAAAAGATTTTCCCACATTATTTTAACCTAAAAATTCGACCACCTCATGCTCTATAAATAGGGATGATTCTTTCATTCCCAAGTACAATTCCATACTTTGGAAAAATTAGTAAATCCACAAAGGTGGTGCAACATAATTTATTTTTTTTTTGTTAAAACGCTCACAAGAATCCTTCCAACCGGATAATGAACGAGGGCTAAGGGAATACTTGGGAAGTTCTTTTTGGTTAGTCTAATCGCCAGATCATCGCCATCCCAAGAGTTACGCTCACGTTAACTCAGAGAATTCGCACGCCGAGGTTTTACGTGAATTATTATATGCATGATATGTTGTCGAATTATTATTTGAATTAATATAGATTAATTCATGCTAGTAATAATTATAAGAATTAAATTTGTATTTAAATATTCACCCTTAATAGATCTGCAGGCAAATTATTCCCCAACACCGTATCGAGCCACTGCTTTCGCTCAATTTTTAAATTGTAATTTAATTCGCAGACATTAAATTTGAAATCGATAGTAGAATTGCTAGATCTGCTTTTGCGGTATCCAATTGTCATGGAATTTAATGTGTTTATTTATGCATGCATATAAACCGTGGGTTTTAATTCGATTCGCTCGGATTCGCTTTTTGCCTCGTGAGAAAATCCACGAAAGTAGATTAGAATTTGTTTGATTTGACCAATGTAATAGACTAGTCTAGATCTAGGTTTATTTATTTTTTGTAAATAAATTGTAACCGGATCGAAAAACGAGGACAAAGATGAAGAATTAAAGGACGTAAATCCAGACCGGGTGTAGGCGGCGGCGCAATGCGCGAAATGTGAAGGAGGCACGCAACGATGCGGATGCGGACAGTAGCACGACGGGCGCCGGGCGAGGCCGAGGAGGGGCCGAGCGCGGCGCGAGGATCCGGCGCGGCAAGGGCATGCGCTTAGGCTCACGCCGCACCGCGGCGGAGAGTGCCAAAAGGACGGAGTATGGAGTGCACGCAAGCGTCGGAGGGCGATAGCGGGTGCCGAGAATCGGCGCAGGCACGGCCGGTGAGCACGCCGCCAGATGGACGCCGCCGCCGAGCCTCGCCGAGGTCGCCGAGGAATGGGGCGGGCGCGGCTCACGAAGGGCGCCGCTGAGGTCGAACTCCGTTGGTGGGCCGATGCGAAGGGCAGATCCTTGGCCAAGGAAAAGCCGCTGGTGCGGCTTTCAAGACGGAGTAATTTTTTTTCGAGACGACGAGTGGGAGAAATTCAAGACGGTGTTTCTTCAAGATCAAGCCAAGAAAAAATCAAACCATGACAATTGGATAATTTGTGCCCAATATGTTTATTTTTCGCTTTTGCTTGATTTATTTTTGTCTTTATCTTATGGTTTATTTAATTTGTTTAAATGTGTTTTGCATGAGAGTTGCCAAATGAAAAATCTCAACTTCAAAATTACTAAGTATGTTTAAATAATTAATTGACAATTTTATTAGGATAATAAAATTGAATTAATTTTTGACCTCCATGATTTATTTATTTGTGAATTCTTTTGGAGAAATTCCCCCCACAGGACGGTCAAAAGATAACTTTCACATGAATGAATTCCAAATGGATGATTGTGGGTTATTACTAGTGGCGACGATGACCCTCCCAACGAGGCTCGTTCAAAGCGTAAATAATAATCTCAGATTTAATCATGGTTATTACTTAGGTATAAAATTGATATGCATATACTTCCCTCAAGTCCTGTCAATTTTATATTGGTCAAGTGGGAGCCAACTATTAACTGGATATTAAAGGTTTGTAATCGTTCTTGTTTGTAACTTTCGCTTGAATGTGTTTAAATAATGACCCACCCCACGTGGCTTATTTAAACTGTTTTGAGATGTTGGCTGATGTATGTTCATATTTTTTTTTGAGATTTTAATATGATGCATGTGATCGAACCTTGTGATATATTTGTGCTTATGCATATTATTGTTTATTTCAGTTCATCATGTCGCAACCTTTTAATCTACTGTTATATACACTCAAAGAACACCAATTAACTGACAAAAACTATAATGTTTGGAAACGAAATATGAGTTTTGTCCTAACTGCACAAAAACATTATTGGATTCTTGATGTACCCAAGCCACGTAAGCCTACTGATGAATCACCTGATGCGGAAAGACATGAGTATAATATTTGGGAGCAGTCCAATGAACCCATGAAACGTGTAATCTTGACTTCACTGTCCGATGATTTGAGACACATTCATGAAGGTGTTGAGTCTGCTGCGGAGATTATGCAAAGTCTTGAAGAAATGTTTTTAACAAAAAGACCGCATGATCAATCAGTTTAAAAATGACGACGTGGCTAGGCTAAAGATGGTTGAGGGAACACTTGTAAGGGAGCATGTTCTCAGAATCAAACATCATTTTCAAAAACTGGCTTATCTCGAATTTCTATTGCTAACTCTGCCAAGGAGCTTCGATGGATTTTACTGTAATTTTGTGATGAGTGATCACACGTTTACTATGGATATCCTACAAGAAGCCTTGGAGAAAGTAGAGAAGCATTTAGGAAAGAAAGACGAAGCATTGGTGACCAAAAGTCTTTTCTCGAGATCTAGGCCAATGGAAGGCAAGTCTCAAGAAAAGGAAAGCGGTCAGAACCAACGCAAACTCATCACTAAGAAAAGTGAGAAAAAGACGGTTAGCTATTTGGGTGTCAAGAAAGAACCAAAAGGAATATGTTTTAATTGCTGGGAGAAAGGACATTGGAGTGTTGGGGAATGAGTTGCACAGATCTATTCGGGGTGAATATTTAAATACAAATTTAATTCATTAATTATTACTAGCATGAATTAATCCTATATTAATTCAAATAATAATTGCAACAACATATCATGCATATAAAAAGCCACGTAAAACCCACGACGCGGAATCTACGGGTTTACGTGAACGCACCTCTCGGGATGGGCAAGTGACTTCGGCCGGACGGACTAACCAAAATGACTTCCCAAGTATTCCCTTAGCCCTTGCTTTCGACAATGGTGGAAGGATACTCATGAACAATTAACAAAAAAAAAAAATAAACTTTGTTGCACCACTTTTGTGGATTTGCTAATATTTCCAAAGACATGGAATTGTACTTGGGAATGAACTAATCATCCCTATTTATAAGAGGGAGGTGGATTAAAAACTTTGTAATATTCCAATGTGGGATAAGACTTTTCTTGGTTACCAAGAAATCTTGAATATATCCCATATATTCTCTTTCCCCATAATTAAAATATTCCACAAAATTCCACCTCCTCTATTTTATGGAATTTTCGAAAAATATAGTGTGCAAGAATCCAAGATTTGGATCTTCTTGAATTTATGAGATATTCTTGTATTTCAAGAAATACATATCTTCCATAATATCTTTTCAAGAAAATCTTTTTGCCCTCTATTTTCCAAAATTCAAAAATCTCACTATGAATAACCAAGTGGGAGATTTCTTGAATTTAATGAGATAATCTTGTATTCCAAGAATACATATCTTCATTCCATAACAAAATTCTAAGAAAATCTTTTCTCCCTTTTTATCCATAATTTTTAAAAAATAAGAGGAAATATAAAGCAACAATATTTATTTTATTTTAATCACCTTTTCAGGTTATTGGACTATATGTTGGGCTACTCGGGGGCCTTTAGGAGAATTAAGATTGGACCTTCTAATAGATCTTGAATATCTAATATTGAGCCACAATATAATTCAAGCCCATAAATATTAATTAATCCCACTACATAATTAATATTGCACCATCCATCTTAACCCATATTACGGTCAATATGGCTCCCGATCATTATTTCCGTGTTTAAGATTATCTAGCCCATTAATTAATTCAATCAAGCCACCAAATAGCTTTTCGTTAATTAATATCTTTTGTCCTTGGTCGAGGAACGGTTCAACATTATTATCCATACCAGGAAACAAATTCCACTTGCAAGATTTGGTATGATAAAGCTTTATGAACCTCCCAGGGGCAAATCAAGCAAGCGCAATTTTTTTACACACGATTCTTCAGTATTAAATCTTAGAATCGCGATGTGACCAATAATATTGCCCAAGATAAAAAGTATTGAATCTCTCCGATTCGCTACCCATGATAAGTCAAAGCAATAGTTACCAATCCCACGTGATCTTTTTGGGGACGAAGGTTAAGAAACAACGAACCACCGAGGTCTAATTCTTCCTTGTTCGATTCAAGAATTTATCCTCCCAGAGGTCCTATTCAACATCGGTCATGCACTAGTGTAATCTCTTGGTCAAGACAAACCAATCTGAGCCTTACACGCATTTCTTGCACACCATTCTTTCAGATAAATCTTAAGAATCGCACGTGACCAATAATATTGCCCAAGATAAAAAGTATTGAATCTCTCTCCGATTCGCTACCCATGATAAGTCAAAGCAATAGTTACCAATCCCACGTGATCCTGTTTAAGGGCGAAGGTTAAGAAACAACGAACCATCGAGGTCTAATTCTTCCTTGTTCGATTCAAGAATTTATCCTCCCCAGAGGTCCTATTATTCAAATAAGATCACCATGCACTAGTGTAATCTCTTCGCAAGACAAACCAATCTCGAGCCTTACACCTCAACCTTTCGCGATGGTTGTTCATTTCCATCTAGGTCGTGAATGGCGACTTATAGTTACATGCGGATGTTAATTTAATCTTTCGTGATCGGGTATCACTAAATTAACTACAAACAGTAACACGCACAAATTATTGAACAGCTTATGCAAAGAAATATATATAACATTCAATCATATTTAAAGCATCAGTGATAAACAATTTATTTCAGTAAATAAGTCAGAAAATTCAGTTTCGATTATACAAAGTAAAAGCATACTTTTCAGTATAATCCCAACATGGAGGTCAGCCTGTTCCAATCCCAAAAGGAGAGGAAAGAAAGGTAATTCTCACGCCCTAGTTGTTGAAACTTGTTTAGCGGCGTATGCCTCCCATTTATGGGTGGTGGATACGGGATCCACTGATCATATTTGTTTCACATTACAGGGGTTCAAACGGACCCGGCAACTAAGTGGAAGTGAGATCCTCATCACACTGGGCGATGCTACGAGAGTGGCAGCTGAAGCAGTGGGAGAAGTGCACATGTCTTTTGAAGACAGAGTTTTAATTCTAAGAGATGTTCTCTACGTTCCAAGTTTTAGAAAGAAATTAATTTCAGTTTCTAAACTTTTTCATGATGGATATTCGGTTACTTTTAATAAAGTTGTTACCATTTCTCTTTTTGATAAATTTATCTGTCATGGAACGTTATCGAATAATCTCTATACAATTAATTGTGCACACCACTCACGAAATGCATCCTATAACACATCAACTGTTTCCGAGAAAAGAAAACATTCATCAGACGTGAACGAGACACTTCTTTGGCATCTAAGATTAGGTCATATAAATCCAAAGAGGATCCAAAGGTTGGTAAAAGACGGTTCACTAGAGCTTCTCCAAGTTGAACCAATTCCAACCTGCGAATCATATTTGGAGGGTAATATGACCAAGAGGGCATTTGGAGCCAAGGAGAATAGGGCCAAAGAAGTGTTAGAGATCGTTCACACAGATGTATGTGGTCCAATGTCAACCAAAGCAAGAGAAGGTTATGAGTATTTTGTCACTTTTATTGGTGATTACTCAAGGTATGATTACATTTTCCTTATGAAGCATAAATCTGAGACCTTCGAGAAATTCAAGGAATTTAAGGCTCAAGCAGAGAATCATAAGGAAAAACGTATCAAGTCTCTACGATCTAATCGTGGAGGCGAATACCTCAGCGATGAGTTTTTGAACTACTTATCTGATGAAGGGATTGCATCCCAGCTCACTGCATCCGGAACCCCTCAACAAAACGGGGTTGCAGAGCGAAGAAACTGAACTCTTTTGGAAATGGTTAGATCTATGATGAGTTATGCGGATCTGCCCAAGTCGTTTTAGGGTCATGCCTTGGAAATAACAGCTTATATTCTGAACTTGGTTCCATCCAAATCGGTTCCCAAAACTCCCAAAGAATTGTGGACCGGCGCAAGCCTTGTATGAGACACATGTCATGTGGGTGTCCGGCCTACGTGTTGGACAAGGAAGCCGGTAAATTGGACCCTCGATCAGAATTAAGGCTGTTTGTAGGATACCCCGAGGGAACAAAAGGGTGTATGTTTTATGGTCCCGAAGATCAAAAGGTGGTCATAAGCACCCACTTTAGATTTTTGGAAGAAGACTATATGAATGCAAGAAGATCCAGAAGTGAGATTACCTTAAATGAGCTTAGAGGGCAGACCTCAATGCCAACTGTACTAGACGATATACCAAACGATACACTTTCACAACCAGAGCCTCGTCGTAGTGGGAGGGTTGTAAGATAGCCCGAGAGATTCATGGGAATAGGAGAGTCCTCGGACAAGACGAATCAGACCCATGGACATATGACGAGGCACTCCAAGATAAGGATGCAGGTTCTTGGCAAACAGCAATGAAAGGCGAAATGGGTTCAATGTTTCATAACAGAGTGTGGGAGCTAGTCGAATCACTTAATGGGGTCAAACCCATTGGATGCAAGTGGGTATATAAGAGAAAAAGAGGACCGGACGGGAAGGTTGAAACCTTTAAAGCAAGACTAGTGGCGAAAGGTTATACTCAGAAATAAGGGATCGATTATGAGGAAACTTTTTCGCCAGTAGCCATGCTCAAGTCTATCCGTATTCTCATATCGATTGCTGCGCATTTCTACTTTGAAATCTGGCAAATGGATGTCAAGACTGCTTTCCTTAACGGAAGTCTTGATGAAGAGATCTATATGCAACAACCCCAAGGCTTCATTGAAAAAGGCCAAGAACACCTAGTTTGTAAGCTCAAGAAGTCCATTTACGGACTCAAACAGGCATCCAGAACTTGGAACCAATATTTTTATCAGGTTATAAAGTCTTATGGGTTCTATCAAAACGAGTTTGAAAGTTGTGTATACAAAAAATGTGTCGGAACTGCATTGGTATTCTTAGTACTATACGTAGATGATATTCTGATCATCGGGAACGATGTGAAGGTATTATCAGACGTAAGGGCATGGCTTTCAAAATAGTTTGATATGAAAGACTTAGGGGAAGCCGGACACATCCTTGGGATCAAGATCACTCGAGATCGCAAGAAAAGGATGATCGGCTTATCGCAAGCTTCATACATAGACACTGTCTTGAAACGCTTCAGCATGCAAGATTCCAAGAAAGGCTTCGTACCTTTCAGGCATGGAATCCATCTATCCAAGAAAATGTTCCCTAAGACGCAAAAGGAGATAGATGACATGAAAGACATTCCTTATGCTTCGGCTGTTGGAAGCCTCATGTATGCAATGCTGTGCACGAGACCGGATATCTGCTTTGCCGTAGGCATGGTGGCAAGATATCAAAGTAACCCCGGGAAAGAGCATTGGACGACAATTAAAAATATTCTGAAGTATCTGAAAAGAACTCGGGATAGAATGTTGGTTTATCAGCCAGATGGTCCAATCCCCGTCGGCTACACGGACTCGGATTTCTAATCAGACATAAACTCCAGAAAATCTACCTCATGTAGTGTGTTTTGCATGGGGGGAGGAGCCGTGACATGGAGAAGCGTCAAGCAGAAATGCGTCGCATATTCTACCATGGAAGCCTAATATGTAGCTGCTTGCGAGGCAACGAAAGAAGCGGTTTGGCTCAAGCACTTCCTAGTGGACTTAGATGTGGTTCCAAATTTGCCCAACAGAATCACTATTTATTGTGACAATGCCGGAGCAGTTGCAAATTCAAGGGAACCAAGAGCCCACAAAGCCAGCAAACACATAGAAAGGAAATACCATCTTATACGAGATATCGTTAAGAGAGAGGAGATATAGATGTGGCAAAGATAGCGTCTGAGGACAACCTAGCAGATCCATTCACAAAGAGTCTGCCTCTGAATACATTCGAGAGACATGTGGAAGGAATGAGTGTCAAGACCTTTGCCAATCTGCTTTGAGTATAAGTGGGAGAAATTATTAGGTTCGTGTAGGTGACATTAGATGTCACAGACTACACGAGACATGTTGTAGTATACTTAAAAGCAAACTTTGAGTATAAGTGGGAGATTGTTGGGATTATACTAGAAAATATGCTTTTTACTTTGTATAATCAAAACGGAATTTCGAACTTATTTACTAAAATAAATTGTTTATCACTAATGCGTTAAATATTATCGAATGTTACATATATTTACTGCATAACTGTTCAATAATTCGTACGTGTTACATTGTAGTTAATTTAGTGATACCAGATCACAGAAGATTAAATTAACAGTCCCTTGTAACTAAAAGTACGCCATTCACGACCTAGATGGAAATGAACAACCCATCGCGAAAGGTTGAAGTGTAAGGCTCAGATTGGCTTGTCTTGACCAAGAGATTACACTAGTGCATGACTGATGCCCTGAATAGGACCTACATGAGGATAAATTCTTCAGAACTGAACAAGGAAGAATTAGACCTCAGTGGTTCGTTATTTCTTAATCTTCGTTCCTTAAATAGGATCACGTGGGATTGGTAACTATTGCTTTGACTTATCATGGGTTGCGAATCAACGAGATTCAATACTTTTTATCTTGGGCAATATTATTAGTCACATGTGATTGCTAAGATTTAATACGAAGAATCGTGTGCAAGTACGCTTGTTCGATTTGCCCCCTTGGGAGGTTCATAAGCTTTATCATACCAAGTACAAATTATATTAATTAGTTTCCGGTATGGATAATAATGTTGAACCGTTCCTTGACCAAGGACAAAATATATTAATTAATGGAAAGTTATTTCAGTGGCTTGAATTAATTAATGGGCTAGATAATCTTAAACACGGGAAATAATAACTGGGAGCCATATTGACTGTAATATGGGTTAAGATGGATAGTGCAATATTAATTATGTAGTGGGATTAATTAATATTTATGGGCTTGAATAATATTGTGGCTCAATATTAGATATTCAAGGTCCATTAGAAGGTCCAATCTTAATTCTCCTAAAGGCCTCCTGAGTAGCCCAACATATAGTCCATTAACTGAAAAAAGTGATTAAAATAAAATAAATATTGTTGCTTATTTTTCATACTAAATTTTCGAAAATTATAGATATGTTGGGAGAAAGATTTTATTTGAATTTTGTTATGGAATGAAGATATGTATTCTTGGAATACAAGATTATCTCATTAAATTCAAGAAATCTCCAACTTGATTATCTATAATGAGATTTTCGAAATTTTGAAAATAGAGGGCAAGAAAGATTTTCTTGATTTTCTTGAAAAGATATTATGGAAGATATGTATTTCTTGAAATACAAGAATATCTCATAAATTCAAGAAGATCCAAATCTTGGATTCTTGAAACCCCATATTTTTTAAAATTACCATAGCAATAGAGAAGGTGGGATTTTGTGAAATATTATAATTATGGGAGAAAGAATATAGGAGATATATTCAAGATTTCTTGGAGATCAAGAAAAGATTTTTCCACATTATTTTAACCTAAAATTCGACCACCTCATGCTCTATAAATAGGGGATGATTCTTTCATTCCCAAGTACAATTCCATGTGCTGGAAAAATTAGTAAATCCACAAAGGTGGTGCAACATAATTTATTTTTCTTTTTGTTAAATCGTTCACAAGAATCCTTCCACACGATAATCGAACGAGGGCTAAGGGAATACTTGGGAAGTTCTTTTGGTTAGTCTAATCTGCCAGATCACTGTCATCCCAAGAGGTACGTTCACGTTAACTCGTAGAATTCCGCATGCGTAGGTTTTACGTGAATTATTATATGCATGATATGTTGTTGAATTATTATTTGAATTAATATAAGATTAATTCATGCTAGTAATAATTATAAGAATTAAATTTGTATTTAAATATTCACCCCGAATAGATCTGTGCAAATTATTCCCCAACACCAACAACAGTTTCCCTTACTAGAGTATATAGTCCATTTGCCTTTTTTCCCTTCATCACTACTATGTTAGACTTAGTGACTTGTATGAAACCTCTATTTGTGTTGAATTCATACCCAAGTGCATTAAGTGAGCCTAGTGAAATCAGATTTCTCTTGAGATCAGGCACAAATCTCACATCTGTCAATATTCTTATCTTCCCATCAAACATCTTGATTTTGACAGATCCACTACCCTTAACTTGACAGCTTTCATCATTTCCCAATAACACAAGACCTCCATCATAGAGTTTTAAATCTACAAACCAATGCTCTATATGACACATATGAAAGGAACAACCAGAATCAAGCACCCGCTCATAAGAGAGTTTGTTGTTACTTACAGTCATGGCCTCTGCACTTTCATATCCTTGTTCAGCAACAGCAGCTTCTGCTTTAGGAGGTTCTTGTGTCTTCTTTTCTTTATCTGGACAATTCTTCTCCAGGTGACCAGTTTTGTGGCAATGGAAGCACTTTCTCTTTTCCACAAAATCAGAACTCTTCTGATCTTGTTTAGTGGATTTCCCATCTTTCTTCTTCTGAAATTTCTTCTTGCCACCCTTGAATTTCACATTTAAGCCTTCACCATCCTTTGAAGGTTTCTTGTCCGTTTGAATCTGCATAAACTTGGTCTTGATTGCAGATTGCACTTCATCAAACTTCAGTTGTTCTTGTTTCCCAAACATCAAGGCATCTTTGAAGTTTTCTAGGGATTTAGGCAATGAGTTCAATAACATCAGGGCCTTATCATCGTCATCCAGCTTCACATCTAAACTTTCAAGATCATCCACAGACCGATTGAACTCATCAAGTTGCTCACTCAAGTTCTTCTCCTCTGACATCTTGAAACCAAGAAGCTTCTGCTTCATGTAAAGCTTGTTTGACACAGATTTAGTTTGATAAAGATCCTCTAATCTTTTCCACAGATCTATGGCCGTTTTCTCTTTAGAAACTTCCCTTAGAGGTTTATCTCCATGACATAGAATTATAGCGCTGTGAGCCTTCTCCAGAATTTCTGTCTTCTTAGCTTGCTCTGTAGCTGCACCAGTGGATGAAGCTGTTGTCCATTGATCAGCAGGCTTCAATGCATTTGCCAAACCGTGTTGAATCAGCGGGGCCTTGATCTTGATTTTCCAGAGCCCAAAGTCGTTCCTCCCATTGAATTTCTCAACATCAAACTTCAGTGATCCCATTTTCTCTCAAGCTTCCCACAGACGGTGCCACTTGTTAATCAATATCGAATTGAGTCACAAGATTCAAAGCTCACAAAACGAAACACACAAGAACGAATGAAATCGAAATCGCAAAACAAGAACACAAATAACGATTTACGTGGTTCGGTTGTAAAACGTACATCCACGGGATCAGAGCACTCTTTCACTATCAACAATGAACAATCCAGAATAGTTACAACCCTCAATCGATCGAGATTTAGAAACGATCTTATGAAATCCTTATAGAACTTCTAACTTCTCTCAATTGATATGAACTCTCTAGACTTAACTCTCTCTCTTGTTATGAAGATAATTGGTGAAGTCCGCAATTTATAGTAGTAACCATCTAACAGAATCGGAAACCAAAAATAACAGAATAACCGCTTCAGTAGTCGCGCGTCTTTCCGCTGAACTCTCAGTCCCAAACTAAAATTCGTCTGAGGGTCAGGATCAAGATCAGTAGAAAACTGAAATTCAGGCTGATTCTGAACAAACCCATTCAGGCTAATTTACTTCAGGATGATTTGATTCAGGACGATTTCACTTCTGCCCAGGATTTACTTCTACATCACTTGACTCTCACAGTTCTATCCTTCATCTATCTTACATCTCCTTAAAAATCATTTTATCATTTTATATATTAATAAATAACTCGCTCACTAAAACTCGAGCCAAAAGTGAAATGGCCAAATAAAAACATGACAAGTGTAGTAATTAATAACGGTAATGCTAAATGGGGTGATTCTGTTGGGATTATACTGAAAAGTATGCTTTTTACTTTGTATAATCGAAACTGAGATTTCAGACTTATTTACTGAAATAAATTGTTTATCACTGATGCTTTAAATATTATTGAATGTTACATATATTTACTGCATAACTGTTCAATAAGTCGTACGTGTTACATTGTAGTTAATTTAGTGATACCAGATCACAGAAGATTAAATTAACAGTCCCTTGTAACTAAAAGTACGCCATTCACGACCTAGATGGAAATGAACAACCCATCGCGAAAGGTTGAAGTGTAAGGCTCAGATTGGCTTGTCTTGACCAAGAGATTACACTAGTGCATGACTGATGCACTGAATAGGACCTACATGAGGATAAATTCTTCAGAACTGAACAAGGAAGAATTAGACCTCAGTGGTTCGTTATTTCTTAATCTTCGTTCCTTAAATAGGATCACGTGGGATTGGTAACTATTGCTTTGACTTATCATGGGTTGCGAATCAACGAGATTCAATACTTTTTATCTTGGGCAATATTATTAGTCACATGTGATTGCTAAGATTTAATACGAAGAATCGTGTGCAAGTACGCTTGTTCGATTTGCCCCCTTGGGAGGTTCATAAGCTTTATCATACCAAGTACAAATTATATTAATTAGTTTCCGGTATGGATAATAATGTTGAACCGTTCCTTGACCAAGGACAAAATATATTAATTAATGGAAAGTTATTTCAGTGGCTTGAATTAATTAATGGGCTAGATAATCTTAAACACGGGAAATAATAACTGGGAGCCATATTGACTGTAATATGGGTTAAGATGGATAGTGCAATATTAATTATGTAGTGGGATTAATTAATATTTATGGGCTTGAATAATATTGTGGCTCAATATTAGATATTCAAGGTCCATTAGAAGGTCCAATCTTAATTCTCCTAAAGGCCTCCTGAGTAGCCCAACATATAGTCCATTAACTGAAAAAAGTGATTAAAATAAAATAAATATTGTTGCTTATTTTTCATACTAAATTTTCGAAAATTATAGATATGTTGGGAGAAAGATTTTATTTGAATTTTGTTATGGAATGAAGATATGTATTCTTGGAATACAAGATTATCTCATTAAATTCAAGAAATCTCCAACTTGATTATCTATAATGAGATTTTCGAAATTTTGAAAATAGAGGGCAAGAAAGATTTTCTTGATTTTCTTGAAAAGATATTATGGAAGATATGTATTTCTTGAAATACAAGAATATCTCATAAATTCAAGAAGATCCAAATCTTGGATTCTTGAAACCCCATATTTTTTAAAATTACCATAGCAATAGAGAAGGTGGGATTTTGTGAAATATTATAATTATGGGAGAAAGAATATAGGAGATATATTCAAGATTTCTTGGAGATCAAGAAAAGATTTTTCCACATTATTTTAACCTAAAAATTCGACCACCTCATGCTCTATAAATAGGGGATGATTCTTTCATTCCCAAGTACAATTCCATGTGCTGGAAAAATTAGTAAATCCACAAAGGTGGTGCAACATAATTTATTTTTCTTTTTGTTAAATCGTTCACAAGAATCCTTCCACACGATAATCGAACGAGGGCTAAGGGAATACTTGGGAAGTTCTTTTGGTTAGTCTAATCTGCCAGATCACTGTCATCCCAAGAGGTACGTTCACGTTAACTCGTAGAATTCCGCATGCGTAGGTTTTACGTGAATTATTATATGCATGATATGTTGTTGAATTATTATTTGAATTAATATAAGATTAATTCATGCTAGTAATAATTATAAGAATTAAATTTGTATTTAAATATTCACCCCGAATAGATCTGTGCAAATTATTCCCCAACACCAACAACAGTTTCCCTTACTAGAGTATATAGTCCATTTGCCTTTTTTCCCTTCATCACTACTATGTTAGACTTAGTGACTTGTATGAAACCTCTATTTGTGTTGAATTCATACCCAAGTGCATTAAGTGAGCCTAGTGAAATCAAGATTTCTCTTGAGATCAGGCACAAATCTCACATCTGTCAATATTCTTATCTTCCCATCAAACATCTTGATTTTGACAGATCCACTACCCTTAACTTGACAGCTTTCATCATTTCCCAATAACACAAGACCTCCATCATAGAGTTTCAAATCTACAAACCAATGCTCTATAGGACACATATGAAAGGAACAACCAGAATCAAGCACCCACTCATAAGAGAGTTTGTTGTTACTTACAGTCATGGCCTCTGCACTTTCATATCCTTGTTCAGCAACAGCTGCTTCTGCTTTAGGAGGTTCTTGTGTCTTCTTTTCTTTATCTGGACAATTCTTCTTCAGGTGACCAGTTTTGTGGCAATGGAAGCACTTTCTCTTTTCCACAAAATCAGAACCCTTCTGATCTTGTTTAGTGGATTTCCCATCTTTCTTCTTCTGAAATTTCTTCTTGCCACCCTTGAATTTCACATTTAAGCCTTCACCATCCTTTGAAGGTTTCTTGTCCATTTGAATCTGCATAAACTTGGTCTTGATTGCAGATTGCACTTCATCAAACTTCAGTTGTTCTTGTTTCCCAAACATCAAGGCATCTTTGAAGTTTTCTAGGGATTTAGGCAATGAGTTCAATAACATCAGGGCCTTATCATCGTCATCCAGCTTCACATCTAAACTTTCAAGATCATCCACAGACCGATTGAACTCATCAAGTTGCTCACTCAAGTTCTTCTCCTCTGACATCTTGAAACCAAGAAGCTTCTGCTTCATGTAAAGCTTGTTTGACACAGATTTAGTTTGATAAAGATCCTCTAATCTTTTCCACAGATCTATGGCCGTTTTCTCTTTAGAAACTTCCCTTAGAGGTTTATCTCCATGACATAGAATTATAGCGCTGTGAGCCTTCTCCAGAATTTCTGTCTTCTTAGCTTGCTCTGTAGCTGCACCAGTGGATGAAGCTGTTGTCCATTGATCAGCAGGCTTCAATGCATTTGCCAAACCGTGTTGAATCAGCGGGGCCTTGATCTTGATTTTCCAGAGCCCAAAGTCGTTCCTCCCATTGAATTTCTCAACATCAAACTTCAGTGATCCCATTTTCTCTCAAGCTTCCCACAGACGGTGCCACTTGTTAATCAATATCGAATTGAGTCACAAGATTCAAAGCTCACAAAACGAAACACACAAGAACGAATGAAATCGAAATCGCAAAACAAGAACACAAATAACGATTTACGTGGTTCGGTTGTAAAACGTACATCCACGGGATCAGAGCACTCTTTCACTATCAACAATGAACAATCCAGAATAGTTACAACCCTCAATCGATCGAGATTTAGAAACGATCTTATGAAATCCTTATAGAACTTCTAACTTCTCTCAATTGATATGAACTCTCTAGACTTAACTCTCTCTCTTGTTATGAAGATAATTGGTGAAGTCCGCAATTTATAGTAGTAACCATCTAACAGAATCGGAAACCAAAAATAACAGAATAACCGCTTCAGTAGTCGCGCGTCTTTCCGCTGAACTCTCAGTCCCAAACTAAAATTCGTCTGAGGGTCAGGATCAAGATCAGTAGAAAACTGAAATTCAGGCTGATTCTGAACAAACCCATTCAGGCTAATTTACTTCAGGATGATTTGATTCAGGACGATTTCACTTCTGCCCAGGATTTACTTCTACATCACTTGACTCTCACAGTTCTATCCTTCATCTATCTTACATCTCCTTAAAAATCATTTTATCATTTTATATATTAATAAATAACTCGCTCACTAAAACTCGAGCCAAAAGTGAAATGGCCAAATAAAAACATGACAAGTGTAGTAATTAATAACGGTAATGCTAAATGGGGTGATTCTGTTGGGATTATACTGAAAAGTATGCTTTTTACTTTGTATAATCGAAACTGAGATTTCAGACTTATTTACTGAAATAAATTGTTTATCACTGATGCTTTAAATATTATTGAATGTTACATATATTTACTGCATAACTGTTCAATAAGTCGTACGTGTTACATTGTAGTTAATTTAGTGATACCAGATCACAGAAGATTAAATTAACAGTCCCTTGTAACTAAAAGTACGCCATTCACGACCTAGATGGAAATGAACAACCCATCGCGAAAGGTTGAAGTGTAAGGCTCAGATTGGCTTGTCTTGACCAAGAGATTACACTAGTGCATGACTGATGCACTGAATAGGACCTACATGAGGATAAATTCTTCAGAACTGAACAAGGAAGAATTAGACCTCAGTGGTTCGTTATTTCTTAATCTTCGTTCCTTAAATAGGATCACGTGGGATTGGTAACTATTGCTTTGACTTATCATGGGTTGCGAATCAACGAGATTCAATACTTTTTATCTTGGGCAATATTATTAGTCACATGTGATTGCTAAGATTTAATACGAAGAATCGTGTGCAAGTACGCTTGTTCGATTTGCCCCCTTGGGAGGTTCATAAGCTTTATCATACCAAGTACAAATTATATTAATTAGTTTCCGGTATGGATAATAATGTTGAACCGTTCCTTGACCAAGGACAAAATATATTAATTAATGGAAAGTTATTTCAGTGGCTTGAATTAATTAATGGGCTAGATAATCTTAAACACGGGAAATAATAACTGGGAGCCATATTGACTGTAATATGGGTTAAGATGGATAGTGCAATATTAATTATGTAGTGGGATTAATTAATATTTATGGGCTTGAATAATATTGTGGCTCAATATTAGATATTCAAGGTCCATTAGAAGGTCCAATCTTAATTCTCCTAAAGGCCTCCTGAGTAGCCCAACATATAGTCCATTAACTGAAAAAAGTGATTAAAATAAAATAAATATTGTTGCTTATTTTTCATACTAAATTTTCGAAAATTATAGATATGTTGGGAGAAAGATTTTATTTGAATTTTGTTATGGAATGAAGATATGTATTCTTGGAATACAAGATTATCTCATTAAATTCAAGAAATCTCCAACTTGATTATCTATAATGAGATTTTCGAAATTTTGAAAATAGAGGGCAAGAAAGATTTTCTTGATTTTCTTGAAAAGATATTATGGAAGATATGTATTTCTTGAAATACAAGAATATCTCATAAATTCAAGAAGATCCAAATCTTGGATTCTTGAAACCCCATATTTTTTAAAATTACCATAGCAATAGAGAAGGTGGGATTTTGTGAAATATTATAATTATGGGAGAAAGAATATAGGAGATATATTCAAGATTTCTTGGAGATCAAGAAAAGATTTTTCCACATTATTTTAACCTAAAAATTCGACCACCTCATGCTCTATAAATAGGGGATGATTCTTTCATTCCCAAGTACAATTCCATGTGCTGGAAAAATTAGTAAATCCACAAAGGTGGTGCAACATAATTTATTTTTCTTTTTGTTAAATCGTTCACAAGAATCCTTCCACACGATAATCGAACGAGGGCTAAGGGAATACTTGGGAAGTTCTTTTGGTTAGTCTAATCTGCCAGATCACTGTCATCCCAAGAGGTACGTTCACGTTAACTCGTAGAATTCCGCATGCGTAGGTTTTACGTGAATTATTATATGCATGATATGTTGTTGAATTATTATTTGAATTAATATAAGATTAATTCATGCTAGTAATAATTATAAGAATTAAATTTGTATTTAAATATTCACCCCGAATAGATCTGTGCAAATTATTCCCCAACACCAACAACAGTTTCCCTTACTAGAGTATATAGTCCATTTGCCTTTTTTCCCTTCATCACTACTATGTTAGACTTAGTGACTTGTATGAAACCTCTATTTGTGTTGAATTCATACCCAAGTGCATTAAGTGAGCCTAGTGAAATCAGATTTCTCTTGAGATCAGGCACAAATCTCACATCTGTCAATATTCTTATCTTCCCATCAAACATCTTGATTTTGACAGATCCACTACCCTTAACTTGACAGCTTTCATCATTTCCCAATAACACAAGACCTCCATCATAGAGTTTCAAATCTAGAAACCAATGCTCTATAGGACACATATGAAAGGAACAACCAGAATCAAGCACCCACTCATAAGAGAGTTTGTTGTTACTTACAGTCATGGCCTCTGCACTTTCATAGCCTTGTTCAGCAACAGCTGCTTCTGCTTTAGGAGGTTCTTGTGTCTTCTTTTCTTTATCTGGACAATTCTTCTCCAGGTGACCAGTTTTGTGGCAATGGAAGCACTTTCTCTTTTCCACAAAATCAGAACTCTTCTGATCTTGTTTAGTGGATTTCCCATCTTTCTTCTTCTGAAATTTCTTCTTGCCACCCTTGAATTTCACATTTAAGCCTTCACCATCCTTTGAAGGTTTCTTGTCCGTTTGAATCTGCATAAACTTGGTCTTGATTGCAGATTGCACTTCATCAAACTTCAGTTGTTCTTGTTTCCCAAACATCAAGGCATCTTTGAAGTTTTCTAGGGATTTAGGCAATGAGTTCAATAACATCAGGGCCTTATCATCGTCATCCAGCTTCACATCTAAACTTTCAAGATCATCCACAGACCGATTGAACTCATCAAGTTGCTCACTCAAGTTCTTCTCCTCTGACATCTTGAAACCAAGAAGCTTCTGCTTCATGTAAAGCTTGTTTGACACAGATTTAGTTTGATAAAGATCCTCTAATCTTTTCCACAGATCTATGGCCGTTTTCTCTTTAGAAACTTCCCTTAGAGGTTTATCTCCATGACATAGAATTATAGCGCTGTGAGCCTTCTCCAGAATTTCTGTCTTCTTAGCTTGCTCTGTAGCTGCACCAGTGGATGAAGCTGTTGTCCATTGATCAGCAGGCTTCAATGCATTTGCCAAACCGTGTTGAATCAGCGGGGCCTTGATCTTGATTTTCCAGAGCCCAAAGTCGTTCCTCCCATTGAATTTCTCAACATCAAACTTCAGTGATCCCATTTTCTCTCAAGCTTCCCACAGACGGTGCCACTTGTTAATCAATATCGAATTGAGTCACAAGATTCAAAGCTCACAAAACGAAACACACAAGAACGAATGAAATCGAAATCGCAAAACAAGAACACAAATAACGATTTACGTGGTTCGGTTGTAAAACGTACATCCACGGGATCAGAGCACTCTTTCACTATCAACAATGAACAATCCAGAATAGTTACAACCCTCAATCGATCGAGATTTAGAAACGATCTTATGAAATCCTTATAGAACTTCTAACTTCTCTCAATTGATATGAACTCTCTAGACTTAACTCTCTCTCTTGTTATGAAGATAATTGGTGAAGTCCGCAATTTATAGTAGTAACCATCTAACAGAATCGGAAACCAAAAATAATGTAATAAACCGCTCAAGAGTCGTGGCGTTTTTCCAATGAACTCTCGATCCCCAAACTAAAATTAAATGCGAGGGTCAGGATCAAGATCAGTAGAAAACTGAAATTCAGGCTGATTCTGAACAAACCCATTCAGGCTAATTTACTTCAGGATGATTTGATTCAGGACGATTTCACTTCTGCCCAGGATTTACTTCTACATCACTTGACTCTCACAGTTCTATCCTTCATCTATCTTACATCTCCTTAAAAATCATTTTATCATTTTATATATTAATAAATAACTCGCTCACTAAAACTCGAGCCAAAAGTGAAATGGCCAAATAAAAACATGACAAGTGTAGTAATTAATAACGGTAATGCTAAATGGGGTGATTCTGTTGGGATTATACTGAAAAGTATGCTTTTTACTTTGTATAATCGAAACTGAGATTTCAGACTTATTTATTGAAATAAATTGTTTATCACTGATGCTTTAAATATGATTGAATGTTATATATATTTCTTTGCATAATCATTCAATAATTAAATGACGTGTTAATTGTAGTTAATTTAGTGATACCAGATCACAGAAGATTAAATTAACAGTCCATTGTAACTAAAAGTACTCCATTCACGACCTAGATGGAAATGAACAACCCATCACGAAAGGTTGTGATGTAAGGCTCAGATTGGTTTGTCTTGACCAAGAGATTACACTAGTGCATGGTCGATTTGAATAGGACCTCAGGAGGATAAATTCTTGAACCGAACAAGGAAGAATTAGACCTCAGTGGTTCGTTGTTTCTTAATCTTCGTTCTTAAATAGGATCACGTGGGATTGGTAACTATTGCTTTGACTTATCATGGGTAAATAATCGAGAGATTCAATACTTTTTTATCTTGGGCAATATTATTGGTCACATGTGATTGCTAAGATTTAATACTGAAGAATGGTGTAAGTACGCTTTGTTTGATTTGCCCTTGGGAGGTTCATAAGTTTTATCATACCAAATCTTGCAAGTGGAATTTGTTTCCCAGATGGATAATAATGTTGAACCGTTTCTCGACCAAGGACAAAAGATATTAATTAACGGAAAGCTATTTTGGTGGCTTAAATTAATTAATGGGCTAGATAATCTTAAACACGGAAATAATGAAGGGAGCCATATTGACCGTAATATGGGTTAAGATGGATAGTGCAATATTAATTATGTAGTGGGATTAATTAATATTTATGGGCTTGAATTATATTGTGGCTCAATATTAGATATTCAAGTTCCATTAGAAGGTCCAATCTTAATTCTCCTAAAGGCCCCCTGAGTAGCCCAATAAATAGTCCAATAACTGAAAAAAGTGATTAAAATAAAATAAATATTGTTACTTAATTTTCCAACCAAAATTTCGAAATTTATAGATATGTTGGGAGAAAGATTTTCTTTGAATTTTGTTATGGAATGAAGATATGTATTCTTGGAATACAAGATTATCTCATTAAATTCAAGAAATCTCCCACTAGGTTATCTATATTGAAATTTTCGAAAAATTGGAAATATAATGGGCAAGAAAGATTTTCTTGATTTTCTTGAAAATATATTATGGAAGATATGTATTTCTTGAAATACAAGAATATCTCATAAGTTCAAGAAGATCAAAATCTTGGAATCTTGCACATTAAATTTCGAAAAATCCATAATTAAGAGGAAGTGAGATTTTTGTGGAATATTTTAATTATGTGAAAAAGAATATAGAAGATATATTCAAGATTTCTTGGTGACCAAGAAAAGTCTTTTCCCACATTGATTTTCTACTAAAATTTTCGACCACCCCTCTCCTATAAATAGGGGATGATTAGTTCATTCCCAAGTACAATTCCATGTGCTGGAAATATTAGCAAATCCACAAAGGTGGTGCAACAAAGTTTATTTTTTCCTTTTTGTTAATTGTTCGACAAGTGTCCTTCCACCGGATAGTTGAGCAAGGGCTAAGGAAATACTTGGGAAGTCCTTTTGGTTAGTCCGTCCGACCGAAGTCACTGCCATCCCGAGAGGTACGTTCACGTAAACCCATAGATTCCGCATGCGTAGGTTTTACGTGGCTTTTTATATGCATGATATGTTGTTGCAATTATTATTTGAATTAATATAGGATTAATTCATGCTAGTAATAATTAATGAATTAAATTTGTATTTAAATATTCACCCCGAATAGATCTGTGCAACTCATTTCCCAATAGATTCACCCCGGGGTGACACCCTTTAGATGTGTAAATTTACCTTGGCATCCTTAATGAAATATTTTATACCGACCCGACTGGTTCATGGTTCACCCGGCTCGAATATGTTATGATTTAGGGTTCATTATTTAATGTTTAGGGTGTAGTTGGTTCGTCAATTGAAATTATCACGATTTCATTAAGGGTAGTTTAGTCATTTTTCCCATTTCACCTCAGGGTGATTCCTACCATTTAACAACACCCAATTAATAATAGAAATTGCATTTAACAAAGCGTGTGGAAGGTTGAAATGAAGAAAGTTTATTTGGTTAGATACCTAATACTATAAGCTACAATTTTTTTCGGATAAAGTCTCGTGTGCACCTGGTGCACGGATTTAAGATCCGTGTACTCGCCTCAACCCTATCCATATATCTACAGAACATGTTTAATATATTTAATGGGTTAAGTATTTTTTTTAAATGAATCATTTTGTTGCATGGGTGCACGGTGCAATTAAGTGCACAAGAGACCCTCTCTTCTTTTCGTGATACAGATGTTCGTTAATTATATAAATTGATTAAAAAATAACTATAATTTAAAAATAACTATTATTAGAAGATAAGTTATATCTTAATGGGGTTAAATAACAAAATATCATTAAATGAGATAAAATATACTTTAACGTGAAAAAAATGGTGATATATAGTATTGAGATATTTGAGGAACATAGATTAAAAAAAAAAAACTTTCTTACTAATTGTAAAAATGTTCAATTAATTTTGAGACAGATTTTTTTAGCAAATGTTCAAATAGGAGATGTTGGAGAGAGCAAGGGATTAGCAAGGAACACTCAAATGTATTTTCAAAATAATCTCATTCTATTATTGTAATTATTTGAGAATTATTCAATCATAATTCTTTTACAACAATCTCCATCGCCTTTTAATTTTTCTTTTTCAATTAATATGAATTGAAAAATATTAAATAGAAAAAAGGAAAAGTCGGGAAAAAGAAATGATTTTAGAGAGGGACGCAGGGAAAGCATAGGTAGAGCTCCCCTCATATTATCACAGCTTCATACTTCAATACAGAACAGAGGCAAATTTTCTGAATTGCTGCAGCGCCTGCTTTTTGCTCATCTTTGACTACTATTCTCTCTTCTTCCTTCTCTCATCCGCCATTTTCATCTCTCTCCAAGCTCAACATCGTTTTTTCATTTCGTGTGTTGTTTTTCTATTCGGCGGCGGGAGTTGGTACAAGAGAATTTCCATTTCCGGCGGTTACAACTTTTTATATCGTCTGAACGGGTTAATTGCAGTCTATCGGAAGGACGGAAGACCACAATTGACTTTGGAGCTTCGGAAGAAAGGGCAGTGGATAGGGTTTTTCAGATCTGTGGGAAACAAAAGGCGTGGCTTTTGCGGTTGGATCTTGTTAGCTACGGTTGTGCCGATTGTGACATTGAAAAGGTATATTTGCCTTTTGATTTGTCTATGTAGGTGGTAAATTTAATTCCTAAGTCTAATAGTTTAGATTTTAAGTAGATTAATGAGAGTTGAGATTCTTATGGATTTTTTTTGGATAATTGGATTTTTGTTTGTGTATGTGGTCGAATTGTTTTCATTTTACTTAAATATATATGTTACAGAATTGACGTTTTTGCATTTGGAGGAAACCCTGAATTTTTTATACCAATTATATTGTCTTTAGAATTGCTGATCATTTGATATCATCCGTCTTTTACTGTTAACCTTCTGAGCTTGGCTTTTCTTTTGCGTTCATGTCTCTTTATTGGATTCTAATATTGGAGCATTTGAAGGATTACATGTGCCTTTATCGAAGTAGATGTCATCTTCCAATATGAACTTTTATGGAGCATTGATTCTTATTTTTACTTGTTTTGTTGGGATTGACCAGTCATATAATAAACTTAGGCTCCATTTGGATGGATGGATTTGAAATCCGTGGATTTCACACATAAATCACCACTCTCTCCACTTGAGATAAATGAATTTACAAACACTTAGTTTTGAGTTTAGCTTAAAATGGAGGAATTTCAAATCCTCACCAAAACCATGTCATTTGAAATCCCCTCCTCTCTCCCCCCTTCACTCTTTTCCTTTCTCTCTCATCTCTTGATAATTCATGATTTGAAATATATGCATTCTTACACTTATTATTTTTCAAATCCATTCATTTCAAATCCTCCCTATCCAAATGGAGCCTTAGAGAATTGATAATTCGAGAGTGAGTAGGTCGGGATAACTTGAATAGTTGTTTTTATTGAGACTTGAGAGGAAGAAAAACTCATATTAATATCTTTTTTGTATAAGAGAGACAACAGGATATTGGTTTTGTTTTAACTATTAGAACCAGAAGAATGCATATATTTATATCATATTTTTCCTTAAGTTTTATTCCGTAGAAAAACATAACAAGTAAGGCCTAATGATGCTGATGTAATTTTTGTTAAAAATTGTCAGCAAGAATCTCCGCAATGTATATAGATAGCAACAGCTAAAGTATAAGACACATGTAAAAATAAAAAAAGGGTATAGTATGTGTACTTACTTTATTTTTGTATGTTTGATTAATCTGCTACTGTTTGTTACTTGATCAATCAAACCTGTAATGTACTCCAACTCCGAAACATGTATTATCAGATTTAGTCACTAACATGAAAGTAATGAAAAACAGATAAGGTTAGTTCTAGCATTAATCAGCTTAGTGAGCAGCACGAAGTAAAGAGAATGCATGGGAAACAGATAAAATTTGATACTTTATCTGAATATGTAAGTTTTTATTAGTGAAATACATCAGCCCAATGATACCTTATTTTGGTAGAAAATCAAAGGTAATTGTTTTGAATTCATATCCTTAAGTTTGATTCATGGAGCATTGATCTCTTACCTGAATATGTCATTCTATCCCTCGAGTCTGGTCACTTGTTCTCTACAATTGTTGACTCATGTTGGACAAAGGCACGATTAATCTCCGGATTTGAACTTGTATATGTGTTGACTGTTAACATAAAGCTTGTTGGGCAGGCAATATGTGGATGATTGATTTGTATAAATCTGCAAGTGTCCATGATTCTTGGGAGAGATATACCATCCCCTTTAGCTGGTTAACTAGAGTGTTCTGAGACTTGTGTATCACCAGCCATATATCGTGTTTGTTTTTAACTGCTATTGTTTCATTTGAGATTTCATCACCACTTTGTGCAGGTTCTGATTGCTCTGAAGAAGGGAGCTCAACTACTTAAATATGGTTGGAAGGGAAAGCCCAAATTTTATCCATTTAGACTCTCTACTGTAAGTCTAATATACCATATGCACAATGCTTCCTTGCATTATACTTTTATACTGCCTATATTTGCAGTACTCGGGATGTTTCTCCTTTTTATGATCCACTCTGGCAATCACTTGATTTTTCTATTCCTAAAATTTCCTTAAGAATTGATACTCCCTATAAATAACTGATGTTTTAGGATCTGAGGGTGAAATTAAGAATGGCTGTACAATAACAAATATATCCTTGTAATTTTTTTACCAAACCCACATTCCCTAATTTTAGGATGGGGGGAGTATATTATATCACTCACCATTAATGTGCTTAAGAAGATGAGTGTTTCATGGGTCTCACTTTACTAATTCTTGCTATTGATTATGTTCCCATATGGTGTTGAGTTGGTGGAAGGAACTTGCTTGTGATTGATCACCTATGTTTATGATTATAGATACACATCTCTTGGCTTTATTTCTATTTTCTTTTGATGATTTGACATTTCTGATACTCAGGACTCGTGTTTTTGTGAAATTTTATCAAAATGATTTAATTATTGTGTATTAATTTAGTTAATCATTTCAGAGGAGTCTCCAGTCAAACAACATTTGAAGTATTACTGTATTACAGTAGGGAACTTCTAATATATTTAGTTTGCACTTTGTATTGTTGATGTGAAGCTATGATGCTATCTTGCTCCTGGCTTTTATATGGTCGAATGTCGATCTTCACTATATTTTTGTATTTTCTTGATTTTGATTTCCTGAAAGGCACTGGGAAATCACACATTTCTGCATTATGTACATAGGAAGTTGGATGTAGTTGAACTCATTGATCTAAGTTCTTTTTTTTTTTTTGGGATATCGCTCGCCTACAGGGCCTCCACTTAACAACAAATCGTGCTTCTTCGAATAAATATGTGTGCGCCATGTTCATCTTGATGGACTGCTCACTTAAATTATTGAAATTCTTTGTGATGCTTCAATATAATAATAAACTAAAACCAGAGGATTTGGTAGATTTTGAATTCAATCAAGTATATGTCAACCAGATAATGGACCAAAACTGACATAATTTGCATCACTATATATGTTAGAAAGCAACAAGTGGATAGGAATGACAGTCAAATTAGGTTTACTGGTGCTATTTATACTTCAAAATCCTAGAGATCAGAGAGCAACTTATTGTTCCTAATTACTATGCAAAGAACCACTTTTGATAATTGTGGAGAATAATATGTAATTTGTGTTTAACTAATATATGTTGATTGGGTATTGTAAACTAGCTTATTACAACTAATTACCAGAATTGTCTCAACCTCACATTATAATTTAAAAAATAATGTAGAAATTAGAAAGCTGCAGCAATGGAGGGTCATAAGTGCTAATCAAATAAAGCTAAAACCTAATAAACTGATAATAAGAGGGTTATAAATGGAATATGAACAAGTCAACAAACAGCATTCCGGTCATATAATTGTTGAGCTAATTAAATGATGAAATTTCTAATGTGGCTCTACTTTCAACCAAATCTTGCTGTCAGTTCCGTGATTGATTGAATTCCTGAAGAAGTGTTCGTATGGTGTCTGTTGTGAATTGAAATTGGATATGCTTGAACCTGAATATATTTTCCTCTTTCCTATTAAACTTTTAGAAAGAGTTCGTTAAACAAGTTAAATCTTGTGGCGGATGATTAACTGTCGAAGACATCAAAATTTGTCTAATCTTGAATATTTATTTTGACATACACATGGCTGAAGCTGAATGTTATATATCACCTCAGTTACTAAATAACTGCAGTTTTCTATCTCAGTTGAATCTTGATAAATAAATATTTTACAACATCATCACTTCTTGAGAATTTTCTGTATTATTCTTATTATAGCATGCTGATTATATTCAATTTACTGTTGTAGGATGAAGCCTCATTAATTTGGATTTCTAGTTGTGGGGAAAGAAGTTAGAAGTTAGCTTCAGATCATTTCTCTCCCTCTCTCTCCCCCAATGGATTCCTCCCCATTCAACAATCTACCCCAAGATACACTCCACCAGATCTTCTGCCACCTTCCCCTCCACCAAATCGCTGCCGCAAAGTGTGTCTGCAAATCCCTTAATTCCGCCCTCTCCTCCCCGTCCTTCCTCCACCTCCTCCTCACCCAATCCCACTCCCTTCCTCTCCTCGCTCTCAAGCCCTCTCACCGCCACGTGTCCCCTCATCCCACCCTACACGCCTTGGATCCCACCTCAAATCAATGGCTCAAATTCTCCCTTTCTTTCATCCCCTTCTCCGGTCTCCACCCCATCACCTCCTCCCATGGACTTCTCTATCTATGGGCTTCAAATCCCCGAAATGCACCCACGCAAAATTCTCAAAAAGCCCTTGTCGTGTGTAACCCTTTGACCGGTCAGTACAAAACCCTCCCACAGCTTGGCTCAGCTTGGTCGCGTCATGGTTCCGTCTTAGCTGGCTCACTTAATGTAGTCCTCGTTCTCACAGAGCTTGCCATTCTGTATTATTCCAATGATGCTAATTGGCTCAAGTTTTCATCAAATCTACCCTCAAAACCACGGAGCCCCGTTTTCATCTCTGATTCCATACTCACGCTGTGTGACGTCGGGTCCCCATGGAGGTCGCAATGGGCAATGTTCAAGGCAAAAACCGTGGACATAAAGAAAACAATGCAGTGGGTTAGATTGGAAAAGCAGGAGTGGGGGGACATTTTCGACATTTTGAAGAGGCCCAGGTTGGTGAAGGCAGGAAATGACCGGAAGGTGTATATGGTTGGCGGGCTAAAGAGCTCGTACGCTATACAGAGCGCATGCACTACTATCTTGATACTGAGATTGGATTTGGAGAGCTTGGAGTGGGAGGAGGCAGGGAGAATGCCCGTTGAGATGTACAGGTGTTTCATGGAGAGTGGTAAGTTTAAGGCATTTGGCGGGGGGAATAGGGTGTGTTTTTCTGCAAAAAGGGTTGGGAGGTTGGCACTTTGGGAAGAGAAGGGAGATGGGAAGACGGAATGGGGGTGGGTGGATGGTGTGCCGGGGAGCGGAGACGGGCTCTGTCGTGGATTTGTATTCGAGGCGAGGCTTGACGTCGTTCCATAGGTGAGTTGGAAAGTATTACTTGTATGTAATGTTTTTTGCATTTATATGATTTGGAATATTGGAATTGTAGATGGTGTTGTAGTATGTTTCGTATGAGTGGTTAGACTACATCCTGTTTGTCTGTTTCGACTTTTGTTTCTAAGAAATGCTACTTTTCTCCAGATTTGTTATGACATAATTGAGACTAAATGTTAAAGAACAATCCCTTTCTGATTAATAGTCATCTTAGTTTGGAAGAGGAAGCAACAAGAATGTCGTACATTTATATATGGATCAAAGTATTGGGTGATTTTATGTGAATAACGCAGAAATTGGGGTCTTATTGTGGTTCCACGCATTTGGACCACACTTTGCAGCCATACCCCTTATGTAAAGGAGATTACTAGACTAATCACTTCTCTAGTGAGGTTTTGTCATAAAATGAGAGTGAATTGATGGATGAAAGCATTCGCAATGCATTACTCTCTCTTCTCCACATTGTCTCTACATTATTTTTATGTAAAGATTCAAGATTTTAAACTTATTTTCACAATGATTCATCCATTCATAAATATTCCGGTGAGTCCTTGTACATTATAAAAAGAATATTAAAAAATGATATTGAGAATTGAAAAAGAAGAAAAAATAACAAAAGTTTTAATAATCTCTCTCGTGCAAATCTCTGGATGAATTTACTTCTCTCTTCTGTCCAATAAAATGCAATAATGGTTTAAATTGCAAACTTCATCCATTCAATTATTGGACAATCCATTAAGTGCACCATTGTTGATGCTCTTATAAGCTAGTCACATTTCTTTTAATATTTTAATGTGAGACAATTCAAATGTAAAATTATAAATATTTTGAACACACCTCTTCACATGTTGGTTATTTGTTAATTTGAATTGGATTACACATGTCATATCGATGGCTCATCCAGTTCGATTATGAGGCCCATTCAAATATCATGTAGAAATTGGAGATGTCGGTATAATCACACATATTGAACTGAAAAGCACTCAATATGGAAACGGTAATGTTAAATGGGGTGATTCACTCTGGCGATAAATGCATATTTTTTCTATTTTATCCTTAGTGAGATCTGTCTCCATTAATTATAAAAGACTTCATTAAGAGCAAAATAATCAATACACCATTTAAAATGATGGAAATACCCTACTCGGGGTGAATCTGACCAAATAACGTGGTAAAGAGATTGGCCATTCCATCCTAAAATGATTGAATGAATAGTCCGCCTACACTATAGTTATATGCTAGTTTTACTTTTTCTTTTCTTAAATATTTTAGTGTTAGACAATTTACTTCTGTCAAAAGAAAATGACAATTCACATAAAATTATCAATATTCTTTTAAAAACAACAACAATAATACGATAAAAATGTGTGTGAACCCGAGTTCACGGTGAATTCAAATTTTTTAGTATTACTATTATGTATTAAAAACTATCACGATTATACATAAAAAGTATTAGTGATACTCATAAAAACTCTTACCGTTTAAAAATTATTTTATATTTTTTGAAAGTGAAATTTTTTGTGCATAACAATGATAGTAGAAATGAGAATAGTGTAGGAGCATGATTGAGATGTATAGAACATCCATTGATGCTCTAGTGGCAGCATGGTGGATGTATACATAGAAAAATGAGAAAGTAGTGTACCTATCAAATATTGGAAATAAATTGATAAAGAGGATAATTTATCCTATTTATTCAATGCAGATGAAACATAGTATTCGGGCCGTTGCATAATGGACTAAGGTTTACATAAATGAATTGAGACAGAAGAAATTGATTTGGGCTTTAATTGGGCAAACTCAGATACCTGGCCCAAGATCAAATTCTTAGATCATATATGCATGAAAGAATACCAGGTCATTTGTTTCGTACAAACTAATGTATAAAATGAACAATAGAGTAAATAAACAAAATACGAGATAGTATTATCATTAATTTTCTTTTAAAAGAGGAGGCAATTCTATTGACAAAAAAAAAAAAAAAAAAAAAAAAACAAAGTAATCTGGTAAAAAAATATCATTCTCAATCCAAACAAACGTGCAAGAGAATTAAAAGAAAAACCAAGCAGTTTTCACTGTACGACACATCTCAATCAAAATACAAGTGAGATTATATTTTCAAATTATCTTATCAAAGCATGCCAAAACATTCAAATTGAAAGGTAGTTGAATTTTGTGTCTTGAAAATGAAATTTAGGAACAAGTCGTTTGCAAAGGATTAGTTTTAGTACATGGGGGACCAAACTGCTGGTCTTGAACCAAAATAGAAGCCTACTTTCGGACACGGCAAAATAGTTCCATTCTCACCAAGTATATAATCACAATATAAAATGTACTATATTTTTAGTTCTCGTTTTCTTCACAACACTGAATGAATTAGTTATAATAGGATTAAGTAGGATTGTACTGGATTGAAATATATGAATATTTATGTTCAAATGTCTACGAGTGAGTGAGTGTAAACTCAAATAGGATCTTAAAGCTACTTATTTTGAAACCATAAGTTCTTTAAGAGTACTATTTTCAAATTCAACAAACTAAACTAACTTAAGCACTTTAAAGTATTTTTCTTGAAGCCCCCTCCCCATATTACTATTAGCTTAAAACTACTTCTCATTGTTATAATAAATATTATTACAATATTGTCCTCATAATTTTAACAACTTTATCATTATTTATCCCTATTTTTAATAAGTGTATATTGGTAAATTTATCAAAAAAATATTTGTTTTGCAAACACACAAACTTTTTAAAAATTGATTAAAAAGTTCTTTGTTTTAAAACATTACCCACTTTCAATTTTACTACTAAAATTAATTTTAATCACTTTATAGAAGAAACACTATCATTTGCAAACACACCCTTAATTAATAGGATTAATTGCAAATAAAATCACCACATTTTCATAAATTGCAATTTAAGCTAAATTTTTGAATTTTGGCAAATAAATCATCACTTTTACTCTTTTTTGTAATTTTAACTTCGGGCAGTTTGGCCCCTTGCCCGAAAAATGATGTGTACAAATATATACACAATCATCATCCTATTGAGCATTCACATCAATAAATAATTATAAACATAATAAATAATAGCTTGAAAACAAATTGAGTATTATAAATACTATAAATAAATTTAGAATAAATTCAAATATAATAAGATATTAAAATCAACACAAATAATAATCAAAATCTATTTTTTTCTAATAAAATCAAAACTAGAAACCAACATAAATAAATAATATTAAAAAAACTCTCATTATTAAAAATTAACACAAATAATATTTCTTAGGAAATATTATTTGCTCCCGAGTAACAGAATATAAAAAAAAAACCCAGAAAATTAAACCTAATGAACGTTTGCCCCCAACTCATATTTTTGGGGCGACGGTGAGATGGTAGGGTGGGACAGCGGCGGAGGCAACATGAGGTTGAATATGAAAGGATTTTGGTGTAATTGAATTTTGCAAATTTTTTATAGCATCAATTTTTTTTTCTCGAGGATGAATATTTAATTTTTAATTTTGCATTTTAATTATTTTATTTGTACATTTTTTTATTTCATTCTTTTAATTTCTATTTTATTTTAATTCTTTTTTATTTTTTTTATTTTTATTATTATTATTATTATATATATATTTTAAAGTTTTTTTAACTTCTAATACTTTAAATAATACTCCATCCGTCCCGTGATAACGTGCACGTTTACTATTTTCACGTGTTTTTTACAAGCCAATATTTTATTAGTATTTAAAATGATAAAATAACTTTTAAAGATGCATATAAAAGATGAGAGGTAAATCTATAATACGCCTCTTTAAAAATCACTTTATTGTTTGAAATACTACTTCCTCCATCCTGATTTTGATTATCCGTTTTCTATAAATAGCCGTCCTAATTTTGTTTATCAATTTCTAAATAAGACAGTAAAGCAATATTTAATACTATTATTTCCCTTCACCAAACTCACTTTACCCACTTTACACCATTTAATACTATTATCTCCTATTTTTTCTTAATCTCCGTGTCTACAGCGAATGGATAATTAAAAATAGGACGGAGGGAGTAATAAATAATTCGATCACTAAAACTCGATAATAAAGGTGGTGTGCACGTTATTCTGGGGCCGAGGTAGTATAACTTATATTTTTACATTTAAATGTATTTTAAATTTATTTATAATATATATAATATAAATTTATTTTTTAATTTTTATTTATTATATTAATAAGTATTTATTGACGTAGATGCTTACTGGGCTGATGATGGTGCATTTTTTGTACACATCAACTTTCAGGCAAGGGGGCAAACTGCCCGAAGTTAAAATTGCAAAAAAGAGTAAAAGTGATGATTTGTTTGCCAAAATTCAAAAGTTTAGATTAAATTGCAATTTATGAAAATGTCGTGATTTATTCGCAATTAAACCTAATTAATATGATAATATTGTACTATTTAAGACTAGATTCTCTCCCAACCTTTCATCTGAGATAGATTAGGCCCTCAATATGAGGATAAAACAGATTATTGTACTAGGACTAAACATGTATAATGGGTCATCATCCCAATATACTAAACAACCAATTACTTGACATTAGATCACTTATATATCCAAGCAACCCCCGGAACCAAATTGGGCCTTATTGTATAAGAGTTTTTATCTTTTTCCTTTTTTTGTTTAAGCAAAATTAAAGCATGTGTAGAACTACTTTTAGATTGTGGCTTTTTTAGCTTCAATTTGCTTACTTATGTGTAGAACTACTTTTAGATTGTGGCTTTTTTTAGCTTCAATTTGCTTACTTGTTCCCTACATTTATGCGTATACTGCTTTAAGTTTGTTAAAGCTAAAAGCTAGACATTGCTTTTAAAAAGCTTTTAGAAATACTCCCTCGCATTTTTTAGAGTTAAAATTCATGAAATTCAGACATTCTCATGTTTTTCCAATTTTATCACAAAACACGACATTTTTATTTCATCCAAGTTCTAAATAAAAAGATTATTCTGCTGACATGCCAATGTATGAAATTACAAAAATGATAAAAGGCCACAATTAAAATGGAACCATATCAAAATATAATGGATTTATCGTTTTAAATATTACAGGTATACAAATAGTGTAGTAGAATTGCCAAAATTGAAAGAATCTCTAAAATTTTAGAACTCACATAAAATAAATAAATAAAAAAAAGAGGAAAGAACACAATTTTAAATGAAAAATCCCCTATATTTTATTAAGAATATACAAGAGATTTTACTTGTCTATGTAAAAACAAAATTCTAAATTTGTTATAAGAATAAAAAAAAAATTAGAGCGGGTCTCATGTGCATCCAGGTGCATCGTGCACTCATAGTACATTTTAAAAACATACAACTTGTTATATTGAAAGATGCAACTTGTTTACACTGAACCATGCAACTATTTTTTTCATATTATTAATTGCACGATTTAGTATAAATAAATTGTATCTTTTAATATAACAAGAATAATTTTAAAATAAACGACGAGTGCACCGTGCACCTGAATGCATATCAACATTAGCCTAAAAATTATGGAGTGGGGACAAGGATGGCGATTGGTGGGGGCAATGATGAAATTATTTCTACGTCCTTACCAAACCTAATTAATTTAGTGGTTTGAAAATTGAATGTTACATAGTAACTTGAGAATTGTAATAATACAAATGATAAAGTTGAGATGGGACAAAATGTGAACTCAATGTAAAAAGAAAGTAATTAATTTCCAACACTTTAAAAGGCTGCTTTCAAAGATGATATAAAGATAAAGTGGTGTCAAAACAGCTGGTCGATACTTACAGCCATGGAATAAAAAAACCATACGTCTCTAATTTCAAAATTAAATTTATGAGGACAAAATTAAATGAAAAAGATGATAGTGGCATTATCTTTATTTATCTATTTGAATTATTCTACACTTGGAAGAAAAAAAATTACAATTTAGTTAGGAAATTCATTCCTCCATCGTGTTTTTTTATTTTTTAATTAGACAAATGGTGACTCGAACCCATCTTTTTTATCGGGCAAATGGTGACTCGAATTTATAACCTCATGCTATAAAACCACTTTAGTTATTCCACTTTGTAAAAAAAATAAGACGGAAAATATTCATTCCCCCATCGTTATCCTAGCGAGAAACTTGACGTGAATTTATCTTCATATATTTAATTTTTCAGTCCACTTTTAGTGGGTTATTAATTTGGTTGGTTAAAAAAATCAAGATTTTTGAATTGTTGGTAGTGTTTAATTTGGACTTTTGCTGATGATTCGAAGATAATGCTTTTGAAATATGTGAATGAGTGAAAACAAAAATACAATGTGATTTTTTTTTTTTTATTCATTTAAACTGCTGGAATTTAATTAGCACCGATATTAAGATGATCATTGTTCTTGGTGATAGTTAATATTCAAAGAATTGGATTCTGATTTGGGGTTATGTTAAATTGATTAAATGTGTACATTATAGTAAGATTTTTTTTTTGATAAATTTCAGAATCAACTATTGAGATGGTTCCATACAGATCTTCGCTCTGACTTGATGCGGGCCCCCACTAGTGGACGGTTGGTTCTGATCTGATAAGTCAGTATTTGGATCGAATATCGAGTTATAAAAAAATAAAATTTAATATGAAAATATGAACACACCTAAAAATTGATCATAAGGGCCCATACTGTTTCCAAATCAAAATTTATTAATCTTTCTTCTTCGATGTAACACAACTTGTGCTATATTCTTATTCTCTCATTAATGTACAAAAATGGTAAAATGAATACTTAATTTCCCATGGTTACTGTATTTATTTATTTAATTGAATGACAACTTTTTTCGTAGTAAAAAAAATTGACAATTTAGTACTTTGGAAATTCACAAAGATATACACACAAACATACACAAATATACATACACATATAATTGTTAATTTATATATTAATTATTTTAGTCTTTCTGGAGAGTCTTTGGTATGCACATATGTCCAGATCTAGTAGGTGAAGTCCATGCCTCCTCTAATTTAATCAAATAGACTATTCAACATCAAATTAGTTATTGAATATCATGATTTAAAGTAATTTTCTTCTTAATAATTAGATAGGCAAGTCTCATGTGGTAGCTAGATTTCAAACGTCTTGATATATCCATTATTTGAAATGATACAAATTAGGTAGATCGTAATTAGATGAAGCCTTATCTCAATGGATTGTAGTAATTATCATGATTAATTTCCAACTTAATTAATCAAACGTTTAGTTAACTTTATATATGCTTGTCTATTTTTCAGTTCAGTGCATGGTTAGTGATAATTGATACAATCATATATACATATATAAGAGATTATGTGAAATTAATTAAAGTACACTTGCGATATTATATTATATTGAACCCTGTATAAGAGCAAATTGCACTATGGGATATCTCACACACAATATAAAATGAAACCCCAAATACATATTTGCAATTTTTACTTTATTTTGCGACTTGAAATATACCATAAGCTTAATTTTCAGAATAAACTGTGGACTTCCACTTATGGTTCAAGAAATTAAATGCATAAGTCAGCAAGAATTTAATTTGTAATTAAAAGCTCACTGCACCATCAATTGACTGGTTCTTGATGGTCGAAGCAAGTGTATGTGTACGATTGGACATGAATTAATTGAAAGGTAATTTTATACCCGTCTCATATATAAGACCGTCACATACAAGTTTTTGTCATCTTTTAATTGACCGACTCAGATAGAAGCTAGGGTACTCGATTGAGATTTTCAGCATGTAAGAAGAGGAGACTATATGTGCTAGTTTTTCTATACAGAAATTGGAGGCCACCAATTATATATCGAGTGAGTCTAATGTGCACCGTGCACTTCATAGTGTGTTTTAGAATCATGCAATTTATTGTGTTGAAATATACAATTTGTTTGCACTGTATCGTACAATTTGTTTTTCATATTAATAATTACGCGGTTTAATGTAAACAAATTGCATATGAGAATGGAAGAGTCGAGAGCCGGGATTCTCGTTGGAAAGTTTTGGCTTGATATCTAATGTGATAAAAATTTTCAGTAGGCTAAGAGCATTTGCAACCGTACTTTATTTTAAAATTTGAAGATAGAATTTTGAACAGTGGACTCTATATTTGAAGTTTCACTATTCACAACTCTAAACTCTATATCTTTTATTTTATTGATATTTATAAATATAATTATACAATTAAAGTTACTTTGTTGTTTAATTAGAATTATATTTAATTAAAATTATATTTAATTATATTTATAATTAATTAAATAATTGAATTAACTAATCAGGTATTTAATTATACAATTTAATTTGATTAATAAGTTTAAATATTAATATTAATATATTATTTATTGTTGTGTTATATTGAAAATGAATAAAATAATAAATAGAGTAAAATTTAGAGTTTATGGTTGAAGAAGGTTTTAAAAATAGAGTACATATAACTTTATTTTTGAATATAAAGATCTTCATTTTGAAGTTTTATGCCGGAGATGCTCTAAAGTCCGGTCCTTTTAATAAACAAGTCAGACTTTGAAAGCTTATTTAAAGCCAATCACATTCCACTTAAAATATTAAATTTTAAAGTATGTATGTTCATGTTGTGATTTTAAAATTTATTAATTTTACTTAATTCTAACGAGATTTAGAGTTTATTGATGGTTATTTAAATGAATATTTTTTTAAATATATATTAATTTATATTTATTAAATAAATATGTTTTATTAATATAATTTAAAAAGGATATGTAATATCTTACATGTAAAAGGATATGTAATGTATATATAATATATGTATATGTATATGTAATATATTTTAATGTATATTTTACAAATGTTCTTTAAATTTGATAGATCGGCTCACTTAAGTATATATATATATATATATATATATATATATATATATATATATATATATATATATTGTAAAATTCTAATTAAGCCTGATCTGAATTGAAGGTCTGAATTGTTTATAAAAATTAAAGTATGAGGGTCCGCTTGGTATGACTAGATAATGATAATTGTAATGAATATTATTGAAGGGTTAATCATTAAAAGTTATTGATTGCATTATTATTGAATAGTTATAACATTATCAATGGTTATCATGTAAGGTGGGTTGAGTGAGTGGGGGTAATCAATTGCTTATTTCTATTCTCATTGCTTGAGTATCAAAATTACCAAGTAATATCAATAAAAATAATTTACATTACCCACTTTCATTACCCCAACTAAGCCATCTGAATTGTTTATTAAAAAGAGCGAGGAGAGTTAACTTATATTAGGTCGGATAATGAGTCCCTGTTGGGTAGCCTGTTTCGAATCCTACTTTTGGGTATATATAATCAATGTGCCTTTACTATTTTAAGTCTAAAAAACAAATAAAATAATTAAAAAACTTATTCGGTTCAAAGATATATCAATATTATTCCCCCATCCCGTGGTAATGTGCACGTTTAGTGTTTTCACGTGTTTTTGTGAGCGAATTTTTTATTAGTATTTAAAATTATAAAGTAATTTTTAAAGATTATAGATGAGAGGTAGATCTATAATACTCCTCTTTAAAAATCACTTTATCATTTGAAATACTAATAAAACTCGCTCATTAAAACTCGATAATAAAGGAGAGGTGCACATTATTTTGGGACGGAGGTAATATATGCGTGTGTAATTAATCAATATATAAACAATCACTTTAATTTAGGTATTGCCATGTGTACAAAAATTGTGAGAGTTTTTAGTCAATTATCTTGTCATGATTTAATAATTCATTTTCTTAAAAGTAATCTCTGTTATTTCTTTTTTTAATTGAGTAACTTAATGTTCAATATCCCCGGTGCAATGTTGGCCATTTTCCAAAGAATTTAAAATTGATATTTAATAACGCAACAATTAAATGTGATCAATTAGTACTTTTGAGGGCATATTTCCCGCACAAACTATCTTATTAAATTCGTTGATATTATAAAATTGATATCATTGTACTTATAAGTCGATTACAACTCTTATAAACTAAAATTATAACATTTAATATTATGATTTTAATTTATAAATGTAATGGTATCAATCGATGAGTGTAGTGATATTAATTTGTATGTGTAATGATATAAATTTTATACTATGGACAAGTCTCACCAAAGACTTACACTATCTCGAGATGTAATTATTATTTTAATTATTTGTTAAGCGAGGTTTATGATAAATATTCATTTCATCAAAGCTTTTAAATAATACAAGGGCCAAGATATTCTAAAGGGAAAACTGAAATTATGCAATATATATATTGATGTATTGAAAAAAAAACATTACAATGACAAAATCCCGTCGAGAACAAAACACACACCATAATGAGTACGAAAAATCACACATTTCCATGCACGTCTAACATGGATTGTTAACAAATTTTATTCTCACACATTTATATAACATATCTTCTTATGAAGATCCTTCTTCGGTTGTTATATGGTCTCTTCTTTCCTGCAAATATATGTTTAGACCAACCATCATGAGTTAATTTGAGACCTAAAAAAAGTTCTACTTTTTTTTCTTTATGTTTAAAATATACAATATAGTAATTTTTTTCACATGCATGAAGTATATGATTTTATTTACTTAGAAGACTACATTTACCTTTAGTAGTGATGAGGAGGAGGAGGAGACTTGTATTTGTAAACTGGAGGAGGTGGTGGTGGAGATTTGTACACGTAGTGCTCCTTTGGTGGTGGTGGTGGAGGAGACTTGTATAAATAGTGCTCCTTTGGTGGTGGGGGCGGTGGAGGTGATTTGTAGACGTAGTGTTCCTTTGGAGGTGGTGGAGGAGACTTGTACACATAATGTTCCTTCGGTGGCGGCGGTGGTGGAGGTGACCTGTACACGTAGTGCTCCTTCGGTGGTGGAGGAGGAGGCGACTTGTACTCGTAAGGTTTCTTATACGGTGGTGGAGGAGGAGGCGATTTGTACTCGTAGGGTTTCTTAGGAGGAGATTTGTAAACGTAGGGTTTCTCGGGTGGTGGTGGAGAGGTGTATTCATATGCAGTGGCTTGAGAAGAGAAGCTAATTAGTGAAATTATTACCACCAAAAAAGTGGTAATTAGTGAGAGCATTGAGCCCTTTCCTTTGTTCTCCATCTTTGTTTGCTATTGTAATTACTTGTCTTTCTACCCCTTTATATAGACTTTTATATTTACCCATTTACATTTTTAAGTTGTCTAGGTGATTTACCTATATGGTGAATATTTCAACGTTTGAAAAAGTATAATTACATTAATAATAGGTGTTGAATGACTTAACCACAGAGAACATTAATTCCATTCAATTGCCATTTTTGTCAACATTAAAGTTGATAATCTAGAACTACATATATAGATCTTAATTTGTTTCATGGTGTTCATGAGATTGATCAATATGAACGTTGTCTTTTTTTCATTCTTTAAAGAGGATGTAATTTTATTAATCAAAAAATTTAAAAAGACAAAGTATCAGACCAATTTCTCTAATTAAATAAGAAAATATAGTCCAAACCCAAAAAGATGGGAACCAAGGTACAAGAAAAATCTAAGTAATTTGTGACGTTGTTCACATCTATTGCTAAAAAAAATATGTGTAGATTTCAATAAGCACTTTGATTGGAACAAAACACATCGTAATTAAAACACTAGTAATTAAGACCAAACATTTAAACTAACATTTTAAGCTACCCGTGAATATCTGCACGACTAACATCGAGTTCAGAATCACTTCTAATGGAATGTTTTCATATCTTGAATATTAACTTATAATTGAATACACCTCAATTCTCAATTCTCGACTCAAGACCTCTCTAAAATAAATCGGTTAAGGTTTATTCGTTATAAATAGGTTAATAATAAATTATAACATATACTATTATCCTTTTTACAAATTCAACTGTAATTTTTTTTAATAAAATGCAATTAATTTGTATTAGTACAAATTGAAAATTAACTCCAATTCCAATCCCGACTCATATTTTTTTGAAATCTTTATATTGAATTTCTTCAATTGAATGTTTGCTAAATTAAATACTTTTAGCGTTGTAGTATAAACAACATATTATTAGTAGACTATATTTAGTCGGAAAGTTCACAAAAAATGAGTCTCGAGTTGAAATCGATAACTTTTTGCTAGTACAAATTGCTTTTTATTAAAAAAAATTTGTATATATTGCAATTTATAAAATAAAATAAAAACGAATAGTGCAAATTTTCATTTGTAACTAATTAACCCTTATAAATATGTACATATGATAATAAACTTGCATATTTTATGAAATGATATACTGTGAAACTTGTTCACCATGAAATTGGTTTTTTTTTTTTTTTACAGACATACTCTTTAGTAATATAAGTCACACCATTTAGTAATATAAGTCACACTATTTAGTAATATAAGTCACACCCTTCAGTTATCACTGCCACACTCTTTGCTATAATATAAGTCACACCCTTCACTTTTATGAGTAATACTCTTTATAGTAAATCGTCACACCCTTTACAGTAAAAAATCACACTCTTTAGTAATATAAGTCACACTCCTTAACCAGTTTCACCGTAAAACTTATTCACACTATACTTTGACTTTTATGAACGCTAAGTAGGTAGATTAGTGTATATATATATATATATATATATATATATATATATATATAAAATCACGCATGCTGTTTATTTTTTAAAAGTATTTAACCAAAAAATAAAATTAGTTTTCATTAAACAAATATTATTTATTATACTAAAAATAGTATTTATGGACCAATTAAACTACTCAATTATTGCATACAAAACCAATCCCAAGAATTTTTGGAGTATGTGAAATCTTCCTCGCTGTCCTTTCAAAAAAAATAAAAAAATCTGCCTCGTTGTCCCATTACACGGTGTCATCACGACTTATAAGTATGCATGTAGAAATGTTAAACGAACTGGTTATAATAAATATCCATAAGGTCAATTCCATAATTATAGAACCGCAAGCTAAAAGCTTCATTTTAAACGGTCCACCAAATAGTGAGAGTCTAATCATAGCAATTTTGAGCTAAACATGCTACAAAATAAAAAATTAAATTTTAAATTCAAGTACGTACTAACATGACGAACTTAAATTCTCCATAGAAAATTAATAAATACATGTATATCCATAACACATTAGTTAAGTTAATCAAACCTCATCGACTAACGCTACAAGAAATTAAAGAATGGACCTCAAAAATTTTCTAATATGACTATGAAATTTGAAATAAAAATAATTTTGTTAAATAGTGAGAATTGTCTATAACTTATTTACAAATTTCTAAAAGTCTAACAACAAATAAATTATCTACGAGCAAATTGCCTTCACGTTTATAATTTTCGTAGAGAAACAAATTATCTATACAAATAATTATGTAGATAATTTATTTAACTGTAGAATTTATAATTGTATAGACAATTTACTCGTAAGGAATTTGTTTACCTATTAAAAATTTTAAGATTCGTAAGCAAATCTCACTATTTACGGACACAATTATTTTGATTACAAATTATGTGATCATGTTAAAAAATTATGTAGATAGTTCTTAATTTTCTGCAATTTAAATATATAAAAAATAATTCAGGCATTCACAAAGAGAGATAACAATTAATTACTACTCATACTCCATATCACTATTGCTCAACACATGTATATGTATATGTAGTTTTTGTGTGCATGTGAATTTAAGATAAAATACATTAAGTTACTTAAAAAAAACATCATCTCTTATTTCTTAAAATATGAATATAGTTTTGAAATTTTAAATGATTAAAAACATATATAGTACAAATGTAAATAAAAGTCACAACCATTGTGGCCCCACAGCTATTAACGATATGCAATAAGGTCCGGTGTTTAATCAGTGAACAAGAAAGAAGTCCACAAAGAGAAGTTTTTCCAAAATTTTGTAAAGTAATTATTGCAAAAAAAGAAAGAAAAAAAAACATAAGTTGCTTGATGTATTAATTGTTGATGCTACGGAATTGCGATTTACTATAGCTATACTTTACACCCATATAATTCACTCATGCGATTAAAAATTGGTATGCGACGATCTCATGTATTAGACAAGTATAAATTAACACAAATATTAAACGTTGTATTTAAATTATTTTTCATTATCATGAAACCGTCTCACGTATGTGTGATACATTAAATTTTATGCCAAAAAAAATTACTTGCTTGACTTAAATTGGACGTAAACATAGTTTATTTAACTTGTAATAGATTTTTCTTCTTCCTTTTCTTTAAAAATCCACCATAACCATATCATAATGCAAGTGTAGCCTTTTAAAGCCTATAAAGTCTAAAATACAAAAGAAGAAAAAACACCTCCCTTAAAAATGATAAAGTCTAGTATAAAAATTTTCATATGTGGAAAAACTTTAATTTACAACCAAATTTTGTAATTGGTGAATGTAAGATAAAATTGAGTGGTTCATGGTTCACTCGGTCCAAGTGGTTCATGGTTCACCCGGCCCGAATAGATCATAATTTAGGTTCATTATTTAGTGTTTAGGGTGTAGATGGTTGATTTAGGGTAATTTTATAAATTTTTATACATAAAAATTTTCACAATAGACCTACTACTTATAAATATATATATGCTATTCCCGAATGATTTGCGTTGTAGAAGAAATACAAGTTCACTAAGGCTCCATTTGGATGAAATTCATGGATTTTACACACAATCATCACTCTCCAATGAATTTACAAATACTTAGATTTGAGAAGCTAGTTTAAAATGGAGGGATTTCAAATCCTCATCAAAATCTAGTCATTTGTGAAATCCTCTCATCTCTACCCCTTTCCCCTCTCCCCTTCACTCTTTTTCCTAAACTCTCACATTTAAGTATTTGTAAATTCATTGAAAAATATGATTTATATATGAAATTCATGGATTTTCAAATCCATCCATCCAAATGGAGCCTAAGGGTTTCATAATCTTTAAATTTCATGTTCCACTGTCGTTATTAGTTTGGCATGGCTCTGAATTTTCCCATGTCAATACCAGTATACCACTACTAAAATTTGAAAAATCGGGACACAAAGTGACAGATTGCTTGATTGCAACAATTTATAAATATAAAATTAAATAGTTTTAATTAGTATTGTTATGAATATCCAAGTGTAAACATGAGACTAATTAAAAGATACTAATATATATTAGAATTGAAGTCAATACTTGAATACCTAATCTCGTTAGAATATTGTCACTTGGCAGAATTCTACGTTTTCACGTACGTACATCCATTCTGAAATGTGATTTAATACTTCATTATTTCACTTTCATCTACCATTTAATTTAAATATACCTTTTATTTAAAAGGTATTTTTTCGGTTAAACTTATTCATAAATAGGAAATTTATACCATTATATTTACAGATTAATTTTATTATATTTTTCAATTAATGTTATTATACTTATAAATTAATATTATAGTATCAAATATTATTGATATTAATTTATAAGAGTAATTGTATTAATTTATATAAGTGTAATGATATCAATTTTATATTACGAACAAATTTTAGAGAAGAATTTATGTTTAAAAATATATATATATACACAATAAATTAAATGTCTTTTACTACCCCATCTCAAAAGACACTGCACGGTATATTTTTTCACCTATTTTTATAAGCGAATTTTATATTAGTGCTTCCTATATATTTGTCTGTGGAAATATTAAATATGGTAGAAAATGTTGACTTGATTTTCGCAGCTGTAAGCCTGTAGGGAGTAATTAATAAAAACGCTTTTCTTTAATAAAATTAATAAAATAATGCTTTATTGGACAAATGCATAATAATTAGTAACAAATTTGACGAAATGGAATAACTAAAGCGATTAGAACACTATTACATATGTCAAGAGGTCTTGAATTTGAGTCATTATTTGTCCGATTAAAAAAAAATAGTAATAAATTTTTTTCTATTAAAGTAAAAGTGCATAATATTCTTTTAATTAATGGTAGTAATTTGATAAAATCTTTCAAAGTGTATAATTGTTGTATAACAATAATAATGCATGCATGCAATAACAGTGAATAAATAGAGATTATGACAAAAATTTGTATAGACCTTGTTCATGCTATGAACTCGGTTATTTAAGTATTATTGTTACATACAAAAACTCTCATTGTTATGTATAAAAACTATCACTGTTATGAACAAAAACAATCACGGTTTACAAAATGCTTTATATTTTTAATCAGTGAAAGTTTTTGTACATAACAGTGATAATTTTTTACACATAACAGTGATAGAGTTCATGCTTGAACTTGGTTCACATGAATATTAGTCAAAGATCATTATCATTTGTAGAATACATAAGCAATATTCACTGATGACTTGCCGACAAAATATCAAGGTACATACTATTTGGGATAATTGCAAAAAAAAACATTACTGAGTTATGATATTTTAATAATTTAAATTTTAAGTTTCATTATTCATGTCATACACCACTTTGTTTAAAAAAATAAAAAAAATCCCGAAGTTAATTTTTCATGTAGAATGATTGGCATTGTGAAAATTAGAAGATTCATGAATAAAATATAAATTGTCAATAGTTGTAAGTTTTAGATTATCGGAAATTTGTTATGTGATCAAATTACAAAAAGGATAAAGAGATGGTGTGTAACATTGTTCAAGTAGTAAAGCCTCAAATAATCCTTGCGAAAAAAGACGTGTTGTGTGATAGAGTTGTGAAATATATTTAAATTAAATGTAATTTATATCAATTTAACGTACTAATTTTTATTCATTGTTTAATTAATTGATGAAAATATTGGTTGTGTCTGACAGTTCGAATTATCACAAGAAAATGTAGGTTATAAAATATTAAAATGTCGTAAAATTATTTACAATCAACTTATTTTCTACTACTTCAGTCCAAAATCAGTTTTCACAGTTGATTTTTATACGCATTTTTACGAGCGAATTTTGTATTTAATTGAAATGATAAAATGTCTTTTAAGGAGATGTATGATAGACGAGGGGCTCATCTATCATACCTCTCCTTAAAAGTCATTTTATCATTTCAATTACTAATACAAAACTCATTCACAAAAACGCGTATAAAAGTCAACTGTGAAAACTGATCTGGGATGGAGGGAGTATAATTTAAAATTTATACCACCACACTTATAAATTAATAATAATATAATATTTATCAACTGATACCAATGCATTTATAAATTGAGATTATAATATTAAATTCTATGAGTACTAATTTATTGAATAGTGATATTAATTATAAGTATAATGATATGAATTTCATACTACGAACAAATTTTATGGGAGAATTTGTGTTCTCTATATTGCACGGGGTCTCGTGTAATACATTCATATTTCCTCCGTCTCATTTGAAGTTGTACACTTTTTATTTTGGTCCGTCCCATTTTAAGTTGCACACTTCAAATATGAAAAAGAATCTTACAATCTCCACCACACAATCTTTATCCTTTATCCCATTTGAAAAATCAACAAAACTTTTTTCTTAAAATATGTGCTGATTAAAGTGCGAAGGGTTAAGTGGGATGGATGGAGTATATAGTATGAGAGTTGGTGAACCGCTTTTGCTTTTAGAAAGAAGAATATCAAGAATCCAATAATACAATGATATGTAATTTTCATGATTGATACCACACTTTATTAAATTTGGTCTAGCCTCCACGTCATTTAGGACCCACCAGATCGGATCATGTTTTCCAAACTTTTTTTCTTATTTAATTTTATTTTATTTTATTTTACTGTAAATTTTTTGTGCATCAGGTACACTGTGAAATTCAAATATATTTTTTAAACGTGTATTTTTTTTAAAAAATATTCAATTTTTAATAGTTAAACATACAACTTGTTAAGTGTAAAAGAATAAATTAAACATTTTTAACAAAATTAAATTGCTTGAAAAGGTATACTTGCATTTTCTTTTATGTTAATTTTCTTATAAATATTTTTTCTATTTCTAATTCGGTCTAAGAGTAGGTCTCATATGTATTCAGGTGCACCGTGAAATTATAGTGCATTTTAAAATTTTACAATTTATTATACTGAAAGATGCAACTTGTTTATACTGAATCGTAAAATTATTTTTTCATATTATAATCGTACGAATTCAATATAAATAAATTACATATTTTAATATAATAAATTACTCCATATAATTTTAAAATACATTATAAGTGTGTAGTTTAACTGAGTGTGTACAAGATTTATCCCCGTGCCCAAATGTTTATTACTCCTTCCGTCCCAATCATAATGATATTTTTACTGTTCATAAGGATTTAGTAGAATAGTGATAAAGTGGTGGGGTAGGAATAATTATTTATTAGTATTTTATATGATAAAGTGGTGAGTAATTGGGGGTAGAAAGTGTTGTTTATTAATATTTTATGTGATAAAGTGATAAAGTAATAAAGTGTGTAAGTAACTTTATCATTATGATTAAGACGAAAATATAGGGTACTTTACCATTATGATTGGGACGGATAGAGTATTATTTTGTCTTTTAATACCTATTTGATATTTCTCTACTAGTCTGGCAGTCTTGGATAATTTATTCTCAATGGTGCAAGTTGACTTCATTGCATCTTTCATCATTTGCAAATTATTGTCTTGTATTTTCTAAAGCTGTGTGTAAAGTAGGAGGTGGACAAATTTATAACTAATAAAAAAGTTTTTATTTTTAAATATTCGAGAGACACGGCTCAATAATGTACTTAAGTTCGAAAGCTTAAGGCACATTTAGTTTTTTTCTTTCTTAATCATTATTAAAATAAAAAAGGAAATTTCGGTAAAATTTATATCATTATATTTTCAATTTAATAATACTATGTTTTCCAATAGATACCATTATATTTATAATTTTAAAATCAAAATATTAATTACTTTTGGTATTAATTTATAAGAATAATAATATTAATTTATAAATATAATAATATTTTTTTATAATATATATATATAATATAATAATATCAGGATCATACTATGAAACTTTTGTGAAAATAAAAATAAAAATGCACATGCACATGCACAGCACATGATGATAGTTGGTCCATGTGAGCCTGTGCTGAATTTGTATATCGATCCCAGTAATATAGTAAAATTGATTTATTATATATTTATCTATCGTCAAGGAATTTTTCGGGGTACGACCAAAACCCAATTGACTCGTTCAAATAATGTAATCATATATTTATATTGAAAATAGGTTTTTTTTTATTTTTTTTTAAACGATTGAAAATAAGATTTTATAATCCGGCAGGGGTGAACTCAATTCTGTAATACTATCTCTTGTTCATGGGTTGGATTCCGTTGGCCTAACAAGTAAACAATTTAACATAGGCTAGGCTTCTAGTTCTTTGAAAACATACTCATCTATAAATTTGAATTTATAAAAAAAAAATTAATTTATTTATTTATAAATATTTTTTAAGAAAAATTCTTTTTTTTTTATCAAATAAAGAAATTGTATTAATTAGGGTACAAGGGGTACTCTAACAACCTAGGTTGCACAGATATGGATACGACAATACGGGTACGATATGGGGCGGGTACTGGGGCACAACTTTTTTAAAATAATTTCGTAAAATACGGCCGGGGTACGATTGTAATTTTTCGAATTATTTTTTATTTTCATTGTATATATATATAAATACTTTTACAATTTTTTAAAATTTTTGTCTTTGTAGTTTATGAAATTTTTTTTAACACTTGAACAAATATAAAATCAAAACAAGATGGACGTCGTAATAAAACTTGTGAACGACAAACAATTTGATAGTGGTGTGACCGTATGAGCAATAGGGAGAGTCAATATTTTTTTTACTATTAGTGGACTAATTTGGGTTAATTTAATATAAAATAAATTTATTTCAAATTTTTTTTTTACAAATTTGACCTCATGTAATTACCCATCGTGTTAAACCTCATGTGATGTAAAACCAAGATCCAAAATTATTATTAATATTTTTAATTGGGACACGCCACGTGGTGTATCGGGTGCGTATCCTGTTGGGTTTATAGAGCACCCAACGATGACTTACAAAATGGGAGAAATAATAAAAAAAAAATGGAAATGAAAATTGCAGGAAAAAGTAGTACTTTACAATGAACGAACTATTACTTTTCAGTAAAATAAGAATTACTTTTCAGCAATTCAATCTTCGCACGCACTAATTCTGGAAATTATGTATCTTCACACTAACAACTTCAGGAAATTGTTTATCTTCGCACGAACAACTTCTGGAAACTCTTTAATCCTTCCACGTACCAAACAGCAGCAGCACGAGCAAATAGAAAAAAAAAATTTATTAGAGAAACTCACGAAAGTCGAGTTAAGGTGGAACCTTTTCCCGCAAAACGAAATACGCCTCGGTAGTACTCTCGATTTGACGTATCGTTTCCAAAGGTAAAACGACTTTCGTCTTTACACGTGCAGCACTGCAACATGTAAAGCTCCGGTGAACTGAAATGACGCAAGAACTGGATTGCACTACTATATGCAAATACACGCACAAACTATGTATGCTCATGAATGAAAATTGTTAGGAAATGAATTTAATAAAGAGGATTTTGATTAGATCCCAAAACCCCTAAGTATGACATGTTCAGGATAATCTTGATAGATGAGTCAGGATTCAGTTTTAGAGTATTCAGGATATTATCTGCACCGTGTATAGTCGGCAGATATAGAACAGGTTAGATTCTGAAGACTCAGTAAGGTTCTGAAGAAACTGAAGTTTCTGAAGATTCAGAATGAAACTGAGAGTATGAAGACTCAGTATGAATCAAGAAACCTGAGACTCAGTATGTCAAACGGACACTGAGGCTCAGATAGACCTGAAGGCTCAGTAAGGTTCTGAAGACTCAGTAAGGTTCTGAAGAAACTGAAGTTTCTGAAGATTCAGAATGAAACTGAGAATATGAAGACTCAGTATGAATCAAGAAACCTGAGACTCAGTATGTCAAACGGACACTGAGGCTCAGATAGACCTGAAGGCTCAGAAAATCCTGAAGACTCAGTATGTCTCTGAGACACTGAGAATCCTGAAGACACTGTAATTACTGAAGACTCAGTAATTACTGAACACTCAGTATAAACCTGAATGTTCCGAAGTGAAGAAACTGAGGAATATAGCCGTTGGAATTCAGCTGACGTGGACCAATAAGAGGAAGACAATCAGCCTGAAAAAGCTGCAGAACTTACAAAGAATATTATGGATTTGAATGTGATTCTCTCCAACTGTAACATTCAAATCCACACTATAAATACAAGATCTTCCATCAAATTAAGTGTGGATGCGTGGAAAATATGCACAAGATGCTACAGAGCCAAGAGCGTTATAGTCAAGCATTCTCACCCTAGAACACAAGTCTGTAGATATACAAATATATTCAAAGAGTGTTCTAGAACTCAATCTAAGCAACTCACTATGTATCCTAAGCTTAGAGAGATTTTTCCAACCTTAGCATTGAGGCTAAACAAATGTAAGGGAAAATCTCACCATAGTTGGAGACAACACGAAACCCAAACCCCATTCTCGTAAGAGATAACTAGTGGTGAAGTGAGGTAGTTGTTAGGCAATCCCGAGAGAGGGTGATAAGTCCCGTTGGAGTGTGAACTCGTTAAACATCTAGAGGCGAGCCCGAGAGGGTGATAAGTCCAGTTTGAGTAAGTAAACTACAGAGGTAGTCAGAAAGCTCAAAGTAGAATGGTTAGTAAACTACAGAGGTAGTCAGAAAGCCTTAGGAAGTGTTTGAAGGAATTTCCCTAGGAACGGGGAGAGTGGATGTAGGAGCTTGAGTACATTGTTGTGTTCTTTACTGCTTTACGTTCTTATCCTGTCATATGCATTCGATTATAAGCAAAACACAACACATGAGCTCAAAAAGCGAAAAATCTGGAATCACCATTCCTTCACCCCTGTTTTTATATGCATCTCACGACATGTTTGCTTCCGCACGCGTAAAATGGGTTTTTCACCGAGACCAACAAAAACTATTTTTGCAAGATTTTTTTTTCAAGTGTTTCAAAACCTTTTTAACCATTGTCCAACAAAATGATGCATGCCCTATTTATAGAGTTATGCCAACCATGTGGGGAGCCAAAAAATGATGACTTTTGGGGTTACAAACATAATGGCATTCAAGTGCCAATTGTAACTTTCAGGAGTTACACCTGAATTTGAAACGTCCACGAACCTGGACATTCGGGCGTCTAGATTCGTCCAAATTTGAATTCAAACATGTGCAGGAAAAAGACATGCTATGACATTTCAACTTCGTGATTTAATTTTTCACTCACCGAAAATCAGTTTTGAGATTATAAATATACTACGATCATCTACTCCGAGAGTATATCGTTTATATGTCCTTTAATTTCCTCGAAATTAAACTGTAAGCCCCTCATTTAATTAATTAGTGACGAGTGTCCCACACTCTCAAAAAACACCAATTAAATTAATTTAATTGATCAAACCAATTTTCCAACAATCCCCCACATGAGTGAAAATTACACCTATAATTATGCAGACCCACAATCCAATTCTCGAGAGACTCTACTGCGTCCGGAGAGGTAGCTTGTGGCTTTGAACTTTCCGTAGTCAGACACTATAAAGTATACCGGCGGCTTTGTGAAAGTGATGCCTTGAACTATTCCCCCTTCGTGTATACCGAGACAACATTGTAGACACAATAAAGTCTCAACGCCTTTTCGTTCTCATGTTGTTTTCCGTTTTGGCCATGGACAATCCTTTGTATTCATAAGTGTTTGGTCGAAGCGGCCCTCACTTCTCACTTATATAGGTGATCTCCTTTGTCCAAAGTATCCCGTCATACTCATCCTCCTCGAGGTATCAGGAATCATTAAAAGTCCAATACTTAACCTTTATCACAATCTTACGGGTTTCAACACTTGGTGTTGTGCCCTCTAAGGAATGATCGGAATACCAAGTGTTTTCCAACAAACATCCACAGCTTCATTTATTGGGATCTCCAGTCAACAAGGTTGGGTTACCACTGTTTCCGTTTTTAATTTGTGAATTTTTTTTATCCATTCATTTAACACTTTAATAATTAATCTTAGTTTGGCCCTCTCGATTATAACTAAAGATTAATGCTTTTCAAATACCCCCACAATTTGAGGTATTTGAACCGCCTCTAATTTGCACGAACTTAACATCACACATATCTATGTAATTTAAGTATAGAGGTAATGTGTTCCATCTAATGACAATTTTTATCGTCTCAAATTCCACATGTATCACATTAATATTTCGGAATATTAATCGACTTATAGTTATAGATTGTAAATCTCAAACACTATAAATAGGAACACATAATTACATAAACGCTCGGAAATGTAATTTTTATTTATAACGCTTCCTCAACTGAAGAGTTTATTTGAATAATTAAACACATAAAATTTATTCAAAATCAACACATGCTCAAGTCGACAAGTCTTCATCGGTTAGCACTTGTTGAACCAGATTTGCACTCGACTCTTTGCCTTTGCCCTTTTGATCTTTCTTAGGAGCTCTACAGTCTCGTGCCATATGGTTCGGTTTTCAGCAGTTGTAACAGTCACCACTGAACTTTGGTTTTCCCGAAACCGATTTCTTGCCCTTGTCTTCATTTGACCTTTTCCTTTTCTTTGATGGTTCTTCACGTTCCATCAAGTTTGCTCTTGCCTCTATCGAGACTCGGTTTGACTTGCTTTCCATTTTCCGATTGTCTTCTTCAATGCGAAGTTTGACGATCAAGTCTTCTAAGGTCATTTCCTTTCGCTTGTGTTTGAGATAACTCTTGAACTCCCTCCAACAAGGGGGTAACTTCTCAATTACAACAGCTACTTGAAAAGCGTCCGAAAGGACCATACCCTCAGCTAGAATATCATGTAGGATTAACTGAAATTTTTCAACTTGTTCGACGACAGATTTTTCGTCTATCATCTTGAAGTCCAAAAATTTAGCTACCACGAACTTTTTAGTTCCGACATCCTCAGTTTTGTACTTTCGCTCCAAAGAGTCCCACAACTCTTTGGCAGAACGAACCTTGCAATATACATTGTATAGTGCATCAACTAATCCTCCAAGGATATAGTTACGACATAGAAAATCCCTTGATTCCATTGATCAAAAGCTATTCTCTTGTTCGTGTCCGTGTCACTTTCATCGATCACGGGTGGATCCTCCCGGAGGAACCGTACCAAATGTAACGTTGTAAGGTAGAACAACATTTTTTGTTGCCACCTCTTGAAGTCACTACCCGAGAACTTCTCAGGTTTTTCTCCGTGTATCATAAATGATCTAGGTGCAATTTGCATGAAAGAGGCACAACCATTGAATTTGAGGATTGTCCCCCTTCTGGTGCAACAGGGGTAGGGGTAGGATTATCAATATTATTTCCATCATTATTTCCACCCGATGCCATCGTTCAATCCGATATTTCGCTTTGCGATTGTTGGGTTTATAGAGCACCCAACAATGGCTTACAAAATGGGAGAAATAATAAAAAAATAGAAATGAAAATTGCAGGAAAAAGTAGTACTTTATAACGAACGAACTATTACTTTTCAGTAAAATAAGAATTACTTTTCAGCAATTCAGTCTTCGCACGCACTAATTCTGGAAATTATTTATCTTCGCACGAACAACTTCTGGAAATTCTTTAATCTTTCCACGTACCAAACAGCAGCAGCACGAGCAAATAGAAAATAAAAATAATTATTAGAGAAACTCACCAAAGTCGAGTCAAGGTGGAACCTTTTCCCGCAAAACGAAATACGCCTCGGTAGTGCTCTCGATTTAACGTATCGTTTCCAAAGGTAAAACGACTTTCGTCTTTACACGTGCAGCACCGCAACGTGTAAAGCTCCGGTGAACTGAAACGACGCAAGAACTGGATTGCACTGCTATATGCAAATGCACGCACGAACTATGTATGCTCATGAATGAAAACTATTTTTGCAAGATTTTTTTTTTCAAGTGTTTCAAAACCCTTTCAACCATTGTCCAACAAAATGATGCATGCCCTATTTATAGGGTTATGCCAACCATGTGGGGAGCCAAAAATTGATGACTTTAGGGGTTACAAACATAATGGCATTCAAGTGCCAATTGTAACTTCCAGGAGTTACACCTGAATTTGAAACGTCTACGAACCTGGATATCCGGGCGTCCAGATTCGTCCAAATTTGAATTCAAACATGTGCAGGAAAAAGACACGTTATGACGTTTCAACTTTGTGATTTAATTTCTCACTCACCGAAAATCGATTTTGAGATTATAAATATACTACGATCATCTACTCCGAAAGTATATCGTTTATATGTCCTTTAATTTTCTCAAAATTAAATTGTAAGCCCCTCATTTAATTAATTAGTGACGAGTGTCTCACACTCTCAATAAACACCAATTAAATTAATTTAATTGATCAAACCAATTTTTCCAACATTATATAGGGGCATTTAAAATTACCCTTTCAAAATGAAATGGGACTATATTTTGGACAAACTATAAACTAATAGGAGACCATCATAGTATATATCTATTCTTTTCATTTAATTAGTAAATTATTAAATTATAGTTTGGGATCGGTGCATCGCACCCAAATATTATTATTAAATTAGCACTATTTATTAAATATACATCCTGGACAACGGTTGTATGTAAATTCCTTGTACAGTATATATATGTGCGTGTATATATAAATACAAAAAAAAATTCTTCAATTTGCACAGCGTAGATAGATAACGCAAGGAAAACTGGAAAACAGGGAAAAGGTGACAGGGACAAATTAATAAGTTGTGAAAACAATAAATTCGCCCAGGGAAGTGGGAATATAATTTGTGTCCACATCTTCCATTAATGAATGATTCCATTTAAAATAAATTTCATAAATTTATTTTTAGGCTTCCAAAATCATAATCTTCCACAAATTATAGGTATTGAGATGAGACTCCAAAAGTTTAATTAATTAGCGATTTCAACCGTTGGATACAATTATCAATTAATATGCATATTTGTATTTTATTAATCCCTAATTAAAACTTGTTAATCAATACAATATTAATTGTTAATGTATATATGTTGTGTGGGTAGGATAAGAGGTATATCCAGAAGCCATATTTAAGGAGGCGGCTTCAGTATGGCTTGAGGGACAAATTAGTCATTCACACACAAAGTCAACAAAGTTGCGACAACGCAGACACACGGACACAAATCCATTACTTATCTTATTTATTTATCAACAAATCGTACTGATGGCTTTTAACACCCATGGGTCCTACTCCTCTATATTTTATCAAATAAATATTTTATAAAATTTGTAAAGGAACTATACTGCATGGCATTAGCAATTAATTGATTAACTTGGAATAGTATAAGAGTAATAACAAATTATTTTTTTGATCGGAAAAAAAATTTCATTGAAAAAATAGGTATGAGTAATACCCGAGTTTACAATGACGAGGCAACAAGTGCCCAGAGAAATTGGCAGCAGCCATACACCTAGGGATAGCTACAAAGTTACAAAGTTCATCACAGACTATCCGAGAATTGAAATAGGCTTTATGCACCACTCGGTATATGACAACTTATGTCTCCAAGTCCCTTTTGCACTAATCCAGCTCCAGAGTCTTCTCTTGATGTCCTCCACCGTTTCTTTAATCACAAATCTCTCTTGTCGAAAAATGATAGCATTCCGACAATTCCATAGTATCCAAACGATACACTCCCATAGCCCGACTATAAGAGTCTTCTCATCCTTCCCTCCAATAAATCTACTAAAGTGGAGTAGACTTATCTTCGGGTTGGATGATAGGACCGTGTAAACACCAAACCAATCGACATATTCCATCCAAACACAAGACGTAATTTTGCATTCAAATTATATTTATGTATACACAATGGAGAAAGTACGTAGCATTTTGTAGAGCTATAATTAACAATATCATATGCATACTGAATTAAGATTAGTCTATAAAAATAATTATTTATGTCAATTAAACTTACAAAGCATCCAACACATAACAGATTATGTAATATTAAAGTGTAACTGAGGATTTTGTCCACACGTTATTAGTACTAGATCCGAATTTTCTATTTCGTATTAATTTTATCTTTAATAAAGGCCACGAATATTAATAAAATGCAATATATTAAATATTGAAATTCTTAATTTTAATGTAGGATGCAAAAATTGATTACTTATTATTTAGTATATACGTCGTCCACTAGGGTTCTTTTCGGGGAATCATCTTATCATACTATAACTTTAAATTTTTTTAAGCTAAGTCATGCATTAATTCGGGTGTACCGCGTACTCATAGTTCATTTTAAATCATACAACTTGTTATACTGAAAAATATAATTTTTTTACACTGAACCGTGCAACTATTAATATGAAAAAATAATTACACAATTTATTATAAATAAATTATATCTTTCGATACAATAAATTACATGATTTTAAAATACACTATAAATACTCGGTGTCGGTGCACCTAAATGCACATGTGACCTACCCTTATCTTAAATACTATATTTTGTTAGGATGTAGCAACAATTTATTACGTATTACTAATATCATGTCGGCCACTACGGTTTTTTACGTTGAAGTATTTTAGAATTAATATACTTTACTTTTTTTTCTTTTTAAATGGAGCGAGTAATACATAATCATAACATGATATAATTAGTACGTGGAATTAATTAGAGAGAGATGTGTGAAATAACAACATGTATAGAAATTGGAAAGTTTATTACATAGAACAAACCTCTGCATTCTGCCGAGAGATTGATATATAAATATGAAATACAAAGATGGAAAGCAAACATATGCACTACACACTAAAATAAAATAAGCAAACCAAAACGTGAAACAAATAAGAGTAATAATTATGAGAAGACTGTCTGCATTGACTTATTCTAATAATAATAATAATAATCTATCTTTCTCGATTTCTCTTTCGTGATGCATGGATCCATCGCTTTCAGCTCTCGCCATATTTTATTACGGACATTCTCCTTGCCTGCATCATCAATAAATTAACTTATTAGATCACTCATCATTAAGATATAAGTCACTAAAACATGCATTCATGTAAATTAATGATTGGTCAGCTTTTCATGCAGCAATGCATGTGGATTAATTAAACTTCAATTTGTTTCTTAATTAAATAATTGCGTTAGAGAGAGTAATGAAGCTTACATGGAAAGTGTGGATGAGATTCGTTGCTCAGTAGTGATGTGGAGGTGGTGGTGAGGTGTAGAGGTATGGTGCCGGTTTGTGAACCGGTGGTGGTGGTGACTTGTATTTATAGACTGGCGTGGGTGGTGGTGGAGATTTGTACTTGTATACTGGGGTGGGTGGTGGTGGTGACTTGTACTTGTACTCTGGGGTGGGTGGTGGTGGAGACTTGTATTTATACACCGGCGTGGGTGGTGGTGGAGATTTGTATTTGTACACTGGAGTTGGTGGTGGTGGTGACTTGTATTTGTAAACTGGTGTTGATGGTGGTGGAGATTTGTACTTGTACACTGGAGTGGGTGGTGGTGGTGGTGACTTATACTTGTACACTGGGGTCGGTGGTGGTGGAGATTTGTACTTGTACACGGGAGTGGGTGGTGGTGGTGACTTGTACTTGTAAACCGGTGTGGGTGGTGGTGGTGGTGATTTGTATTTGTAAACTGGTGTTGGTGGTGGTGGTGACTTGTACTTGTATACTGGAGTAGGAGGTGGTGGGGACTTATATTTGTAAACTGGTGTTGGTGGTGGTGGAGATTTATACTTGTACACTGGCGCGGGTGGTGGTGGGGATTTGTATTTGTACACTGGAGTAGGAGGTGGTGGAGATTTGTATTTGTAAACCGGTGTAGGTGGTGGTGGGGATTTGTACTTGTACACCGGGGTGGGTGGTGGTGGAGATTTGTATTTGTACACGGGTGTAGGAGGTGGTGGGGATTTGTACTTGTACACCGGGGTGGGTGGTGGTGGAGATTTGTATTTGTACACGGGTGTAGGAGGTGGTGGGGATTTATACTTGTACACCGGGGTGGGTGGTGGTGGAGATTTGTATTTGTACACGGGTGTAGGAGGTGGTGGGGATTTGTACTTGTATACTGGAGTTGGTGGTGGTGGAGATTTGTATTTGTAAACGGGTGTTGGTGGTGGTGGGGATTTGTACTTGTACACTGGGGTGGGTGGTGGTGGAGATTTGTACTTGTACACCGGTGTTGGTGGGGGTGGTGGAGACTTGTACTTGTAAACTGGTGTAGGGGGGGGAGGTGATTTGTAGACGTATGGGTGTTTAGGTGGTGGTGGAGGTGATTTGTACACCGGTGGCGGCGGTGATGTGTAGTGGTAGGGAGGGTATTTCACCGGAGGTGGTGGAGATGAATATTGGTAGTTAGCATTTGCTATTGAAGGGATGGAAAGAGCAATTGCTACAAGCAGAGTTGCAATGAGAGAGCCCATTGCTTTTGTTTCCATCTTTGGATTCTGCTTTTCTCTCTACCCAACTATCCCTATTTATAGCTTGAGTTTCAAATCTCTCCATCTCTTCTAATTAATCACGGTTAAACCTAATTAATTTCTGATAATTAATCTCACTTAAAAAACAATTGCTAATTAAATCGTAATTGGCTGTCCATATATGCTTCATATTTGACTGGCAATAGTTTAGTTATTGCTGCCATTTGTTTATTGAGTTGGTAGATTTATGTCGAGATGGCTATTAATTAATTTTATTTTATTTTGGTTTTTTTAATGTAATAATTCAGAGGGAAAAGTCTCCTCATTGCTGTCTTTCTTTTGCTTATACCCATCCCTATCAAACCCAGATCTTTAATTTCTTTGGAACTCATGAAATCTTGATATATAGTGACAAATTTAAATGTGATATATATTTATATATGTATGTGTCAAATTGAACTTGATATTTAAATCATTTCTCTGAATTCATAGTAATAAAATAGTGGTTCAAAAGGCTGCCCAATTTAACAAAATTTCTGGAGAGGGGACCATGGAGCCTGTCTTTTCTTCTATTCATATTTGCATGGGGCCTCTTTTTCCTGGATATAATGAGCAAAATTTTAAAAATAAAACTACTATATAAATATATACATACCTCATTTAAATATGTTTTTGTTCTCTTCTTCTTTGTTTATTGGCATTTTCTTTTTCCAGCTAACATTTGACTTCATAATTTTTTATTTTATTAAAGAAACTGTGGTCTGTGGTATTAACTAGTGCATAATTAAGTTCCTGGTTACATGTACAATTAATTTTTTAATATCATCATCTACGTCTGATATTTTGTTTTATTTAAATATATATATATAGAGGTGTTGATACATATGGTATGGACTCTTTGTAATTGTACGTACAAAATGGGGCTGAAAGATAAAGACAGAGAGATTCCGTTTGAAATTTCTATAATCGACTTATCAATTAATGAAATAGGTTAGTTTCACGTATAATACATTTGGTACTCCATCGTGATCACCTTTAATTATATTTTTTTTTTAAAATTTAGTTCTTAAATATGAAAATAGTAATTTAATTAATATATATAATTTCTTAAGCTAGTCTTTTTTGAATTCTAGCTTCTTGTTAGTTTCTCTAAATGGCCCCGGTTTATAGTCCATTATTGGATATATAAAGTGAAAGTGGAATGCTTTTTCTTTATATATAAAAATTACAATTTGCATTTGCATTTCACTATCCCCCCTCTCTTTCTTCTTTATCGCCAGACATTGGTACTACTTGAAAAAAGAATTTTGGTTTTTACGCGTTTTTTCTTTTATTCCATTTTTTTTCAATATTTATTTTGAAATTGTTTTATTCAAGAATGAACATTCTAATTTTTAACCATTGTGCAACTGCAATATATTGCAAAATCATATAAAAGGATACACAAGCATTGGGTGCATGGTGGGCGTTGCTGAAAAATAAAATTGGAATTCAATGCAAGAGTTTTTGAGCTTAGTTGTTTATTATCGAGCCAAACTCGAACTTAATATCGAGTTTATATAACTTAATCGAGATTGAGTTTGTATATATTGACTAACTTTATAAAAAAAATTCAACTGAGTAAATTTCGAACGTAATAATTCTTTGATTGCATCCCTATTCGAAATCTTGGATCACGCCTACATCGACTCGTCAATTAAGTGGTTTAAGGATTGTTGTTAATTTTTTGAAAGTGGAATTTCCAGTAGTTTTAAGACCTACCTAATAGATTCAAATTAACATAAAATATGTAAAATATCATTTATCGATAGTTAAAACCTTTTTTTTGCCCCACCCTTGATTTTTTTTAAAAAATATATCCTATTATGATATTTTTACCCTTATCTATTCATTTCACTAAGTTGCGCATAAATCGCACGACCAATGCACGACGTACACACCTTCTATGTGCGACTCTTTTTAATAAGGGTACAAATATCACAAAAGGGCTAATCCTCATTAGTTTGAGAAAAAGGTCATCGCCCAACCCATTTTCTGATTCATGTTTGCAAGCTATAAGAAGCTTGAAGTAATGCTAATAATATGAAATTATTGATATATATAATTTGCATGCACGTCTATTATATATCTTGATTATAAATTGATTTAATTAACTCAAATATATTTGCTAGGAAGCATAAAGTTGTGGAATATTGGTGGGCTGCTTATAAACTAATTCCTTTTGAAGGTAGATTAATTAATTATACATATGTACGTAGTATATGTGATCAAAAAATTAAAAGAGGGTCTTGTACATGTGATGTGATACAGAGCTCCATTATGATATTCAGAGTTACATTTTCATTAAATTACGATTGGGTTGAGATTTCATAATTAAGCGCATTGGTCGTATAACAGACTGAGCTTTCTAGCTCGAGGTGGGCCCTATTAGAGAACGATGAGTTCTTGGTCTTCTAAATTTAAAATAAAATAAAATAATAAATAAATAAATATAGCTGATATAGCAATTAGGTTTTTCACTTAATTAATTTCCAGCGGGCAGGTAATTACAATTCATAGGACAAATATCACGTGGCATTCCATTTTGTTAAGACGTGACATTTGGAACTTAATGTCATTGTAATTTAATAATCCCTTCTAGTCCTATATTAGGCGAAGACCAAATCAAACTTCCTCACCGTTAAAGCGAGTACTATTACTTATTGTCTTATAAAATAGTACAAGTATAACTTGTTAATAATTATTAATACTATTTTTTTTTCAAGCCCATGTATAGGTCGTCGTATTGTATAATTTTCTAGAAGCTTCATCCAGTTACTTTATAGGGTAGACTAGGAAAAGTACGGAATAAATTGGTAAATATTTTACTACGAAAAGTATTGACTGCGTGACGCAAATTTGGAAATTAATACTCCAAATCAATTTTCTAACTATGAAACAAAAATTTAAAAGAATTTTTTTAATTATGGTCATTCGACTCAATCCAAATCATTTTTTAACAAGTTGAAAATGATATATAATCTGACTTCGAGGCAAACATCTTACAAAGTGATTATATATATAGGTGTCAAAATTGGATCGATCGTGATATTATGCTGTGAGATTATCTAAAATTTAAACATATTTTACCATTGTTGATTGTACACATTTAATATTAACTTGGTTTGATTTTTTCTTTTTATTTTATTTTAAATTATCTCACGTGAAACGATGTGATCACTCGAAAGTGTCTAAAAAAGTCGTGCAATTTAAACGATAAAATGGTCCCATACTCAACTCTCAAGAGCCACTTTCAAAGTTTTGTACTATTAAGAAAATTTGAAATTATCGCTGTTTATTTTTATTGGAAGTTACTTTTAAATAAATGACTAATCAATTTCGGAAAAGATATAAATAGTTTTTAGAGTTTTCTTGTTGCACTTTTAATTTGCTAGAGGGATGCTAAAGAATATGCTTGCAAGTTGCAAACACCCTAAAATACTAGCATTTTTTGAAGTATTAATATTAAAATACTCAATTTTATGAGTGAAGTATTAATATTTGTTCTTCCTGTGGTTTCAATAATACTATGAGCTAAGCTTTTTAAAATATTTGATATGAAACAATCAATGTCTACTTGCCTACTTCTAACATACTTAAAGAAAGAAATTTATTTGATTTCCATCAAATTAAATACATATGCAACCAAGAGAACATAATTTTATTTCATTCTAAAATAAAAATAAAAATCATTTTTTCTATTTTCTTTATAAGGAAATTTTATTAAAAAAAATGAATGTGTTTGGTATATATATGAAATACTCCGTACAAGATACAGAAATTTTGTCAAACACCAACTTCAAAATCTCCCCTTAATTACGTCAACAAATGCAAAATCATTTTAAGCATATAAATACATTCAAAACAAGATCTCACTCTCAAGTCCATAATTTTTTTCCCCAATTTTTGCATAAACACAAGTGCAACCACCTCGGAATGAGACCAAAACAATTCCAATTGTAATCACGCTAAAGTTGGCTCAGTAGAACCAACTGCCGTATCAGTTGACATGCCTAAACTAATTTTTATATGACAAAAACTCGTATGAGACGGTCTCATACATGAAACATGGTACAATCTAGCACAAATCAACACACTCCCTCTCAAAGTGTTTAAGCGTCAATGCTCAAATTATGTTCTGTCTCACTGTGAGACCGTCTCATGCAAGTGTGTCTCTTTTTATAAAGAGATACACCTGTATAGGACGGTCTTACGGTGAGTGTACGGGGCATAAGTTGGACATTGACACTTTAACACTTTAAAAAAGGATGGGTGTGATTTGTGCTAAATTGTACTCCGTCTCATGCATGAGACTGTCTAGTATGAGTTTTTGTTTTTTATGAATTGCTTATTATATAAATGTCCTTTATACATGTACATTGTAGAGAAAGAGTAATGTGAAATGGGTTCGCCAACACCTTCATAAAATACTTAGGACCACTTAGTTGGAGAATTTTCAATGAGATAGAAACGGGAAAATTAAAGTTAATTTATGGTAATTATCACTATGCCAATTTTGACATTTAAAATCGGACTTTTTACAGCAGCTATTTTAAAAGTCGCAATTATAAATTAAAAAACCGCTATTCAAAATTTAATCGCTATAAAAGATATATGGGATACGCGGATATATAGCGATTTTTAATGACCGCTATTGTTCTGGTTCTCAAAAGTCGTCCTCTTCATCGTCCACCCGCCGCCGTCTTCCTCGCCCACTCACCACCGCGCTCCTTCTCCTTCTACACCGGCGCCATCAAATCCGTCGAGACTGCAAAGTCCGGCCACCAGTTTCAAAACACCCGTCTTAGCCACGCTCCCCACAATGGAGGACCGCCTCGCTAGATTCATACTCCCCCTCACACGCACGGTTAGCATCTGGTTAATTGTTTCAGTTTTTATGTTTAGTTTGGAAAATTTCTGTACTTGGTTTTGACCTTGTGGGTTTGATGTTTCATACAAACATTGAATGTATAGATATGGGTTGATGATTTCTTATAGCATTTCTCTATTTTGAACTTGTAGTCTGCTTCTCAATTGGCCTTTGGATAGTCACTCTATTAATTGTAATGGTGATGATAAACATGTAGATAACCTGTTTGATATAATGCCTCAATGAAAATATAGATTTCTTGAGTATCTGATCCTCTATTTTGTGTTTTGCCTCAATTGTTTCACCATTAATTAATGTAAAAAATGGGTAAATTAATTAATAAAAAAAGGATATATTCTTGAGTATCTGATCCTCTATTTTGTGTTTTGCCTACTCAATCTTTATTGAAGAATCAATAGTAGAACAGAAAATAAGTCTGATCCTTCATTTTGATTGTTCAAATTAAGTTAAGAATTTAAGTTTTTCTCTGCTTTTGCTGCACTTTTGCTGCAATTTTTGTAGAACAGAATTTAAGTCTGATCCTTTATTGAATTTTAGCAAATGTTGGAGTACACTTAGGGTTCTTATTCTGAACTTTTACTTTCTTTTTTGAAATTTTGATGATATCATCTTTATGCTATTTTAATACTTGCAATGTGTAGGTACTTGGCTAGTCCGTGTTTGAGGGAGTGTAGTATTGTAGGCTACATTCTGATCAGTTCTACAAAGAAGCTTGAAGCTTGGACAAAAGCTTTGAAGGTAATTATAATGGAACAAATATCATAAAGGGTCTGATTTTTTGCATAAACTGTGATTTTAAAGCAGAAATTTCTTTGTGTAATGATTAGTTGATCGTCCAGGTTTGACAACTCTCTCTATTTAGTCTTTCCACGATAATCTGATTTTCTAAGTGTTTGTAAGTCTTTGAAAATGATAATTTGATACTATTCAAGACTGTTTATGCTTTTTTAATTGTTTTTACAGATATTTAAACCTCTTTGGATGTGAAGCTTGGTGACTGCGAGCCTTGTCTTTCAATTGTGAACCAAATAATTGGAGGCGAATTTGTTAAAAAATATTGTAAAAAATGCTACTCAAAGACTGCAATTGATGTCTTATCTTGTTTATCTTATTTTGGACATGTTAGTTGAATTATGAATGTAATGCATTTTTTAATTTAATATAATTTTTTAATGCATTTTAGATTACAATTGAAGTACAATTTCAATTTTATTGATATTTTTATGAAATTTAGACTTTTATTTAAAATTTAAAAATTTTGCTATTGAATAAACAAAAAAAACCGCTATAAAAATAGGTAAATAACCACTCTAATAGGGTCCCAAAACAGCTATAATAATAACATACGAAAGCGGTTAATAACTGCTCTAATAGGGCCTGAAAACCGCTATAATAAACAAATACTAGCAGGTTAAAAAGAGTTACAATAGCGGGTTTTATTTATGATAGCGGTTAAAAACCGTTATAATAAGTATATATAATAGCGATTATTAATCACTCTTGTAGCTCTTCAGAAACCGCTATAGTAAGCATTTTCTTTTTAATAGTTATGACTTACAACAGCGGAATATTTACATACGATAGTGGGTAAAAACCGCAACAAAAGCCACCTATAATAGCGGGTAAAAATCGCTATCTATTAGCACACCCTACGATATCACCAAGTTTAATAGCGTTTTTTTAACCCTTTTAATAGCGGTAAAAAACCGCTATCTATCGGTTTAAAATGGCATAGTGTATAATGGTTCATGAGAACAATAGATGATCAATCAACTGCCAAAAATCATAAATATTAAAGTAATTAACTATTACCCTACTTTGATTACTTATTTTCCTTCTAAAATCATCCCCTCATGCTGCAACCAACAATCTTTCCTCCAAGTACATCCACGGTAAAAGTATGAAAATGAAAAATATAAGAGGTCGTAATCAAAATGTAAAGATTATTTTAATTTTTTTTTTTTAATTTCCCTTATTATCATCAAATGGACATGAATAAAAAGAAACTGAAAATTAGCATGTTGTAGAAGATGATCAATCAACCTTTATGTCGCAATAATTAACAGTAAATGATAAATTAAAGAACTACAAATAAAACTAATCATGCAACATGTTGCGGAAATCTCTAATACGACGTAAAAAGGCGTGGAAAGCTGAAAATAATTGAAAAAGTAAATAAATAAAGATCATGAAGATGTTGGCAGAAAAGAAAGAAAAATGTGTATATTTAAATAAAATATCCAACAAAATTTTTTATAAGTGTGCATAGCTGTACGACATGTTTGTATCAAAAATGGACATGTTCTTCATTTCCCCACGAAAATTCAGGAAAATTCCTATCTCAGTTTGACAAAACAAGTATTAAACAAAACATTAATTCTTGCACAGTAAAGTATAAAAAATTAACCAGCAACAACCGACACTTCTTCAGAGATTTCAGAAACCAAATTATTTTCCTCACATGCAGTTCTATATTTACACATTATTCTTGAATTGAGTAATTAATTAATCTTTTTACAACACTATAATTCCATTTTCGTTTTTGAAACATTGAAATATTCGACAGATAAGTCTCGTATGCATCCAGATACATTATACACTCATAGTGCATTTTAAAATCATGTTATACTGAAAGATGCAATTTGTTTATACTGAACCTTGCATGCGGCTATTTTTTCATATTAATAGTTATATGGTTCAGTGTAAAATACACTATGAGTGCACGGTGTACCTGGATGCACGTGAGACTCACTCTTAATCGTACATTTATAATAGAAAATTTTGATACATTATATAGATATATAATTTATAAATATGATGGAATTTCAAAAAAAAAAAAGTTCAAACATTTCTGTGGTTTATACATACGCATAATATATGTTACGTTTTCAAAATTGGTGATTATGGGTCTTGGAAAGTTAAGTAATTTTCATTTCTCAATATAAACAACTAAGTTAAGTAGAGATGACGATAATATATCATATAGTTTATTGGCTAAAAATTTGTGAGGTTTGCTGCATTATACTGAAATTTAAAATGGAAACAACCAATTTGAATATAAATGATATTTAAATTTATAATAATAACTCAGGAATTTTTTTATTTTGGTTACGCCACTACGTAACATTATCTAATCATACTTAAGATCTTGATTATAAACTTAAAAATAAATTTGAGATCAAATCTGAGAAATCAACTTGGTCTTAAATAAATTTATCATAATTGGACACAGTGTTATTTAAATTAATTTGTCAACAATATCAACTTGGCGCATTCATTTCTAAATAAATTATGTATATTTAAATATTTTCTAGATTAAGTCAGCAAATGTTTTTTTTTTCTTTTTTGGAAATCCAATGTCTTAATTGACCATAGGGAAATTAGGCAGATTTCAGGAAAAAAAAAATCATGCATGTACCATTAAATTCAAAAACCAAAAGTTGAAAGAGTAGTAAAAGAATCGATGGCTCACCATATATGTCCAATATTTCATTAATTTAGAAACGAATTTTACATGTTCTGCAACATGCCACCATTATAAATATAGACAATATGAGCAGTACTAAATCATTATATGGGATAGGGGTTGGGAGTGACCACGACGAGGCTTTAGGTTAATACCATCCAAATGTAAATATTAAAAAGAATCAGAATTAAATGACTTATGTCCGTATGTCTAAATCCAATATTATCTTAAAACATATACGTGTAATTATGTGATTTTTGTTTCGAAGGTTCTATGAATTATTTTTTAAAAAAAAAGTCCTAAAATTATGTGATTTTTGTTTAATGAGATCCCGAGTAACTGAAATTCATAAATTTTGCTAAGTTGACTTAATATTTTTCATTAAAATATAATACATCAGATAGCTCATTTCACCGTTAAATATCTCTAACGAACTGTTAAAATAGGATCTTATGAAACAAGAAATATATTAAATAATATATAATTTAAGGGCTTATTAAAACAAAACAAAAAATAGTTTGGAAACTTTATGTATTAAAAACTATGTAATTTAAGTTTTTTTTTTAAATAAAAAATAGTTCAAGAGCCTTTCAAAATAAAAATTAACAATTCAGGGGATTTTGATGTATTTTGCCTATTTCAAAAAATAAACTTGAATTACTACACATGAAGAGAGCTGCAATTCGAGCTCGGCCCGGCCAACCTGAAAGTAAAAAATGATTGGGCTATAAAAATATAGACCCAAAAAAATTAGAGCCTATTTGGCCCGATCCATTTGGCCCATGTGCGAATGGGCGGCACAATGGCCCAACATTATAATTATTTTATAATAATTTATTATTTTATTAGGATTTAAACTTTGGATTTTATAAAATTTTATTCTTATAGGGTTTGATATATTTGAAATTTATATTTCAAATATAAATTATTAATATGGAACATCTAAAATCTTTCTTTAAATTATATGTTTTGATTCAACATGATTCCTTTTGTGTGAGAAAAATGTTCATTTTTTCCTCAATTTCTTATATTATTCAAGTCTTCGAATGTTTATAATGAATCTTTGCAATATTTAATGTCGATTGATCTAACTATTTGTTGGAAACCAGGTGAGTTAAGTGTTTTTATGTTAATTTTTATTTATATATAAGAAATAAAAATTTAATTTATTTATATTATATTAGTAAAAATATAAAAAAATTAGGCGATGGGCTAGGCTGGCCTATTGGCCTGCTAGTTCAAATAAGGTTGAGGTGACTGCATTTTTACATTCCCAATAAGATCATGGGCCGACCCGACCCAGCCCAAGGATATCAATTGGCCTGATGGACTTGACAAGCCTGGGCTCGAATTGCCAACTCTACGCATGAACAGATCTTTCATTCGACATTTGTAATTATTTTTTTTTAATTAGTTTTGATCATTTTCTCTATATATTATCAAATTGTTGGGGAATAAGTTGCACAGATCTATTCGGAATGAATATTTAAATACAAATTTAATTCTTATAATTATTACTAGCATGAATTAATCATATATTAATTCAAATAATAATCCAACAACAAATCATGCATATAATTAATTCACGTAAATCATACGCATGCGGAATTCTACGAGTTTACGTGAACGTACCTCTTGGGATGGCAATGACTTTGTTTATTAGACACACCAAAAGAACTTCTCAAGTATTCCCTTAATCCTTGCTAGACTATCCGGTGGTAGGACGCTTGCGAACAATTAACAAAAGGAAAAATAAATTATGTTGCATCACCTTTGTGGATTTACTAATTTTTCCAGCACATGTAATTGTACACTACTCACAATTGACGTTTTTCGAAAAAATACAATCTGTCGACTTTTCAAAATTTTTGATATTTTATCGACGCTGATATTTTTCCGAAAAACCAATTTTCGTGTGTTGCTGGGAATGAAACATTCATCCCCTATTTATAGAGGGTGGTGGACGAAATTTCATGTGGAATAGGGAGGAAAAATCTTTTCTTGATCTCCAAGAAATCTTGAATATATCTCATATATTCTTTTCTCCATAATTAAAATATTCCACAAAATCCCACTCTCTTATTTGTTATGGAATATTTCGAAATATTAGGGAACAAGAATCCAAGATTTGGATCTTCTTGAATTTATGAGATATTCTTGTATTTCAAGAAATACATATCTTTCATAATATTTTTTCAAGAAAATCAAGAAAATCTTTCTTGCCCTTTATATTCCAAAATTTTCAAAAGTTCTCTATGAATGACCAAGTGGGAGATTTCTTGAATTTAATGAGATAATCTTGTATTCCAAGAATACATATCTTCATTCCATAACAAAATTCAAAGAAAATTTTTCTCCCCTTTTTTATTCATAATTTTCGAAAAATAATAGGAAAAATATGCAACAAGATTTATTTTATTTTTAAACATCTTTTCAGTTATTGGACTTTATGTTGGGCTACTTAGGGGGCCTTTAGGAGAATTAAGATTGGATCTTCCAATGGATCTTGAATTATCAATATTGAGCCACAATATTATTCAAGCCCATAATATTAATTAATCCCACTACATAATTAATATTGCACTATCCATCTTAACCCATATTACAGTCAATATGGCTCCCGATTATTATTTCCCGTGTTTAAGATTATCTAGCCCATTAATTAATTCAAGCCACTGAAATAGCTTTCCATTAATTAATATCTTTTGTCCTTGGTTAAGGAACGGTTCAACATTATTATCCATACCGGAAACTAGTTCTACTTGCAAGATTTGGTATGATAAAGCTTATGAACCTCCCAAGGGGGCAAATCGAACAAGCGTACTTGCACACGATTCTCCGTATTAAATCTTAGCATTACATGTGACCAATAATATTGCCCAAGATAAAAAGTATTGAATCTCGTTGATTCTCTACCCATGATAAGTCAAAGCAATAGTTACCAACCTCACGTGATCCTATTTAAGGAACGAAGATTAAGAAATAACGAACCACTGAGGTCTAATTCTTCCTTGTTCAGTTCTGAAGAATTTGTCTTCCTGTAGGTCCTATTCAGTGCATCAGTCATGCACTAGTGTAATCTCTTGGTCAAGACAAGCCAATCCGAGCCTTACACTTCAACCTTTCACGATGGATTGTTCATTTTCATCTAGGTCGTGAATGGTGTACTTTTAGTTACAAGGGACTGTTAATTTAATCTTCTGTGATCTGGTATCACTAAATTAACTACAATGTAACACGTACGATTTATTGAACAGTTATGCAGTAAATATATGTAACATTCGATGATATTTAAAGCATTAGTGATAAACAATTTATTTCAGTAAATAAGTCCGAAATTCAGTTTTGATTATATAAAGTAAAAAGCATATTTTCCAGTATAATCCCAACAATCTCCCACTTATACTCAAAGTCTGCTTTTAAGTATACTACAACATGTCTCGTGTAGTTCCTAATTCGTGACATCTAATGTCACCTACACGAACCTAATAATTTCTTCCACTTATACTCAAAGCAGATTGACAACGGTCTTGACACCCATTCCTTCCACATGTCTCTCGAATGTATTCAGAGGCAGACCCTTTGTGAATGGATCTGCTAGGTTGTCTTTCGACGCGATCTATGCCACCTCTATATCTCCTCTCTTAACGATTTCTCGTATAAGATGTCTTTCCTTCAGTGTGTTTGTTTGACTCGTGGACTCTTGGTTCCCTTGAATTTGCAACTGCCCCTAGCAAATATTGTTAGACAAATTCGGAACTCCATCCAAGTCCACTAAGAAGGTCTAGAGCCAAATTGGTTCTTTAACTGCTTCACAAGCAGCTACTTACCCGGCTTCCATGGTTGAGTCAGTGATGCATTTCTGCTTCACACTTGTCCATTTGATGGCTACACTTCCCAAATGAAAACACACTAACTGAGGCAGATAGTTTTTGGAATCTAAGTCTGATTGGAAATCCGAGTCCGTGTAGCCTATGGGGATTAGACTATCTGACTGATAAATTAACATTCTATCTCGAGTTCTTTTCAGATACTTCAGAATGTTTTTAACTGTCGTCCATTGTTCTTTCCCCGTGTTACTTTGATATCTTGCCACCATGCCAACGGCAAAATAGATATCCGGTCTCGTACATAGCATTGCATACATAAGGCTTCAGACAGCCGAAGCATATGGAATGCCTCTCATGTCATCTATCTCCTTTTGTGTCTTAGGGCACATTTTCTTGGATAGATGGATTCCATGTCTGAAAGGTACGAAGTCTTTCTTGGAATCCTGCATGCTGAATCGTTTCAAGACAGTGTCTATGTATGAAGCTTGCGACAAGCCTATCATCCTTTTCTTGTGATCTCGAGTGATCTTGATCCCAAGGATGTGTGCGGCTTCCCCTAAGTCCTTCATATCAAACTATTTTGAAAGCCATGCCCTTACGTCTGATAACACCTTTACATCGTTCCCGATGATCAGAATGTCGATCACGATAGTACTAAGAATACCAATGCGATTCGACACGCTTTTTGTACACCTAACTTTCGAACTCGTTTTGATCAAACCCATAAGACTTTATAACATGATCAAAACATTGGTTCCAAGCTCGGATGCTGTTTGAGTCCCAGTAAATGGACTTCATGAGCTTACAAACTAGGTGTTCTTGGCCTTTTTCAATGAAGCCTTGGGGTTGTTGCATATAAATATCTTCATCAAGACTTAGTTAAGGAAAGCCGTCTTGACATCCATTTGCCAGATTTCAAAGTCGAGAGATCAAAGAATCGATAAGAGATTTCGGATGGACTTGAGCATGGCTACGGGCAAAAAAGTTTTCTCATAATCGATCCATTCTTTACGAGTATAACCTTTTCGCCACAAGTCTTGCCTTGAAGGTTTCCACCTCCCGTCCGGTCCTTTTTTTCTCTTGTACACCCACTTGCAACCAATGGGTTTGACCCCATTAAGTGGTTCGACTAGCTCCCCACTCTGTTATGATCCATAGAACCCATTTTGGCTTTCATTCTTTGTTTGCCAAGAAAACCGCATCCTTGTCTTGGATTGCCTCGTCATATGTCCATGGGTCCGATTCGGTCTTTCTTGTCTGGGGGATCAAGTCCGAGGACTCTCCTATCCCCATGAATCTCTCTAAAGTTGTTTCACAACCCTCCCACTATGACGAGGTTCGGTTGTGTAAGTGTGTCGTTTGGTATGTCATCTTATACAGTTGGCACCGAGGTTAGCCCTCTTAGCTCATTTAAGGTAATCTCATACGGGTCTTCTTTTCGTTTCATATAGTCTTCTTCCAAAAATCTAAAGTGGGTGCTTATTACCACCTTTTGATCTTCGGGACCATAGAACATACACCCTTTTTTGTTCCTGGGGTATCCCACAAACAACCTTAATTACGATCGAGGATCCATTTTACGGCTTCCTTGTCCAACACGTGGGCGGACACCCCCAAATTCTCATGTGTCTCAAACTAGGCTTGCGCTTGGGTCCACAATTCTTTGGGAGTTTTGGGAACCGATTTGGATGGCACCAAGTTCGAGAATGTAAATTTGTTGTTTCCAAGGCATGACCCCAGAACAACTTGGGAAGATCCGCATAACTCATCATAGATCTAACCATTTCCAAAAGATTTTTCTTCGCTCTGCTTTAGATTTTTGTTGAGGGGTTCCGGTGCGATTATTTGGGATGCAATCCCTTCATCGAACAAGTAGTTCAAAAACTCATATTTGAGGTATTCGCCTCCACGATCGGATCGTAGAGACTTGATACGTTTTTCCCTATGATTCTCTGCTTGAGCCTTAAATTCTTTGAATTTCTCAAAGGTCTCAGATTTATGCTTCATAAGGAAAATATAACCGTACCTTGAGTAATCATCAATAAAAGTGACAAAATACTCATAACCTCCTCTTGCTTTGGTTGACATTAGACCACATACATCTGTGTGAACGATTTCTAACACTTCTTTGACTCTATTCCCCTTGGCTCCAAATGCCCTCTTGGTCATTTTACTCTCCAAACATGATTCGCAGGTTGGAATTGGTTCAACTTGGAGAGACTCTAGTGAACCTGCTTCTACCAACCTTTGGATCCTCTTTGGATTAATATGTCCCAATCTTAGATGTCATAGAAGTGTCTCGTTCACGTTTTCTTTTATCGGAAACAGTTGATGTGTTATAGGATGCATTTCGTGAGTGGTGTGCACAGTTAATTGTATAGAGATTTTCCATCAATGTCCCGTAACAGATACACTCATCATTTCAAGAAATGATTTCATTCTTATTAGAAGAAACTAAGTGTCTATTAACAGAATTTTAGAAACTGAAAGTGAATTCTTTCTAAAAATGGGAACATAAAGAACATCTCTTAAAATTAGAACTCTGTCTTCAAAAGATTGGTGCACTTCTCCCACTGCTTCAGCTGCCACTCTCGTAGCATAGCCCAGTGTGATGAGGATCTTGTTGGGGAATAAGTTGCACAGATCTATTCGGGGTGAATATTTAAATACAAATTTAATTCTTATAATTATTACTAGCATGAATTAATCCTATATTAATTCAAATAATAATTCAACAACATATCATGCATATAATTAATTCACGTAAATCCTACGAATGCGGAATTCTACGAGTTTACGTGAACGTACCTCTTGGGATGGCAGTGATCTGGCTGATTAGACTAACCAAAAGAACTTCCCAAGTATTCCCTTAATCCTTGTTCGACTATCCAGTGGTAGGACACTTGTGAACAATTAACAAAAGGAAAAATAAATTATGTTGCACCACCATTGTGGATTTACTAATTTTTCCAGCACATGGAATTATACTTGGGAATGAAAGAATCATCCCCTATTTATAAAGCATAGGTGGTCGAAAATTATGGCCAAAAATAATGTGGGAAAATCTTTTCTTGATCTCCAAGAAATCTTGAATATATCTCCTATATTCTTTTTCCCATAATTATAATATTCCATAAAATCCCACCTACTCTTTTGTTATGGATAATTTCGAAAATATTGGGCAAGATTCCAAGATTTGGATCTTCTTGAATTTATGAGATATTCTTGTATTTCAAGAAATACATATCTTCCATAATATCTTTTCAAGAAAATCAAGAAAATCTTTCTTGCCCTTTATTTCCAAAATTTTCGAAAATTCTCTTATAGATAACCAAGTGGGAGATTTCTTGAATTTAATGAGATAATCTTGTATTCCAAGAATACATATCTTCATTCCATAACAAAATTCAAAGAAAATCTTTCTCCCCTTTTATCCATAAATTTCGAAATAAATGAGGTAAAATAAGCAACAATATTTATTTTATTTTAAACACCTTTTTCAGTTATTGGACTATATGTTGGGCTACTCAGGGGGCCTTTAGGAGAATTAAGATTGGATCTTCCAATGGATCTTGAATTATCAATATTGAGCCACAATATTATTCAAGCCCATAAATATTAATTAATCCCACTACATAATTAATATTGCACTATCCATCTTAACCCATATTACAGTCAATATGGCTCCCGGTTATTATTTCCCGTGTTTAAGATTATCTAGCCCATTAATTAATTCAAGCCACTGAAATAGCTTTCCATTAATTAATATATTTTGTCCTTGGTCAAGGAACGGTTCAACATTATTATCCATACCGGAAACTAATTCCACTTGCAAGATTTGGTATGATAAATCTTATGAACCTCCCAAGGGGGCAAATCGAACAAGCGTACTTGCACACGATTCTCCGTATTAAATCTTAGCAATCACATGTGACCAATAATATTGCCCAAGATAAAAAGTATTGAATCTCGTTGATTCTCTACCCATGATAAGTCAAAGCAATAGTTACCAACCACACGTGATCCTATTTAAGGAACGAAGATTAAGAAATAACGAACCACTGAGGTCTAATTCTTCCTTGTTCAGTTCTGAAGAATTTATCCTCCTGCAGGTCCTATTCAGTGCATCAGTCATGCACTAGTGTAATCTCTTGGTCAAGACAAGACAATCTGAGCCTTACACTTCAACCTTTCACGATGGGTTGTTCATTTCCATCTAGGTCGTGAATGGAGTACTTTTAGTTACAAGGGGCTGTTAATTTAATCTTCTGTGATCTGGTATCACTAAAATAACTACAATGTAACACGTACGACTTATTGAACAGTTATGCAGTAAATATATGTAACATTCGATAATATTTAAAGCATC